>CM043119.1:13270630-13596833 GCA_023701765.1 Hylyphantes graminicola
ATTTCGTATTTATTACTTTTTTTAATGCTTGTTTTGATTGATAATTATGTCTGTATTTTCATATTAAATAATGTGGAAGACTTGGGAGTGTTCTATGGAAATTTTGTTGAAGTTTCTTTATTTGAGATTGATGAAAAGAAGGAATATCTGTTTTAGCATTTGTTTAACGTGTATAAAACCAGGTATTTCATTTATACTTAGACCTTTTTTTTAATTAAATAATAAATGGTTTTATTATATCATGGTTGTATGCTGAGCAGCAACACCCGAAATGCTTTGTACCTAACCAATGTTCAAGACATGTCTATTTGAATTGCTAAGCGAGAGCGAGGCCTGTTCCTATCCATCGATTGAAGGGGCTTGGGGACATGCTGCAGAAAGGGTGTTGAACATTTTTTTTATTGGGAAATATCCGTTTTAACTCTTGTCAAACACGTATGAAATTTCGTATTTATTACTTTTTTAATGCTTGTTTTGATTGATAATTATGTCTGTATTTTCATATTAAATAATGCTTGGGAGCGTTCTATGGAAATTTTGTTGAAGTTTCTTTATTTGAGATTGATGAAAAGAGGGAATATCTGTTTTAGCACTTGTTTAACGTGTATAGAACCAGGTATTAATACTAATTAGACCTTTTTTTAATTAAATAATAAGCGGTTTTATTGAATCGTGGTTGTATGCTCATGGGTAAACCCGAAATGCTTTGTACCCAACCAATGTTCAAGACATGACTATTTGAATTGCTAAGCGAGACCGAGGCTTGTTCCTATCCATCGATTGAAGGGGCTTGGGGACAGAAAGGGTGTTGAACATTTTTTTTTATTTATCGGGAAATATCCGTTTTAACACTTGTCAAACATGTATGAAATTTAGCATTTATTACTTTTTTAATGCTTGTTTTGATTGATAATTATGTCTGTATTTTCATATTAAATAATGTGGAAGTCTAGGGACTGTTCTATAGAAATTTTGCTGAAGTTTCTTTTTATTCGAGATTGATGAAAAGAGGGAATATCTGTTTTAGCACTTGTTTAACATTTAAACATTTAGCATTCATTACTTTTTATTGCTTGATTTTTTTAATAGATAATTATGTCTGTATTTACAAATTAAATAATGCAGAAGCCTTGGGAGCGTTGTATAGAAATTTTGTTGAAGTTTCTTTTTTACTTGAGATTGATGAAGAAGGGGAATATCTGTTTTCGCACTTGTTTAACGTGTATAAAACCAGGTATTTAATTTATTTTTATACCTTTTTTAATTAAATTATAAATGGTTTTATGGAATCGTGGCTACCTGCTTATGGGTAAACCCGAAATGCTTTGTACCCAACCAACGTTCAAGATATGACTACTTGAATTGATAAGTAAGAGCGAGGCCTGTTCCTATCCATCGATTGAAGGGGCTTGTGGACATGCTGCAGAAAGGGTGTTGAACATTCTTTTTATTGGTAAATATCTGTTTTGTTTGTTGTTCTTGTTTAACATGTAAAATCTTGTATTTATTACTTTGATGACAGATACTTGTTTTATTAATGTATTTTAAGATTAAATAATGCTGAAGGCTTGGAACCTACAGAAACGGCATTAAACATTTATTAAGGGAAGTCGAATGGATGTTTGCAAAATGTGAAGTCCATATCTTTTAGTTCGAGCTATAGTGGAGTTTCAGACAAACATAATGACAGGCTGACAGAAGAACCAAAGTTCAATCTAAATTTCGAATATTTGACCTCTTCGCAATACTTTCACTACCTTGCAATTCCTATTAGTAATTACATAAACATTTTCGAAGATCGAATTTTTAATGAACTTTAAAACTGCATAAGATGGCTAGTAATAACAAACTTCAACAAATAGTTTAAGTCTAGCTATAAAGATATATTTAAAATTAGAATTAGTTTCAAACGTAGGCAATATCTTGTAATATATTTTACCCTGGTAACTTAGAGAAAATAAATGCTCTTAATCATCGAAAGAAAATGATTCCGTGCATAAGAGCTACAAAACTACCGTGTCGTTCAGATTTTTTTTTTTAAAGAAAATAATAAAGTTTTCTCCCCAACTTAATCAAGAACTCTCTTTGAAAACGAATTTAAAATCGAACAATTCATCACAAGCCAACGAGAAATTTTCATAAACTCTAAAACGTATATCAAAGAGTTTTGAGAGAGGGTAGAGAGATTTCAGGTAATTTATGAAGAGCAATCATATTTTTTTATTTATTTTAAATTTAGATTTAAAATAATATTTTGAATATTTAAATTGAAATACTAAACTACTTGATAATTCAGGGAATTTGTGATTTTTTGGTGTATGTGATTGATGTATAAGATTAGACTATTTCAGAATTAAATATTTTTTCCGTATTTAGAATATGTGATCTAAAGGTCTTCACTACAACTTAAATAGACATAAAAAAAGGGAACAAAATATAATGTTTTAAAGTAATATAATTATCCCTCTTATCTAAAAATGATAATTTAAAGGTAACTCCATCAGAACTAAGGTATATCACGCGTTTAACCCTTTCAGTCCCAAATACAATTCATCATTTTAGAATTTTTTTGATCGTCTATATAAATTTAAGATATAAAAAAGCACATCATTCGATTCTTCAAACTTTTTTCTATTAGAAAATATTTTTTATAAATCCCAATAGATATCATCCCAATAATTTGTTTAAAATTGTAATCAGAAACATAATGATTCCAAATGGCATCACTGGCAGGGCCGTCTTAAACTAGCCCGGGGCCCTTGGGCACACAATAATCTGGGGCCCCTTTGGAAAGTAAAAAAAAATCGAATAATAATAACATTTTTTTTACTGAGTATGACCATTTATTATAGGTAATCAAATACAGTACGATATAATATGTCATTAATGATATTAGAATGCTGCTGTTTTTTGGTTACGAGGACGGTTTCTTTCGGGATTTCTGTTGAGCAAAATCTTTTATTATATCATCAATGTCAATTTTTTGAAGGATATAACTTTCTATGCACTTAATTGACAAATTACTCAGCCGTTCTTGTAACATTTTAGCATGCAATACATTTTTTATTCTCTTAAGCTGCGAAAATGACTACTCTCCATGCTACAATTGGTAGCCATTAAGCAAAGGAATATTGTTGTAGCAATTTCTACGTTTGGAAAAGTTTCTTCGAATTTATCTGATTTTATTAGGTTATGTAAGGTTGAGATATTTAAATCCGCTGATTGCTTTGCTATGTTTTTTAAATAGTAGCTTAATGAAAATATTCTGAATTGATCTCATCTGCATTAATGTCTTCATTATAAAACTCTGTATATTTTTTGCATTTTTTTGGTCAACTCACCAGATTTGATTGTTGTTAACTGACAAAGAAAACTAAATTGACTACCAATTTCTTGGTATGCTGCCGAACTTTTTTTTAATGTGTCAATTATGGGAATGAAAGTATCTACATGAAACTTCTCCTTGCCTCTCAAACTGTGCAGTCTCTGATGATCCTTCAGAGACTGCACAGTCCCTTCTGTGAAAAAGTGTAATGTGCCCGACAAATATATTTTGAGAATAAATGTGTGAGTGAAATTGTCGGTCCTTCGGGGCCCCCTGAGAATGGGGGCCCTGGGCACGGGCCCCGTGTGCCCTTATGGTAAAGACGGCATTGATCACTGGTACTGAAAAGGCTAAAGGAGGGATGTGGGTTAAACAATCATAAAAACAACTATGGAAATAAGCTTTGTGTCGTAAAAGAAAAAAAAATCTTGTAAAAACTGAAATATGTATAACTATGTATTTCGAAAGCCTGATTGTCAGTATAGTCAACAATAACAGGTGTAAGGTTTAATTTTCAAAATCTCAACAGCTATCCAGTGAAATTCGAGTTGATAATGTTGATAATGAAAATAAAGATTTATCAATTCTCCGCCTCGACCCTTTCACAGAGAATTCCATCACCAAGTTATTGAATTTGAGAAAATTATAGAGGAAGTTGGAAATTCCTAGAAAGACATATCAAAGCAAATTTTTGCTTATGTCAGTTTCTCACTATAATCTGTTCCTGTAATTTTTGACATACTAAGGTTGCTACCTGTCATGTTAAGGGGCCATAGGAGTCTTAAAAATGTGCAAAAAGGGTACTACAAAGCATAGTTTGATCTTTCATGTAATTTTTTAACTACTCAATATACAAGTATAATTTTTATATGTAATTCTACAAGTTTTATTTATTATAAAACAAATTTTAAAATTTATGAAACTTTAACCAAAACAACAAAAATGTGTTAAAATAAATAATAACAAACATAACACTATTTGAACACATTGGGATTAGGCTTGCGCGGCAAATTTTGAGGTCGAAATCGAAGACATGACCAAGAAAATGACTTTATATTGTACAAATAAGTACAAACAAAGACTTATACCTAAATTCTCAGCTCAATTTTAATTAGAAATTATTTTTTAAAAAATTTCAAAACAAAATTTTAAAATTTTTAATATTTTTTTTTAGAAAAAAGTTCTTAAAATAATTTCTAATAATAAATGAGCTGATAATTTAGGTATAAGTCATTGTTTGTACATATTTGTACAATATAAAGTCATTTCCTTGGTCATGTCTTCAATTTTGACCTCAAAATTTGCCGCGCAAGCCTAATCACAATGTGTTCAAATAGCTTTATGCTTAATATCATTTATTTTAGTTTTGGCTAAAGTTTCATAAATTAAAAAAAAATTATAATAAACAAATCTTATATAATTACATATAAAAAAAATTATACTTATATATTGAGTAGTTAAAAATTACATGAAAGATCAAACTATGCTTTGTAGTTCCTTCTTTGCACATTTTTAAGACTCCTATGACCCCTTAAGTCAATAGGGTACTTGACTGTATCACTAAAATACCTTCCAATATTAAATTAATTATAGTTTGAACCCAAAAATAACAAACGTGTATATTTATTTGCAAAATAAATCTTTAAATAATTCTTAAGAATCATCTTAAAATGGCTTATTTTTCATCGGTACAACACATGATCACAAAGACGTCGATTTGGCTGACGTCATTAGTAACTACAAACAAATCGGCGTGAAGTTTTTATTTTGTAATTAAACTTGATTTAATCTAATTTACTATTAAAATAAGAATTATATAGGTAGTGTAAGGAGGTTTTACAGAATCGGATAGTTCAAATTTGCTTAAAGTAGATTCCAAAATGGTGTTTGAAAGAGTGTTTATAGTTACTAGTGACACCATATATACCACGCGACAGCCAGAAAGCGTTTCGGGCGTGATTTTTTGCCCTAATTAAAAAATTCATTTTCCCCTTTTTATGGGGCACTTGAAAAAAGAAAAAATACGGGTCTAATATTTTTGGCATAAGAATATTTTAAGCCACTAAAACTTTAGTCAAGTACCCAATTATAGTTTCTACACGTGACGAAAAACCCTCGTACTTACTTCAAGTCAACGCTGTCTGTAGGTGGCAATGTGCAGATACAAACTTTATCGCCAATGACAAAATTTACCACAATTTTAACATAAGCCATGGAAAATGAGGAAAATAATATAGTACACACACTCTTTAGGGGAAAATTCCCCCCGGGAATATGTAGAAACAATATACAGAGACAAGAAACTTTACCGTCGATGACAAAAATTGACCCTACTTTTTACTTAGGCCAATATATTTTTTAAAAACTGCAAGTTATACGACAGAACTGAACATTTTTTTCGCCTGCTTGAGGAATAAAATAAAAAAAACGAATTTGTGTGTGTAATGGGCCTAATACAAAAACACATTTCAGAAAGAAAGAAAAAAAAAGGTAGTAAGTCGTTCTCAGCTTCTTTTTTCACACCTTTCCTATTTCTAAGTGTCATAAGAAATAATCCATCATCTAACTATTGACAGCACATTCGTATACTTCTGAAGAGAAAAATAAAATTAGTTATTGGAATTATAGTGGCAAATTTCTCTTTGATATGGTTAATATAAAACTAAAGTACAGAAAGGTTTTTTTTTTCGACTGTCAGTTATTTCGAAACAGTTTTCTCAATTTTGTTTGAAATTACTTTGGACTAAAGCTCATTATGGACAAGTGAATATAATTTAATAAATATTGCTGGAATTTTAATGTCTTAACTCGTTTTTTTACCTCCACTCTCATCATTTAACGATTGAAATGTTTTTTCGGCATAAAGGGATTAAAAATTACTTTATTGAAATTTATGCAAAAACATAATCCTTTCAAGTTGACTTAAACATATGTAAAATAAGACTTAAATGGCTTAAAACCGTTTTTGAATGGCGGTTTATTTAATGAAAAAGGTCAGTGTGATATTGAACTAGATAATTGAACAAGATATGGAATTCTGGTAGCGTTATCAGACTTGCACTTTGTTAATAATTTTCATTTAAATTGCAAAACCTAAATCTGGCACAATTTACTTATTAACAACGATTGACAGGACAACTTTCCAGGCCCAAAATAAGCTTTCTGCTAAAATTTATCGAAACAAATAAAATACACTGTAATTTGTAAAATACACTGTAAAAAATTTGCACTGTAAGAATTTACTAACGATTACTTAGTAACTTTACAGGTTTTCACCATTTACTAGAAAATCATCTGTAACCTAAAGAAACTACTGTAGTAATACTAAGCAATACTAAGTAAATTGTTGTAACGCTTACAGCGCCACCTGGCTATCTTTTTGAGAGATGCGTAGTTTCCCTTATTGCATTGTTTTGTTTCTCGAAATTTGTTCGATCGGCCATCGGATTTAGCAAAAACTAACCGGTGATCGCGTCCGTAAATTGAAAGTGTACGAGACTAAGAGATAAAAGTCTGATTCGATATCGGTCAAAGGTGAAAATTCAATCAATGTACTTTTCATCGAAAAATTATAACGAATCAATATCGCAACGATGAGAAACCGAAAAACGTGTTTTTTTTTATTTTAGTACATACTTACAAATTGCGTTAAATTATTTCTAAAACTTCATATCCGAAAGCTTTATATCGATCAAGATTTTAACCTCATTACTTACACGCAAAGGATCTGCATGTCCCGATGACCGCGTGGACAAACGTGCTACTTCTCGTTGAAAGATGAGCGAGCTAATCTTGAGGTTGCGAGTTCAAATCCTGAACCTTCAAATCCTGCTCCGGAAAAGTCAAAATAATACTTGACTAAAAGAAAATTAGTGGCGCCCTCTTGTTTAACATTTTTGAAACTGCTAGTTACTAAGGTTTTCCTAGTAAAGATACTACATAAGTGGATGTATTGATTACTAGAATATATCTTGTAACGTTTACTGAAGTTTTTATAGTATGCTTGCAATTTAAATGATTGTATTGGATACTAAGCTTTAATTAGTAATATATACACATATTTCTTATGTAACATTACTAAAAAAACTTATGGAAGCTGAGTTTCCTAGAGAATTCTTAGTAACCTTACAGATTTTTTTTAGAGTGTAGTTGGCATATGAAGACCGTAATTTTGGGCAATTTACTCGTATGACGGCACAATTTACTCATTAAAAACGATTGGCAAGAAAAATTTTCCAAGACAAAAAAAGCTTTCTGCTAAAATTTATCGAAACAAAATAGTTGCTAAATGAAGACCGTAATGTTGGGCAATTTATGTAGGCCAAGTTGAGTTTCACTAAAAACGAATATTAAAAAAAATTACCAAATAATAACACTATTTATGGTGTTAATGATATTTACAGATGAGTCGTGAAAGGGGTAATTATTATAAACTATAATTATTATAAAGGGAAAACTGATGATAAAGCAACTGAGAAAGAGTGCAAAAACTTGTTTTCATTGCAAGATTTTAAATTTCAATTTTAAAATAATTCATTTAAAAAAAAAACTTCATTTTCTTTTTTTAAAAATGATTTTACAGTTAACTGAAGTAAATCGGTTTTAAAAGCCTCCTCATAACTTAACAACATTTCAATTTGAAAAAATTAGGTGTGTATTGCTAGAAAATTAACAGTCAATTAACAAGTTTTCACAACTGTCTTACGACTTTAATTCCACTGTCATAAAAAAAAGATGCAACTCTTGTGAAAACCTTTTTAACTCTCCAAACATTCATCCTGAGCTTCTTTTCCAGCATCTTAGAGGCGTAATTTAGGGAGATAAAGAAGATGAAGAATAATCAATCCTTCCCCTTCCCTATTCACATTCCATCCAACAATCCCGTATTATTGACTTCGGAGGAGAAAGATTGGGTCGTATATTTCTAGAAAAAGCTATCAAAATATGCTTAGTGAAGAAAGAAAAGTGGGTTTTCCGAGAGAAAAATGCACCTGTCATTTGAAAAAATGAATAATGAAGGATTAATATATTTTTTTATTATTGGGATGATATAGTTTATTGGCTAACATAAGTGATTATTAATTTAATTGTATAATTAAATCACTAAGTCTCTAAAACTAAAGCAGTAACTAAAAATACCAAATAAAACAGATTTCGTTACGTTAATTTTACGTCGCTCAAAGCCATGTGGAAGCATAATCATACAAATACATCGACAATGTCAACTAAATACAGGATTTGTATGACATCGATGGATTGTAACGTGCATGATTCATATTTACATGCATGTTAGCTCTACCTTTTTTGTGCAGCACTAGACTAATTAGCACTAGTAACTAAAAACATGCCGATAATTTCTTATAAACTAACCAGGGTAGCATAAAATATCACGTGATATAATTTCGACATCTTCATGACATAGCAATATTGAATTAACATCGGTGATCATACAGTTAGGTTAGGTTTGAATTATAATCGCACTAGAGCTACACGAGGGCCATTGGCGACGGGCGTCGTATTTTAGAACCACAGTCCGGTGACGAGCCGACACCTGAATAGGCACCCAACGCAACCGTTAAGGGCGACATCGTACGCAGAGTTAGGACTTTGAATGATATTTATCGTGCACTCCTTTGCACGGGGTATTATTCGTCGAATATTTTTGGCTGCACGGGTCGTTTATAGGTCAGTAGCTATTTTGGCGATGCTCGGACCCGAAACTGGGACTTTCCGCATGCTAAGCGAGTGCTTAACCGACTGGGCTCCCCAGCCCCTCGGTGATCAAACGATTTGCTAGAAACTTAGTAATAGCAATTAAAAGCGGGCCAAGGGGGCAATCACCACCCACCTGCAAAAAGGGGAGAATCCCACCCTTAATCCCATCCCCCGACCACAATATCGATTGACAATCCCGACCTTTCAAAATCACTGCCGGAATGCACAATAAATGAAGAATAAATCTTCTAAAACGTTACGTTAATAGTCGTTATACAATCCAAATAACTTTGACTGCTTAGCTAACTCTTTACTACAACACACTTAATGAAATGTTACAACTAAGCTAAAAAAAAAGCATGTTATGCAGCATATCTACATATCTTGCACGATACATAAGCTGATATTTCAATTAAAAGGGAAAAAAATCACGAAACGAATGGAAATGCTGAACTTAACCCATGAACACCGGTTGGCAAAAAAATTTGTCATGAAAAAATTAATTTTCGCTTTCAGTTTATCTAAACATACAAAATATTACAATGAAAATAAGTTCCTAAATAATTTAGGAATTGCAAATTAATTTGCACGAAACACTTACTTTAAAGACTTAAAATTGCGTTTTTTCGGAAATAAAGAGGTTTAATAGTATTCGCAAAAGTCTTTATTAATGAGTTACGTTAGAAGTCCGTTTGTATATTTTAAATCACTTTGCTAAGCTAACTTCACTGCAACTACTTGAACAAAATATTACAACTAAACTTTAAAAAATACATCCAATTATGCAAATTAGCATGTCTGCATGCGTCTTACATGAACTAATACTGCAATTTAAAGGGAGGCCAAAGTGTTAACAATAGAGTGATGAAGAATTGTTGAGAGCATTTGAAAGAAAGATACTGAGAAGAGTTTTTGGAGCAGTATGTGATAGTGGAGAATGAGAACAAAATCGGGAAAGGTGAAATATCCAAAGAATCGGATATTGTTACAATGATTAGAACAAGGAGAGCCCAGTGGATAGGACATGTTGAAAGGATGGAGTCTAACAGAGCAACCCGAAGACCCATGAAAGAAAAACCCTAGCTGATCAAGACCTAGAGGAAGACCAAAAATCAGATGGATGGACCAAGTGGAAGAAGATCCTAAGACTTGGGGAATTACCAACTGGAAGCAAAAGTCGTCGAACAGAGTAGAATGTAGATAAACCTAAAAGGAAGCCGGAGCTGTAGCGCCAATGATGATGATATTGATGTCGAAGTGTTAATAACCATTCACTCGGAGGTAAAAGAGCGGCATTCAGCAACAGGGGGTGGAGGGGCTTAATCCCTTCTACAACCACATATTTCAATAGAGCCTGTATCTTCCCCCTCAACAAAAAGATTTCTCATAAAAATACATTTTCTGAAACACATCGTTAATGGTCAATATATGAACCAAATTAACTTCACTAAAAAGAAATCGACTATTCTTCACAATTGTTTGTTTTTTAGTACTTTTTTTACTATTGTTATACTATAATGGACTTGACTATTTGATAGTAAAAAAGGTCCACGTCACTCCGAAATTTGGTGTCAGTTTTCTTGTTACAAAAACACTGCGCAATCTCGCCAAACATTTGATGCACATGAAAACTCACAATTTCGGTGAAAACCCTCACCATAATTTGGCTAACCACTAGTCCTAACTTAAGTAAACTATACTTGACTAACTACTAGCCTAGCGAGTAAAAAACAAATTTGAAATCCTTACAGATTATCTCTCTATTTTACACACCAATAGTTGAATCGAATGAGGTTAGGTTAGGTTACGTTACGTTTGAATTATCGTCGTAGTAGAGCTACACGAGGGCTATTGGCGACGGGTGTCGTAATGTAGAACCACAGTCAAGTGACGAGCCGACACCCGAGGAGGCACCCAACGCAACCGTTAAGGGTGACATCGTAAGTAGAGTTGGGACTGTGGAGCATATTTAACGTGCACTCCCACTATTGTACTCAATGTATTATTCGTCGGGCATTTTTGGGCTGCACCTGGGAGCTTTCCTGGACCCGAACCTGGGACCTTTCGCATGCAAGGCGTACGCCTAACCGACTTGGCTCCCCAGCCCTTAAAAATTTTGGTGAAACCCCTCACCATAATTTGGCCGACCACTAGTCTTAACTTTAATAAACTATACTTCACTAACTACTAGCCTATCGAGTAAAAAACAAATTTGAAATCCTACAGATTATCTCTCTATTTCACAAACCAATAGTTGAGTCGAATGAGAGGGGCAATCACCATCCCACCTGCACCCTTAATCCTTTCCACCACCGCAAAATCGATTGAAGTTTCGACCCTCCAGAATCACTCCCGAGAATACAACAGATGAGGAATAAATGGGATAGAAAAAAAATAGATAAAAGGAAGGAATCAATCCGCAAGCCCCCCTTTGAACCCCTTGCCAGACATTCCGCAATCTGTATTGACTACCGGAGGAATTAAAGGGGAGAGGAAAGTGTGATTGGATATATCCTTAGAGTTGAGATGGAGATACTTGGCGCTAAATAAAGAGAAGCTGTCAAAAAATACGCCAAGTTACTCTAGCACGCCTAGTTTAGTATAGTTTATAGTTTGAATTACCATACAGAGCTACACGAGGGCTATTGACGCCTAGTACGCCTTAACAAGTCACTCACTAACTATTGTTTTATGCTGAAAAAAATCATTTTACTACTTTAAAACGTTAATAAAAAATAAATAAAAAGTACTGTTTTCGCAGTCGTTGGCAATCGCACGATATCCGTATTTGCATGAGATGGTACACTCTTGAAACAAACTAATAATTTTAACTCAGTCTGAGTTAATTTCCACTCCTTTCCAGTGTCGAAAATGCACTTTCCCTATAGGAGCGGATTTCTCTTTGTTTTGTTAAACCTCCGATAGGATCACTCCAAACGAGTGATTTTTAACTCAGTATGAATTAATGTTCACTCCATTCTAGTGTCGAAAATGCATCTCCGAATGGCGTGGATTTCACTCTTTTGTTTTAAGAGTCTAGTCATATCCTGCACAGGTAAGACTAAATGCGTTGTAATTATATTTTTATTAGACAGTCAAAAACCACCAAATCGATGTAATATGCCGATACAATCTCCGCTTTAGAATAGCGCCAAATTTTTGGCCGAAAGCGTTTGTTCAAGGCAATTGATTGTGTTATTTTGCTAAAAGGCAATTGATGGCCTCACTTGGCAATCTGGTTTTTGTGTGTCATCTCTATTTTCTTCTTAACTCTATGGATACCGCGTTTTATGCGGAAAAGTGAAGCTTCTGCTTTGTTAATTTAACGGAAGAACAGCCTTTTTTCAGAAAATCTGCGAGACCTGCTAACTGCAGAAGCATAAGGTTATCGGTGATATCTTTCTTGTTGATAGAACGGAAATTCAGGGTATTTGATTTGGAAAAGATCATTTTATGATTTAGTACTTGGAAGTATTGTGTTATAGTCAGTACAAAACTCGATACTTCCTTTCGAGATGGAGTAACTACTTAAGTGCTGACTGGTTAGTTTTAGACTAGCATTCAAGAAGTGGCAGGTTAAATTCTTCAATTTTTAAGGATAAGACTAACTAAGGTTAGGTTAGGTTAGTTTTGATAGGTTAGTTCGGTGCAAAAAGGGTAAAAAAAATTCTAAGGAATAAAATTTAATAACAAATTAAGATGTCCCCAAAAAAAGTAGTTTGTAGGTTTTTTAAGATCCATTTATGACGCGAGTAAGTCCGAAATAGAGAAGAAACAAAGCGATTCAAAACACAAATGGAACTTTTTTTAAATATTTACTTTTTTGTTTATTATTTATACTATTCCTTCCTACATTGTTATTAAAATTCTTAACTACTGTAATACAGTTGTTGTAAAATACTTCGTTGCATATGAAAGTAAAAAATGTTGCATTTTCCCTATTATAAACCGTCTTCTACGCAGGAACTTAGGAGATTTTTTAATTACGTATGTCTGCATTTTACATTTCATGTTTAAAAAAAATAGTAAAGAGTGGGGTTTACTTTTCAAAAATATAAAAAACATTTTAAATGTATTTAAAGAATTTTCTCTAGTTACCATAATTTATATTTAATGTTTTAATATTAAAGCATTCTAAAAAATTTGTTTTACATGAAAATTTAAGAAATAAAACCCACCTATCTAAGAAGCAAAAATTTAGGTAATATATTGCAGGGTAATTTAATTTTATTTTTTAAAAAATATTTCGCGTATTTTTATTCTTAAAAAAAAGCTTGTTTCTTATTTTTTCAGATATTAGTATGTGAAAAGGTAATAACGTCGATTTATAACCATGATAATATATTGCAGGAAATAAGAAATTTCGGGTATTTTATAAATATTATTAGTTACCAATATCTTGCAAACATTATTAGTTACCTATATTTTGCAAATATTATTATCACCAATGTCGTACAAATATTATTAGTTACCAATATTATACAAATATTATTAGTTCTTTTCTACTTAAGACATTAAGTAGAAAAAGACATTCCACTGATTTTACAGTGTAACCTTACAAAATTGTACCCAGAGAACACGGTAGCAGAATTAGTACGAGAGCTAGCAAAGTCGGAAAAACAAGCATTTCAGGTGGGCCAGTTTTAGGATATGCTATCTCTCTCACTCTCCCGGACATCATAAGGGCAATCTGGCTGGCGGTAGTGGTTGCGTTCCTCAGTGCGCATCCTACTAATACAAGTAAAAAATTGATTGTTCAAATCATTTTAGGACGTTTTACTTTTTTATTGTTATTTTTAGCGAACTTTTTGCAACATAAATCTATTAATGCCAGACATTTTTATTGTTGTTTAAGCTGTGCCAGACGCTAATTTTGATTTTAAAAGCTCAAGTGTTGTCCAAATTATCAGCTCATTACCAGTATTGCCACATGGTATTGCGCAATGAATGACGATGAAGTAATTACAAAGATCGGTGAACTCACACCTGAGCTGGTAATTTGGGCAACACTTGAGCTTTCAAAATCAAAATTAGCGTCTGGCACAGCTTAAACGACAATAAAAATGTCTGGAAATAATAGATTTATGTTGCAAAAAGTTCGCTAAAAATAACAATAAAAAAATAAAACGTCTTAAAATGATTTGAAAAATCCATTTTTTACTTGTATTAGTAGGATGCGCACTGAGGAACGCAACCACTACCGCCAGCCAGATTGCCCGTATGATGTCCGGGAGAGTGAGAGAGATAGCATGTCTTAAAACTGGCCCACCTGAAATTCTCTCTCAAAAACGTTGCTAGCTCTTAGACTAAATCTTTTGCCAGCTTGCTTTCACGCGTTAACGTAGTAAGGTTCCACTAAAGTTTCACAATGTGTAAGAAAATTCCCCGATCAATTAAAATAACAATCACACACAAGCACTATATTTGTAATTATTTTTTTTATTCAGAAGGAAAAGTTTAACGAATTAAAAAAAATAAACCTTTTTATAAATCCGAGTTAGTTTTGAATTATATTACGAAACAATTTCTGCAGAAACTTTAAAGCAATTTCATGGATATTAACTCTCTCGCCTAACAAGGTACTTTGTTGCATTCATTCAAACGTTTACATATTAAATAAAAGTACCATTTGAGTAGCGTTTTTTAAATATAATTTTTCAATTGAACGCGTGCATTTTTGTAATGCTTCGTCTGGTTTGAATGGTTATAAAGAATAATAGGGATAACATTTGCTTTAATTTTTATTTTGTAATTCTTTAATCATTTACATTGTTTTTGTTTTTCCGTAAAAGCTTTTGTTTGATCAAGGCAAATGAAAACACAAAGGGCTCATTTTCTTATAATTTAATTCTGTTTAAGTGTTACATTTAAAATTTAGCTATTATACCATTTATCTAATCTTGGTGCATTGTTTTAAAATTATTTAAACTAAAGTTTAATTATGTTAGAATTTTAAAGTAACCTAACATTTCACTGTAAAGCATTTTTAATTGTATTTATATTTAATAAAACAGTGAAATTAATTAGTTTAGCCCACTCCTACTAGGAAATTTTGTTATTTCGAACATATGTTAGTGAAAAACAGGACATAAAATCATTAAAAAAAAATTATATAAACCAAAACTTACATTAACCTATTCTTTAGCATTGATAGAAAATTAATTTTCTGAATATCAAGGATATAATATTACTTTAAAACCAAATTGTAAAATACCAAACTTTTTAACATAATTGAAGTTCAATCTTACGTAAAAAAAGAAAAAACTGAAACCTAAAGCACATTTTCTTTCCATTTCTAAAATTGGAAGAATAACATTTTCATTTCAAAGCCGCTACACAAATACCAACAACACATTTCAACCAAAACAACTGGAAATTTGAGCTACTGCTCGGCCTAAAGACACCACTCAATTTCCTAAATTTCAACAAAAACACTTTACAGTTAGAAACAATTCGACACTGCAAATAACTCCACAAAAGCAAACGGCCACTCCACCAAATCCTAACAAATTTAAACGCAATCGTCATTACATTTACCTGTAAAAAGAGAAATAAAACCCAATAAGACCACATTCTTCTCTGTATCCCCTAGACAACACTGAATCTTGACTTTTGCCACTGAAGACTAAACTAAAATCCTGTTCTTAGATCAAAAATGGCTTGTCTCCTCTGAAGTTAAAACCTGAAGACATACCAATCTTGTTCTAAAGTAAGGACTTCAAGTGCTTAGTAACATAATGAAGTAACTACAAAGACGATTTCATCGCTTTAACCTCCCTCGAACTAAGGGCCTGACTATGACAGTAGGAGCCTAAGGCCCGAATACTTTGGGGCACTTTTCGGACTGATATTTCAACAAAAAATACATAGTTAAAAAAAGACCTTTTAAAGTAAGGTCAACCATCAAATTGAATAATATCAATTCATCATGGCGCTTAATTTTTCAGAAAAAAAATCAATTTTCCGAATCGCAAGCTTCAGCAAGCATTTCAGAAAGCATAAAATCTTTCAATGGACTTGTTAAACGTACTATGGAAAGAAAACAAAACAACCAATGAAGTTTAAGTATGGATTTCACGACATCATAACATTCCCATTACTTAGGCCGTTAAATAATACGAAATTGAGATGTAAAGCAAGCTTTATAAGTTTAAAGCTTTATTTTCGGCCCCATTAAGTAATAGGCCCTAGGCCCGTTGTAGGTCTAAGCGATGATCAGGAACTGCTCGAACTACTATACATTTAAAGTTTTTAATTAAGGAAGAAGATTTTTTTAGCTATATGTGATAATGGATAAATGAGAAGAACAAATCGGGAAATATATAAAATATACAAAGAATCAGACATTGTTACAGTGCTTAGAAAAAGGAGAGCCCAGTGGCTTGGACATGCTGAAAGGATGAAGTCTAACAGAACCACCTGAAGGCTCATGAAAGAAAACCCTAGTGGATCAAGACATAGAGGAAGACCAAGAATCAGATGGATGGACCAAGTGGAAGAAGATCTTAATACTTGGAGAATTAACAACTGGAAGCTAAATTCGTCGAACACAATAGAAAGGAGAAAAACCTTAAAGAAGGCATGGGCCCTTGAGGAGCTGTAGGGCCAATGATGTATATCTATGGAAACAAAATGGCAAAGCTAGGGTGGACTGACCAGTGAATGAACTGGCCCCAGTTGGAACAGTTGGTAAATACATTTAAAAAGTAAGGATTAAAAATCATTCCACTAGATGGATTGGCAACACTAGTAGGAAGCTATCGGACATCTAATTGGTTGTCCTGGTCCTTAACTAAAATCCAACATGTTTATTGACTGGACATTTTTGTGTTCATTCACTGGTAAAATACTGTCAATTCACTTGGCTTTTGTACCACTTTTTATTTGGACCCCCAAAAGACCCAAAGCAATGCAATATAAAGTCACCTCCTTTTTTTTTGTAGAATCTACATTTTATGACAGATGTGTTCACATTGTCATAAACCCACAAGCTATATTTTCTTAAAATGTATGAATTTTCTTAAAAACAAATTATGCTTAAAGCGTTCATTCACTGGTTAGTCTACCCAATACCACCTAGATTAGAAGGCCGAAGAACTAAGCAACACAACGTCACACTAGTAGACCAATTTCGATTTGTGGACCAATAACATCGTATCTTAAGATGACGTCGCATCTTGATTCATCTTATCTAAAAAATTTATTCATTTACAAGATCTAGTCACGAATTATCATCGGTCAAAACCACGGAATCGGTCCACTAATATGACGTCAAGCATTTAGTTCGCCGGCCTTCTAATCTAGGTGGTATTGGTCTACCCTATCTATGTTGCTTACTTCACTATGCTTCAAGGCACAGGTAACTTCGATCGTTACAATCCTTTGCCCTTTTAAAAACAAAGCTAGTGGCCACGCTCGAACGATTGCCCATCCAAGCGACCAAAAGCGACTTCGCTTTCTTCCCTAAAAGACAAAACTTATTTCGATGCAAATGCAGCAAACCCTTTTCTGATACTTTCCCCTAACATGAGGTGGGTAAGACTTGAAACTTTCACGGCAATTATCGATGTACGGTAAGGTGTAAAAGATAGCAAATAAGGTGGACTTAGGTGAAATGGAAATGTATGTCCCTGTTGTCTGCTTTGAAAATGAAATTTCATTTAAGAGATCTAAATTTAATTTCGTGGCAATTGTAGTTTTTATCTGGAATGTACTCTGTTATGTATAAGTTTGCAGATAAATTAATGCATTAGAGTCCCGCTTATCCGAATCGCGGTTATCCGAAATTTGGTTTATCGAAAAAAATTTCGAGCCTTTCGGTTTAAATATGAAATATATACACGTAAATAAATACACAAAAAATAAATACGTACTTACAAAGTTGGATTTATTACTCAAAATATGGATTATTATTTTTATTACTATTATTATTTTTTTGCTGCTCAATTTTGGTCCCGTACTTCTCGGATAAGGGGACTCTACTGTATCTGATATATCTAGTAGGTCTCAGTATCATGTTACGTTTCCATGAATTTCACAAGTTTAAACATTCGTATCCGTTTTGCACTCGGCTTCGCAATGTAATATGATTATGATTCATATAATTAAGTTATAAAACTTCACTTTTCAAAAGACGAAGTTCATTCTAACGAAAGTGGGGTCTGCACCCACAACAATTTTCTGATACACCCTTCACTTTATAAGGAGTGTAACGATCGGCAAGGTTTACGGTTTGAATTATCGTCGCACTAGAGCTACACGAGGGCTATTGGTGACGAGCGTCGTATTTTAGAACCACAGTCAAGTGACGAGCCCATACCCGAGTACGTACAAAACGTAACAGCTAAGGGCGACATCGTACGCAGCGTTAGGACTTTGAAGGATATTTACCGTGCACTCCCTTACACGGGGTAATATTTGTCGGACATTTTGGCTGCACGGGCCTTTTACAGGTATGCAGTTATTTTGGCGATGCCCGGACCCGAACCTAGGACCTTTCGCATGCTAGGCGAGTGCCTAACCGACTGGCCTCCCCCGGACGATCGACAAGCTAAGCTCCCTTCTGAGCAATGATCGATGTTAATGTGCTAAAACCAAACATGTATATCAAAAAAGTTCAATCTTTCCCGATTTTTGCCAAATTGAACAATGAAAAGTGAAAGTGGCTTTTTAGTGGTTCTTATAAGTACCGTCAGTAGATAAGGGTTGAAATTGTTTAACATTTAATTGCTGTTATCAGAAAAAAGATGCTAGTGCAATACATCTTTCTTGAAACTTGAAAACATTCCCCCCAAAAAAATAAGCAAACCGATTATTAAAGCTTAAAAACAAAGCTCACAACCTTTGTTAAAAATAAATTAATTTTCTATACTTTGCCTAATGTTGAATGATATCGTTCAATGTGTTGTAATTATTCGCCTCATTTAAATTTTGTTGCTGTAGTAAAAATATTTCTCAGAGTAATATTTAATCACCAACTTTTCTTTTTACATTTATTAACATGCATACGTAAGATAAAATGTTATTTTTAAAAAAGTAATTATTAAATAAGATAATTTTATATTATACCTTTTTATCAGAAGCTTTTCTTGGCATCCTCATTTTGAGCGCATGGATTAAAATTAAGAATGTGTTCGATAATCTTTTAACCAAAATCCACTTCAAAGAGTCATCAGTACCAGTGTAACCAATTTTAAACCTGTAAATAAAGTTAATTCAATTAATAAACTTATAAATTATGACAACTACAGTGAAAATGGTTGTAGCTAAAGAAATGTTAAAAGGTTATTCCTTAAATTTTCGTCTCTTTGGAAACAAATCGTAAATGATTAAAAACGGTAGAAGTCTACTTCTTTGATTTATATGAGCAAAAAATAAAACTTTCAAAATTGTTCACATTAATGAAGAAAATTGCAAATTAACCACCATAAAGAGTTGAGCATATAGTTAAAATCTAAACTTATTTTCAATGTTTTAAATATTTCAAAATAAAAAAAATTGACAAATTACAACTTAACCACTTCAAAAAATTATATTTTTTTAAACAAAATTAAACTTACTTTTTTTAACCCCAATTAAACTTAATAACTTAAATTACCTTTTTTACTAATCCTTAATATCACTTAGTACTTTAACATAACAACCACTCCCTGTCGTCGACAAACAGTCGCCTAGATCAATAGTTCCCCCAGGAACTTTTCTGAGTCCTCTTGACCTTACACCCTTCCACACGAGTAATCTTATATTTGATTGGTCAGTGGAGGAGAGCTGGACATTCCTCGCCATTTTTGTGGATCATTCCGACACACTCTCCTAATCGACTTAAGACGACCAATCTATCATTTCCCAATGTCTGATTGTTAAATAAAAAGACTTAACTATTCCAAAGTTTCCCTATCGACTTATTTTACATGTATAATTTCAATTAAAGTGTTATTTAAAAAAGTGGCTGTATCTAGATATTTTTTTATACGTACACTCTTAAAACGAACGAGTGAATTTAACTCAGTCTGAGTTAATTTTCACTCCTTTCCAGTGTCGAAAATGCACTTCCCTTATATGAGTGGATTTCACTCTTTTGTTTTAAGGGGTAATAGGAGTCTTAAAAATGTGCAAAGAAGGTACTACAAATCATAGTTTGATCTTTCATGTAATTTTTTAACTACTCAATAAAAGAGTATATTTTTTTACATGTAATTCTACAAGATTTATTTATTATAAAACAAATTTTAAAATTGATGAAACTTTAGCCAAACTAAAATAAATGATATTAAACATAAAGCTATTTGAACACATTGGGATTAGGCTTGCGCGGCAAATTGTGAGGTCAAAATTGAAAAAATGACCTAGAAAATGACTTTATATTGTACAAATATGTATAAACTAGGACTTATACCTAAATTCTTAGCTCAATTTTAATTAGAAATTAATTTAAGAACTTTTTTCTAAAAAAAAATTAATAAATTTTTTAAAATTTTGATTTAAAATTTTTTTAAAAAATAATTTCTAATTAAAATTGAGATGAGAATTTAGGTATAAATCTTTGTTTGTACTTATTTGTACAATATAAAGTCATTTTCTTGGTCATTTTTTCAATTTTGACCTCAAAATTTGCCGCGCAAGCCTAATCCCAATGTGTTCAAATAGCTTTATGTTTAATATCATTTATTTTAGTTTTGGCTAAAGTTTCATAAATTTTAAAATTTGTTTTATAATAAATAAATCTTGTAGAATTACATATAAAAAAATTATACTTATATATTGAGTAGTTAAAAAATTACATGAAAGATCAAACTATGCTTTGTAGTACCTTCTTTGCACATTTTTAAGACTCCTATGACCCCTTAAGAGTGTATGTATCTCTCACGGGTTAGCATTAGCCATAGTCTAAAATATGTATATTTGAAACAAGCTTAGCTGAACTCTCTAACTATTAAGCAGCACAGAAATACTCTAAAAGACAACTTGACACCAATGATCCTGAGTTGACATTTGATCAACTTCTTTGCCGAATAGAAAATTTTAAAATTATCAACATATTTACTTTTATATGTCAAAGTCCGCTTAAGCAACAGTAACCTTCCTAAATCACAACATTGGTCAGAAATACAACAAGAAAAGACAATCCAACTAAAGAATCCACAAAATAGAAACTTTCGAGGGACTGTATCAACCAACAAAAGATTTATTCAAAGACCGGATTCAGGAAAACTGCCCAACAAGCAAATATGAGCAGCTTCTTTTTACTTAAGCCTACTTTTATGAAAAGAAACATCGGAAGGAAGTAGATATTTTTTTTATACTTTTCTGTTTCAGACAATCCTTTCTGCTGTATGGAGGGGGTGAAACGTGACATGGGTATCGTAGAGGAATTTTATTCTTAGAGAGGGATATCTGAATCAAGGGTTTGTGACTAAAGGGTAGACTGAGCACTGGTGAACGTGGATCTGGGACGTAATACCGAAAGCCCGACAAGCCAGACTCCTGACAGCCAAGTTGCGTTGGGTGCCTATTCAGGTGTTGGCTCGTCACTTGACTGTGGTTCTAAAACACGACACCCGTCGCCAATAGCCCACGCGTAGCTTTAGTGCGACGATAGTTCAAACCTACCTGCCCGATAGCCAAACCCGATAGCAAAAAAAATGCAAAAATATTAATAAAGAATTAGTAATTAATTGCCCTTAAGTCAGGTCGCTGCCTTGTATATAGACGGTTTTAACAATTCAGTACTTGTACAGATCAAAATATAAAACAAGATTGCAGCAGTATAGCTGTCAATTAGAAAATTCTTCCACATGAGAACTCTATTTGAACGAACATCACAAAAATATTGAAATTATTTACAGTGTTGCACGCAATAACTACTAAAATTATTAATCTTTGAAATTTATGACAGTATCTAACAAAATTGATAAAATAGATAACGTCTAATAATCTTTTTAAATGTATCAGATTTATACTGCACCATATTCATGTTTAAACCGCTTTTAATTTATGTCATCAACAAGTCCCCATTCAGGGAAGAGGACCCAAACCAAAACAACCGAATATATCATTTAATTGATTATCATGGGGGCGGCAAAGAGCGAGGCACTCATTACATTGATCGGACTCCCAGTCCTCAGTTTAATTAGTTTATGATAATTTTCTATTGTTATGACTGAAATGAGGACACATACCAAAGTAACAACCGAAAGTACCATTTAAGGTTTTAACATTTCAGTACCAATACAGAACAAATAAAAATAAAGCAATTAGTATTGCAACAGTAGCTATCAATTAGAAGTGCTTCCACACGTGATCGCATATTTACAACAAACATCACAAAAATATTGAAATTACTAACAGTTTCACAAGCAATAACTTCTAAAAGTATAAATCTTTAGAATTTATGGCTAAATAGATCACTTATAGCTAAAAATAGCTGTAGACATAATTTTTTTCGATTAAAATTTATTAATCGTTAAAATTTATCCAATTTATTTATAATTCAATATATTCCAAGTTTAAACAGCTTTTATTCTATGTCATCAACAAGTCCAAGTCTGCATTCCGGGAAAAGAGGACCCAAACCAATATAACAACCGAATATATCATTTAATTGATTATCATGACAGCGGCAAAGAGCGAGGCACTCATTACATTGATCGGACTCCCAGTCCTCAGTTTAATTACTTTGTGATAATTTTCTATTGTTATGGGCAAATGAGGACATATACAAAAGTACCATTTACGGTTTTAACATTTCATCACTGGTACAGAACGAAGGATAAAACTAATAGACTTGCAACAGGAGCTGTCAATTGAAAATGCTTATACCTCACTACAGTTTAAGTATGCAGTATACAAATGTTCTATGGGAAAAGGGGAAAATAGTTCTAATTTCCGAGTGCGAGAATCGAATAAAAAAAAGTTTTTTTACATTCAATAAATCACTTTATTCGTTATTTCAAGACACACTTTTATTATTTTTATTTGTTTTGCTTCAGTTAGTGTGCAATATTAATTATTTTTTCGTTCGATTTTGAAGTAACAGGGCGAGCGAATATCAAGGCGGACGTATCGCGTAGGAGCGACCAATCAGAGAGGCAAAATTCCGTTTGCTTACTCGCGTTTCCTCCGCGTATAACAGTCAAATGCTGCAAACTTAAGGTGTGTTTTTATGTAGACACGAGATCGTATATTTACAACAATCATCGCAAAAATATTGAAATTATTAACAGTTTTACAAGCAATAACTACTAAAAATATAAATAGATATATATAAATTCAACAATTAAAATTTATTATTCTTTTGTAATTTATTCAATTTATTTATCTTTCAGTAAAATAATGTTTATTTTACGCCATCAACAAGTCCAAGTCCCCTTTCCGGGAAAAGAGGACCCAAACCAAAATAACAACCGAATATATATCATTTAATTGATTATCATGGGAGCGGCAAAGAGCGAGGCACTCATTATTTCTCATACACTCATTACATTGATTGGACTCCCAGTCCTCAGTTTAATTAGTTTGTGATAATTTTCTATTGTTATGGCCAAATGAGGACATATACCAAAAGTACCATTTACGGTTTTAACATTTCATTACCGGTACAGAACGAAGGATAAAACTAATAGACTTGCAACAGGAGCTGTCAATTGAAAATGCTTCGACACGAGTTCGTATATTTACAACAAACAAATTTTCAAGTTTAGTCCGCATCCAAATGTTAATATAATATGAATAATTTCGAAAGCATTACACTTACAAATACTTTTAGTAAATGTTTTTTTTTGCATTTTAATGCTGATACAAACAAATGAAAAAAAATAGGATTACAACAGTAGCTGTCAATGGACAATTCGAACGAGGAGGACCAAAATTTGTTTGTGGGATAGAAGACAGCATATTTACAACAAAGATCACAAAAATATTAAAATTATTAACAGTTTTACAAGCAATATATCTACTAAAAATATAAATTTATAAAATGTATGGCTAGGTCAATTAAAAAGAGAAACATAAATCGGTCAATTAAAATTTATTAATATTTTAAAATTTATTAATCTCTTGTAATTTATTCAATTTATTTATCTTTCAGCAAAATAATGTTTATTTTACGCCATCAACAAGTCCAAGTTTACATTCCGGGAAAAGAGGACCCAAACCAAAATAACAACCGAATATATATCATTTAATTGATTATCATGGGAGCGGCAAAGAGCGAGGCACTCATTACATTGATTGGACTCCAGTCAGTTTAATTAGTTTGTGATAATTTTCTATTGTTATGACCGCCGCAATCTTAATATGATCTACAATAATTGGTTACAGCCTGCATTGAGAATAGGTCGTTAAATAAATGCCAACATAATTATTTTTAAGTTCCTATATGTGAAAGAAAAATATTAAAAGATAAAAATTAAATTGCTGCGATTTGTTCTAGGATAATACGAAAATAAGATTAAATCCTAAGTGCATATCTGTTGAAGGTTATTAATGTAAATATATGAAGCTATTAAATCAATTCCCCCATAAATGTGTTCTTTTAAAATTTACATGAAATATATTAAAATATAAAACTAAATGTTCTCAGTTCTAGAACTACAAAAAAATTAAATTTTTCTACAGTGATTGAAGTACAGGTATTAAAATGTTCCAATTATTTACTCCAAGTTCAAATTTTATAACTACAATTTCAACTATTTTTTAGTTTAACTACAATTTTTCTTTTATAAATAACCATAATAGTGAATAAAATCTTTTCTTCCATTCCCGAAATAATTTTTAAAGTTATTAAATAAATAATTCGTATTGATATTTTACTTTTTCGCCATAGAAATTAAAATAAAATAATTTCTTCAAAAAAGTAAAACTAATTCTGATTTTTTTGGCCATGTCCACACTACAACAATAAAAACAAAAACTGACAACAAATGAGCGCGCGTGCATATACAATTTGTACAGACATGAGCGCGCACCTACCTCTATGCGCGCACATGACTGTACAAATTCTATATGCATGCGCTCTCATTTACTGTCATTTTTTGTTTTTATTGTCGTGGATCTGGACATAGAATTAAAAAAAATTATGGACATTTTATTATGGACAATTACAAAATATAAAAATATTTCTTTTGAAGACATCTGAAAATTTAAGATTACATTATTAGATTAAATTAAAATTGGTTTATTGGTATACTTAATGTTTTATACTTTATTTCTGACATGAACTTGATTTCCCAATTCCAAACCTTCATTAGTTTGCTCTTTCATTTCTTTTACACCATTCTTACTCGGATAGTGTACAAAAAAAATCATCTCTGAGATGATTAACGAAATCCCAGTATTTCCACCCGATGAAGACATCATTAAGATAATGCTGCTCGATGTCATTAGAATAATATTTTGACATCAAGCATGAGTGTAATTTCACAAGGATTAATTCTTATCAATATCTGATAAAATTGCTTCTTTGATGAGCATTTATTAAAATTACATACTTTTCATTACATATATAGTTAATTAAAACACTAATATGACAACCCTTATGTCTACTAATTTGATGCCATGTGGGAAATATAAGTATGTATAACCTTTTTAATGGAGTTTAAATAAAATTAGAATTTATGATATCATAATGGAATTTAATATTGCAAAAATACAATATAGCTTATTACAATTTGTCAAATTAAAAAGGGCGGATACAATAGAATTCGAAGAATATTTTAAATCACTTTTTAGTATTCACTTTTTTGCCTCCTTCAACAAGCAGAACTATTTTCCTGCACTAAGATTTATTGTTGGGAAACCTATATTTCAAAAACTCTTGATAATTATCCCAAAAAAAAACACGTACATTCAAAATTCAATTTTATTTTTAATTCTAAGTTTCTTTTTACTGTCTGAAACTAGAAAAAATAGCTACTATATGTGATGTATTCTGTCATATGTGTTTTATAGCAAATGGTTAATTAGGTTGAACACATGGTCTTCAAACAAAAACCTAACATATACTGCTGGTATTTACAAATGAAACCAAAGTGTCAAGTAAGAACTAAAGAGTTAAAAGAAAGTAGTGTATTGCAGCCATCATACTAATACTTAACAACCATCAGTACTGCAAAATAACAAAAGACAAGTGTACAATACTTGAACTCATCATACTCTCTCAACTAAAATTTAACACAAGCGCATTGCTTCTATTTATCCAAACCAAGACCACCAATGCAATACTTAAACGCAATCCATACTAATTACTAACCATACTAATCATTCAATCATCCATCAAAAACCATTAATGCAATACTACTTGAACTCAAGCCATTATGGCTTATACTACTTGAACTCAAAACACTATGGCCTTTACCCTATCAACAAGTCCCCAGCAAACAAAATGAGCAAAAAAAAAGGATGGAAGCCACTTCTATCAATGGTCCATGTTAAGAAAGAAAAAAGGACCTTGCATCGTTATGAATGCCGTTGATTGGACTCGAAGCGTAAAGGTCGTTACATTAGAATACTAATGGATGGCCCATTAATGAGCAGCGTCCTCATATTCAGCGGACATGCCCATCATGAACTAATTTTATTCACAAATGAAACAAAACTACAAAACTACAGCAGAGGTCAAAGTAAAGGCAGCTTGCAGCTAAGATGTAAAAAAAAAAATGTATTCAAGATCATCATAATAATCTTTTTCAACCATCAGAACTAGAATATATGTAAGAACAATACACCAATACTGGAACTTAATCCACTATCTAAACAAAAACTTAACACAAGTCCACTACTACAATCATTATACTAATCCTTCCATCACCTGTACTATATCAGGACCAAGACCCACAATTCAATAGATAACCTCAATCTATACTAATCCTTCAATCATCTGTAATGAATACCAGTTCATACAAAAGTCATCAATGCAATACTACTTGAACTCAAACCACTATGGCCTTTACCCTATCAGCAAGTCCCCGGCAAACAAAATGAGCAAAAAAAGACCATTGGTAGAAGGGGGCTTCCATCCATGTTAGGAAAGAAAAAAGGACCTCTGCATCGCTATGAATGCCGTTGATTGGACTCCAAGTGTAAAGGTCGTTTCATTAGAATACTAATGGATGGCCCATTAATGAGCAGCGTCCTCGCATTCAGCGGACATGATCATGTACTACTAGAATTTACAAATTCAATAAGTGTACAGCAAAAACTAAGAGGTTAAAAAAATGTATTAAATGCCATCATATAATATTTTACAACCCACAGTACTGCAATATATAAAAGCTTTAAGAACAAGAATACAATACTGGAACTTAATCCACTATCTAAACTTAACATAAGTGCATTACTTCTATTTATCCAAACCAAGACCATCGATTCATATACTCAATCTATACTAATAACTAGCTATATTAATCTTTCAATCATCTGTAATGAACAAAGACTATTAATGCAATACTACATGAACTCAAGCCACTATGGCCCTTGCCCTATCAACAAGTCCCCAGCAAAAAAAATGAGCAAAAAAGGACCATTGATAGAAGGGGCTTCCATTTATGTTAAAGAAAGAAAAAAGGACCTCTGCATCATTATGAATGCCGTTGGTTGGACTCTAAGCGTAAAGGTCGTTTCATTAGAATTCTAATGGATGGCCCATTAATGAGCAGCGTCCTCATATTCAGAGGATACGTACCATGTACTAATAGCATTTACAAATGAAAAACAAAACTGTACAGCAGAGGTCAATGCTAAGACAGCGTGCACCTAAGAGGTCAAAAAAGTAATGTATTAAAGGTCATCATAATAATCTTTTTTCTCCAATTAGTACTGCAATACATGTAGGAACAAGAAACAATACAATACTTGAACTTAATTCACTATCTAAACTAAACCTTAACACAAGTGTATTACTTCAATCATTATACTATTCCTTCCACCATCAATGCTCTTATCAGAACCAAGACCAACAATTCAATACATGAACTCAATCTATACTAATAACTAGCCATACTAATCCTTCAATCATCTGTAATGAACAAAGACCAAAGACCATCAATGCTATACTACTTGAACTCAAACCACTATGGCCCTTGTACTATCAACAAGTCCCTAACAAACAAAATGAGCAAAAAAAAGGATGGAAGCCCCTTCTATCAATGGTCCATGTTAAAGAAAGAAAAAAGGACCTCTGCATCGTTATGAATGCCGTTGATTGGACTCGAAGCGTAAAGGTCGTTTCATTAGAATACTAATGGATGGCCCATTAATGAGCAGCGTCCTCACATTCAGCGGACATGTATCATTTACTACTAGAATTTACAAATGAAATAAAAATTACAGCAAGAACTAAGAGGTTAAAAAAAGTAATGTATTAAATGCCATCGTATAATCTTTTACAACCCTCAGTACTGCAATACATAAGCACAAAGAACAAAAATACAATACTGGAACTTAATCCACTATCTAAACTTAAACTTAACATAAGTGCATTACTTCTATTTATCCAAACCAAGACCACCAATTCATAAACTCAATCTATACTAATAACTAGCTATACTAATCCTTCAATCATCTGTAAATAACAAAGACCATCAATGCCAAACTACTTGAACTCAAACCACTATGACCCTTGCCCTATCAACAAGTCCCAAACAAAATGAGCAAAAAAAAAAAGGACCATTGATAGAAGGGGGCTTCCATCCATGTTAAAGAAAGAAAAAAGGACCTCTGCATCGTTATGAATGCCGTTGATTGGACTCGAAGCGTAAAGGTCGTTTCATTAGAATACTAATGGATGGCCCATTAATGAGCAGCGTCCTCATATCCAGCGGACATGTATCACATACTACTAGTATTTCAAATGAAACAAAAATGTGTAGAAAGATTTAACTGGTTAAAAAAAGTAATGTATTATATGCCATCATATAATCTTCTACAACCCTCAGTACTGCAATATATATATAAGCACAAAAAACAAGAAAAAACAAGAATACAGTACTGGAACTTAATCCACTATCTAAACTAAAACTTAACACAAGTGTATTACTTCAATCATTATACTATTCCTTCCACCATCAATACTCTTATCAGAACCAAGACCAACAATTCAATAGATGAACTCAATCTATACTAATAACTGGCTATACTAATCCTTCAATCAGCTGTAATGAACAAAGAATGCTATACTACTTGAACTCAAACCACTTTAGCCCTTGCCCTATCAACAAGTCCCCAGCAAACAAAATGAGCAAAAAAAAAGACCATTGATAGAAGGGGGCTTCCATCCATGTTAAAGAAAGAAAAAAGGACCTCTGCATCGTTATGAATGCCGTTGATTGGACTCGAAGCGTAAAGTTAGTTTCATTAGAATACTAATGGATGGCCCATTAATGAGCAGCGTCCTCATATTCAGCGGACATGTATCATATACTGCTGGTATTTCAAATGAAACAAAAATTTATAGAAAGATTTAAGAGGTTAAAAAAAGTAATGTATTATATGCCATCATATAATCTTTTACTACCCTCAGTACTGCAATATACATAAGCACAAAGAACAAGAATACAATACAGGAACTTAATCCACTATATAAACTAAACCTTAACACAAGTGTATTACTTTAATCATTATATTATTCCTTCCACCATTAATACTCTTATCAGAACCAAGACCAACTATTCAATACTTGAACTCAATCTATACTAATAACTAGCTATACTAATCCTTCAATCAGCTGTAATGAACAAAGACCATCAATGCTATACTACTTGAACTCAAACCACTATGGCCCTTGCCCTATCAACAAGTCCCTAGCAAACAAAATGAGCAAAAAAAGGATGGAAGCCCCTTCTATCAATGGTCCATGTTAAAGAAAGAAAAAGGGACCTCTGCATCGTTATGAATGCCGTTGATTGGACTCTAAGCGTAAAGGTCGTTTCATTAGAATACTGATGGATGGTCAATTAATGAGAAGCGTCCTCATATTCAGAAAACATGTTTCATTTACTTCTAGAATTTATAAATGGAATAAAAATTACAGCAAGAACTAAGAGGTTAAAAAAAGTAATGTATTAAATGCCACCATATAATCTTTTACAACCCTCAGTACTGCAATATATAAGCACAAAGAACAAGAATACAATACTGGAACTTAGTCCACTATCTAAACTAAACCTTAACGCAAGGGTATTACTTCAATCATTATATACTATTCTTCCACATTCAGTACTCCTATCAGAACCAAGAACCACAATTCAATACATGAACTCAATCTATACTAATAACTATAATCCTTCAATCATCTGTAATGAACAAAGACCATCAATGCCATACTACTTGAACTCAAACCACTATGGCCTTTACCCTATCAACAAGTCTCCTGCAAACAAAATGAGCAAAAAAAGGATGGAAGCCCCTTCTATCAATGGTCCATGTTAAAGAAAGAAAAAAGGACCTCTGCATCGTTATGAATGCCGTTGATTGGACTCGAAGCGTAAAGGTCGTTTCATTAGAATACTAATGGATGGCCCATTAATGAGCAGCGTCCTCATATTCAGCGGACATGTATCATGTACCCATTTAATGCGGGGCGATTATTTTGGGCATTGGGTTTTAATAAGCAAGGCAGGACGGATATATTGGATTGGGGAAGAGGGGCTAAGGGATTTGCACCGTCTATTTGATGGATGCTCGGGACGAAATTGTTCCGAGATGGGGTAAGCTTTATTTCGTTGGTTAAAATGAGTGGTGGTTTCAGTTGAGATGATTATTAGATTAGTTAGGTTTAATTGGTGTTTGGATTTTTGGCATGTGCTTCCTGATAAGTTTTAAAATGTAATTACAAGAAAAGATGGATTTTTGAGGAAAGTTTAGAAGAATTTTTTCTGATTTGAAATGGATTTTGAACAATTTTTGTGTTAGTTAAAAATGTACTATGATTAGTTATTCTTCGATGATGTTATATTATTAGTTATTTTTCGATGATTTTAAATGATTGTAAAGAATGTTCAGTTTTGCTAATGTTAACACTTGTTCCGAATACAACAGTTTTGAGGCAGAAGGTATTGTCGCACAATATGCAATGTCTCAACGGATAATTATACCTAAAACACTCGCGGAAATAATAAATATCAGTATTTATGAAGGCATGTGTTTCATATTTAATAATTATAAAGATTTGTTGAAGTAGCCATCTCTATTAAGCAAACAGTTAATTACTGAGAATAGAACTAGAACAAAAAACTGCTAGGACAATTTGTACAAGATCATTTTATTACTTTTAAAGCCATGAAAATTTACAATAATCTTTCTAAAAGTTAGCATCAGGAATAATAAAGATCCCGCGATTTGATAAATATTTTTTCGTGTATCTAAATGCTTGTTAGAAAAATGGCCAATACTCAACGATATAACATTTGAAACCACAGCACATATTCTGCTAGATAGCAAATTTATCGCTCTGATTAAGGTTTATATTGACCCATATTAATGCTTCTAAAACAGTTGCTGCAATGTTGAGTCTTTGGTTTACAGCCCGCTTAAAAATATTTACGTTTGTTATGTATATAAGAACCAAAACTTGCATCATTCCGGTATATTTTATAGTTGTGGTTATTACATGCAAGAAAGCTAAACCCAAGTTGAAATATGAATAACGTTATAAATGAATATGGATAACGTAATAAAAGAAGCATATTTATTTTTGAGACCTTTTTCTATACTACAAGTTATAAATTTTAAATAATTTTGATGTTTGCAATAATTGCAACTTAAAGTTTAATTTTCCAAAATCGGTAACTGTGTCATCTCACTTCCAATCGAACAGTTTCCAAAAAAAATCATTTTCTCTTAAAAGAATGCAAAAGAGAAAAATTCAGTTATCAAATCCAACCATTTTACCAACAATATTTACCTAATATAAATACAAGTATTTGCATTATACAATATGCATTTAAAACTTTTTTTCAATCAACAAAAGGGACCGCCATATTTAAAACAAGAAGATTAGCTGGATGAAGCTATTTTTAACAAACTAAAATTGATTAAAAGTCTCTTCAAAGACAAAACGAATCGCTCATTAAATAAACACGGCCACTCATTAGCCGAATTCAACAATGTCTACATGGGAATGACAAAAATGTATCTTAACCCTCTAATGCATGAATTTTTATTTTCATGCCTAAAAAATATGTATCTTTAATAATCATACATTATGGGAAAAGTACTGAACAAATTTAACTGCATTAGAATTTAAATAAATTCAATTTTTTAATTTTTTTTCCTTATGACAAAAACCAACTACAAAATTCCAATTTTGATAATAATGACTGGAAAACTAGTACATATATTTCAAAATAACCCTTTTTTAACTATATATAATTTTTCATAACAATTTATTTGTATTTAGTACTTATATTATTATACTTTGAATACTGCAAAAGATGTAATTTCACAACAGTTAATTACCACACTCTTTAATTTTGAATACACTTTTACTACTGTTATATATGAGGATTATTAGTAACGAGGCCCAGTGGCCGAGTGGTAGTGCTTCGCATTGCCAAGCCACAGGTTAGGGGATCGAATCCCGGACTGGGCGAGGTTGACCCAGCCTTTCATCCCTTGAATGGGTCGATAAAATGGGTACCAAGCATGTTTGGGAACTAAACCCGGGGGGTTCCGCGTGAGGCTGACCACCTTACCGGGACATATGCCTAGCAACCCAGAGCCCTAGGTCACGAAAGCTGAAATGGGCACGGCAGGCCTTGGCCCAGTAAATGGGCTGTTGCGCCGAGGAGTTTAGTTTAGTTTTAGTAACTAAAACTTCAAAATGGAATGTAATTTATACAAAAACACATATTTGTCGAGAGGGAGCACAAATTTGATAGAATAAGGTGAATTATGTTAATTGTTGCCAAACGGCAAAAGTATGCATTAGAGGGTTAAGCATATTTAAAGTTGGGGGGAAAAGCTTAAAAAAATTGTAATAGAGGTCTAAGGAGCCATGAAATATGCATTATCGCTTGAGACATTGCAGTGTTGCAACAACCCCTTGTTCACCAAAAGTTACCTCAAGGTGAATACCAAGCTGTTTCGGCTTATATGCTGCAATATTTGTTGTAGTTAGATGATTGGTAGTAACGCAATAGTAAATCAGCGCCATCTAGCGTGGATGCTATTTGAAGTTGCTTGTTCGTGTGGGGCAAACTGCTGCAGGCAACTTTGAACCAGGTTTACTAACTTTTTATTGCTGGACTAAATTTTAATATTTTGAAATATGAAAAAGTCATTTATAATCCTTTGCTGTAGAAATATAATTTAAAAATATTCAAAGAATTTGAATTTTTTAATTGAAAATTTTATTTTAAATATTATGGAATGGAACCAAGTTCACATTTCACTCAATTTGTTCATCCCTCAAAGGTTTAACGCCATCAACACTCCTATCAAACCAGGCCAGTACCAACTGTCTGCTCTTCAATTACCCTTACTCCCTTCCGCACGGGGTGCTCTTTAGAAAACCTTCAACTCCAAATAAGACGAAAAGGGGGCCTAAATAGCGACCGCCTCTTCATTCGAATCCGTCTTAATTAGCCCGAGTCCACACGACTCGAATCACAAGAACAATCAGTGAGTTTATTAAAATATAAGGAGGGAAATTTTTCGAGAAGAGCATCGGGAAGTAATTAGTCCCGACTTTTGCACGACTATAAAAGGTATGATTATTTTTTGGGTCTTCTTAGAGAAAGCGAGAAGTCCGTACATAAGGATTTATTTTAGTGTAATTAGCGATAACTCTTCTTCTTCTAGTATAGATTCGAACTTTTGTTGTTGTTTTTTGCTTGTTGTTGATTTTTTGGCTTGGTTTCTTTACTTGACAGTGAAGTTTTGCTTTCTTTAAAGTTTTTTTTAAGAGTCGAGTTTTACTTTAAGTGAAATTTTTCATTTATAATACCACAGTAATTTATAAAAGTTAGAAAAAAAATCATATGGCGATTTCAAATTAACTTTAAATTTATCATGAAGAGTTACTTGTCTCTTTCCAAACTAATCTTTTTCAAACGTAACGAAAAATTTAGATGCCGTATGCTTAAATGATCACAAAAATAATATTTATTGTTGTATACAGTATTTCTTATTAAAAAATATATAGTTCATGTGAAAAATCGTTAAAGGCGGTGTATATGTTTTTTCAAATACTACTAAAACTATGTCTCGTGCGCATCAAAGACAAAAAGCATAATAGGTATTGAAACATTGTTAAACCAGCATCAGATTTATATACTCTGTCAATGTTACATAAAAAGTAGAAAATACCAGTAAGATTTTGTAATTTAAAATAAAAGGCATTTGGTAAATATTTCCAATTTTTATTTAAAAAAATCAATTTTATTAAAAACGAAATCCAGCTAAATATCTTCGTATACACAAATTGATTCAAATTTTGAAGTTAATTTGGTTCTAATTCATATTTAAATTCACTCTAGCGTGTTTATTCTGTTTTTATTTCCTGTAAAATTCAGAAAAAAAATATGCATTGCTATCATTTCTAATACTAAAAAGTTTGTGTACAAATCGATATAGAAACTTTTAAACATCTTTATTTAAAAATCTCTTCAAAATGAAACTTTCGATATATGATTACAGCTCCAACGTACCAATCGAAGTCCAGTCCCTCACTATGTTATCCTATATTGACTTACCACCCCTAACAGCAAAAAAATAAGGATTACAACAATCGGAAATCTTTTCTCGACGAAGATAAATCCATTTTCAACGGGATCGGTAAATCATTTCTATTGGAGTGTGGGAATGAGCGGGATTACAAAATAAAACACACGATTGTGTGGTGGATTGATATGATTGTAAGTAGCCTTTTTTCGTGTGCGAAATCATGCATTGCTTAGTTTAGTTTGAATTATCGCACATAGAGCAACACAAAGGCTATTGTCGACAGGTGTCGTATTTTAGAACCACAGTCAAGTGACGAGACGACACCTGAGTAGGCACCCAACGCAACCTTTAAGGGCGACATCGTACGCAGCGTTAGGACTTAAAAGGATATTTAACGTGCACTCCCTTACACGGGGTATTATTCGTCGGACATTTTTGGCTGCACGGGCCGTTTATAGGTCGGCAGTTATTTTGGCGATGCCCGGACCAGAACCTGGGACCTTCCGCATGCTAGGCGAGTGCCTTGCCGATTGGGCTCCACAGCCCCAAATTATGCATTGTAATTGCTTATGTTTTAGTTAAAGCCAATTGAGTAAAAGAGATAATAAAGGGCTTCCTTTTTTGAAAGGACGATAAGCAAAACAAGAAATTCTAAAAGAACTAAACTATCACGTTACTTGCATACACTCTTAAATCAAAAGAGTGAATTCCACTCCAGTTGGAGAAGTGCATTTTCGACACTGGAAAGGATTGAATATTACCTCAGGCTGAGTTAAAATCACTCGTTTGGAGTGATCCTGTCGGAGGCTTAACACACAAATAATCCACTCCTTCCGGGTAAGTGCATTTTTCACTCTGGAGGCGTGAAATTAACTCAGACTGAGTTCAAATCCACTCTTTTGTTTTAAGAGTGTATATTCCCAGATATTTTATAGTACAGGATAAACAGACAGAGAGTATAGAAATAGGCTAGGCATCTGATAGCTTACTGTCTAAACAAAAAAATATTTTTTTGATATCGGTCGTGTATAGTTAAAATAAGCATTTGTTTGTGCAAAATTATGCAACCAGTTTCATGTGTTGTAGCCAAAGACAAGAAAGGCACATTGAGTAAACAAGTACAATAAAGTGGGCAATAAATGAAACAAGTTCTAAAAGGAACTAAAATAACCCTCTTTCGTGATGTTGGTATATACACAGATGTTTTTATAGTATACAGACAGACAAAAAGTAGAAAAATAAGCATCTAATATTAAGTTGCTTTAACAATGTTTTAAAAAAAACCGGTCGATTAGAATGAAAATCGAAGCATAACAGCCGCATAGTTGGACATACAGAAAAAAAGTATAAAAGAAGGATCCTAATGAAATGCCTTTCAAACCGAAAATAACTTTTAAAATTAGTCTATTTGGGTGGAAATGGAAATAGAAGGTGGACAGATGTCCTGAAACACGTTCCGTCGGACACAAAAAGAGCGAAAGATAGGTCCCCGATGTCATTCCATTTTAACATTTCTTTTAAAATTTGCCTTTTAGAATGGAAATTAATAGGGGTAGACGGACTGACTGAAATCTCCACGATGTGAATATCTGCTTTCCATTTCTTCAAATACTTTTCGAATTAAAAAAAAAATGAATAACAGCTTATTGGCTCTTCGAAAATTAAACGGAAAACTTTGCATCTAAGTCAAATCAACCACGATTTGGGTGATTTTCTACATACATAAATAAATTGCTGTTAGTTATAAATTAATAATAATGCACACGTATTTATTTTAATTTATATTAAATATAAACTGGTGGGTACCTATGAACGTATCTATGTCCTAGCATTGCATGCTAACAGTTGCTTAAAACAATAACTTTGACATCGTTGCAAACACCAGAAGTTTTTATTTTTCTGGCTTAAATAAAGTTTTTCTATCTTGTCTTTAAGTGCATCATACCGGCTCAAGTTAGCAAATTCCCTTCAGGAAATAACTGTTTTAAAACATATGCGCCTAAGCTAACTAACAGTTCATGTAAGGTTAGGTTTGAATTATCGTCGCACTAGAGCTACACGAAGGCTATTGGCGACGGGCGTAATATTTTAGAACCACAGTCAGGTGACAAGCCAACATCTGAATAGGCACCCAACGCAACCGTTAAGGGCGACATCGTACGCAGCGTTAGGACTTTGAAGGATATTTAGCGTGCACTCCCTTACACGGGGTATTATTCGTCGGACATTTTTGGCTGCACGGGCCGTTTTTAGGTCGGCAGCTATTTTGGCGATGCCCGGGCCCGAGCCTGGGACCTTTCGCATGCTTTATGAGTGAATAACCGACTGGGCTCTCCAGCCTAAGAAATAGTTTGGCTAGTATGTTTTAAAACAGCTATCTATAAAGAATTGCATATTTCTCCGTAACAATTGCACAACTGCAAAGGTAATCAAATCATTAATGAATATTTTACCAAACCAACTTACTTAATATCAGAAGAATATTAGTTAGAACTCTAACAAAGCGGTATACAATACCAAAATATAGGAAAAAAGGAAAAAGAAATTTATCTTTGACTACAGGGGACAAAAGTAGTTCGTCGAAATGTCGGATATTGAATTTTCGCCCAACTCTCCCACTAAAGATTACGACGATGAAAGGAGGATATAGAACCAAACATTCTATTCGAAGTTCTAATCGATGACCGAGGTCGGATGCCTGAAAATTCCCGGGCAGACGGCGAGAAAGTTGGAGGAAGAATATTTTGTTACCTTTCACCTGCTTTTGAAGAATTTATCTTTATGAATTAGAAGTTATGAATTAGACTTCAAGAACTAGACTTTAGTTAAGAATAAGACTTTATGATTAGAAGTTATATAAGATGGGCATAGTGAAAGAAGGTGCCATTTTTGAAAAATTTAGATTTTGTGTCAATGAACATATTGGTTCCTTTATGGACAACAAGTTTATACTATTTTATGAACTTTAAGTTTACTTTTTATCATTTGTAATAAGATTCGTTAAAAACGGTGCTTGCAAATTGAAAACTTAGAAGATCACTTTTTCTAGTTTCCACCAGGTTTTAACGATATTTTACGCACCAACTAAAGGAAAATGGTCAAATGGTCGCGCTGAAACGGGGTCTCCAAACTCAAGTGCCTCAATGTCAATCTAATGGGAAAAACTATTTTCTCTGCCATATTTCTCCGCCTGCATTGAATATTTTACAAACGTTTTTTTTTAATAATAAATGTAGATAACTTTCAGGTGTCTATAATCCCACTTTTTTTTAATTGCTCCGAATACTTTGTGTAAAATTATTCATTCAAAATTTAAAAAAAAATCGAACAAATTTCAAAAAGTGGGAGACTCCTGTAAGTCAGCAACATTTATCGCATAAAAAACCCGTTTGTAAAAATATATTCAATACAGCCGAAGAAATGTGGCAGAGAAAATATTTTTTGTCTCCATTGGATTACACTCACTTTGCTTTGAAGATCCGCGATCCAGCGCCCCCATTCCCCCTTAACTACTCACTTTAAAAATTGACTACCGATTAGGGTAGACTGACCAGTGAGTGAACAGGCCCCAGTGAATGAACATTTATTAAATATAATTAGAAAAATAAGGATTGAAAATCATTCCACTATATGGATTGGCAACACTGACTTTCTCCCATGTAGTAGGAAGCTATCTGACAAAGATTGGTTGTGTCCTGGTCATTATATCCTGGTGTTCATTCACTGGCGAACGTGACGTCTTAAGCGTTCATTCGCTGGTTAGTCTACTACCCTATAACGTAAAAGAGAACAACTACTTTCCACAAAAAGCCCAAATCCCTGCCAAACTGCAAAACCCATTTATTTTGTTGAAGGCTTCAGAAAAGTTCAAAGACGTTTTCTCTTGATAAAACAAATGGCGGCGCCCTTTGAAGCATTCACTCCTTGGGGCGGCACCTACGAAACAGCCCCGCAGTGTTTGCATTAATGCCATGGGCACAACATGTCAGTCCTATTCGAAGAACAGTTCCATATGAAAAGATATGTTGGTAATTCCGAGAGTCAGATAATAACGCAATTTTACTAAGTTTAGGTTAGGTTAGGTTTGAATTATCGTCGCACTAGAGCTTGACGAGGGCTATTGGTGACGGTAGTCGTATTTTAGAACCACAGTCAAGTGACGAGCCGACACCAGAATAGGCACTCAACGCAACCAGGGCGACATCGTACGCAGCGTTAGGACTTTTAAAGGATATTTAACTTGCACTCCCTTACACGGGGTATTATTAGTTGGACATTTTTAACTGAGCGGGACGTTTATAAGTCGGCAGTTATTTTGGCGATGCCCGGACCCGAACCTGGCACCTTTCGCGTGATAGGCGACTGTCTAACAACAGGGCTCCCCAGCCCCTCAATTTTGCTAAGGAGAGTGTGTAGCACTCAATTACCATTCAATAAATCACTGTATTTAAAAAGGTAGATGTACCCCATGAAGTATTTTCAGTAATTTTTAAACAAAATAAGGTTGTCTATCAACCACCTTTGCGCATGCGCGACACATAAACTTCATTGGAATTGTATTGGAACACATTGATTCCAAAAAAAAAAGTATTAATTGATTATTATGTATAATCCAGCGGTAATATTTGGCATTGTAATTTTTGAAAGTCAAGTAAATCTGTAAAACTACATAATTTTTTTGCGGTAAAATATTTTATTGAAAGCATTAAAATTGAAAAAAAAATAACTAAAAGTTTCTTTTTTTAATTTCTTATCAAGTTATTAGGAACAATTATTTATAATTTTAAAATATCTCTGTTATATTTCTAAGGCATAAAAAAATTGGGTACATAAATTATTCTTTCTATGGTGAAAATAGCCTCATTCATCGTGGTTTGAAATCTTAGAAAGGCTGTTTATTTAATTTGTAATAACTTATGTCTAGAAAATTAATAATAAATAATTTAATTTAAAAATAAGTTAATTCAGTTATGTATCATTTAAACTTGTTTAACACGATTTTTTTAAACTCTTAATATTTTTTTACTGCAAACAAAATACAAATTTATTCGAATTTATCAGGAAAATACATAGTACAACTGATACAATTCACCGTCTAAGAATTATTACATCCAGCCAATTTAGGCAAACTTTTAATGCTTAACCATAAAACTCAATGTATCAACTACTGAAATTAATATAAAATTCAAACGGCGGGATTCAAAAAGTGCATAAATGATTGGATAAATCGAGCTGCTTTATTTGATCATAAATATTGAATTTTACAGTTTATCACACCTGCTGCGATCATTGATTAAATTTTATGTAATTTATTGAGAAAAGTTTAAAGTATTAATATTTACGAAATTTTAAATTAATATAAACGAATCTCTATGCAATTTGAAAACCAACAACATAAATTTTACCTCAATCCGACTTTTAGTTTTTTTTAAATTAATTTTTAAAGTTGGAGCTTAGCTCCGCCCCCTGAAAACGCAGCCTTCGGCTTCTCTCCCCTCGTGACGACACACGACACATGGAAGATAGCGGGCAGGCAGAGATGATCGGCTACTACCGTGCTTTGCGCGCGAAAGCTTCTTAATGTTTCTCTAATCTTCTTTTAACGATTGAACTTATTTTTGTAATTCATTACACTAAGTTTTAAATACATATTTGGTTGAACACCTAATGTATACACTGGTATTGAATTTCTTATGGTGTACTACTTTATCCAAAAATCTGAAATAGCTATTTCTCAGGGTAGAAAAAAAATCATGATTTAAAAAAAAATATTTGATTTAAATTGGATTATTATATAAATCAGATTTGCTTGATTTTTTTAATATTTAGCATACTAATTTGCGTATTCTTGAAAATTTGATTAAGGACTTCTTAATTATCACTTAAAAATTAATGTACAAATGAAATACAATGAATGATATCTAAAATGAAGACTATTTCAAATTTATACTTTTAAAAACTATGAATACTAAAAAATGAATTATATATTTTTAATTTTGCAATCTGAACTATTTATATTAACATTCAGTTTTTAAAACTGTAACAAAAATCGACAAACTTATAAGTGAAATAAATGTTGAAAAATGCTAGACTGAAACCTAGATTTATCTGAAAATCGGATTATTTTGATTTAAATCAGATTTGTTTGATTTTTTATTATTTAGCATACTAATTTGCGTATTCTTGGAATTTGATTAAGAACTTTTTAATTATCACTTAAAAATTAAAGTACAAATGAAATACAATGATATCTAAAATGAAGAATATTTCAAATTTATACTTTCAAAAACTATAAATACTATAAAATGAATTATATTTTTAATTTTGCAATCTGAACTATTTAAATTAACATTCAGTTTTAAAAACTGTAACAATAATCGACATACTTATAAGTGAAATAAATGTTGAAAACTGCTAGACTGAAACCTAGATTTATCTGAAAATAAATACTGATCATAATTATAACTAAATCTAAAATTAAAACTTATGATTCCACATATAGAATAAATTTAACAAAAAAAGGACAAAATTACCATGATGACATTTCATTTATTAAGAGCAATATACAAAAATACTTATTTTGCTGCCTTTTCAGCACTCAACCTATTTCTTACAGTAAATGCACCAATCTGTAGGCTGAAAAACCCTTTCTACTGATGCCTGAGTTAAGGAAAAAATATTATTTAAATCAGTGATTTTTTTTAAAGAATCATACAGTTTAAATCTCGATTAAATCATGATTTAAATCGGTCCATCCTGCTATTTCTTATTGGATTTTTTTTATTTCCATTTAACTAAATTGACTTGATATTCTATTAACTATCAAAATATGTAATGATAATAAATCTATATTAAAAGGTGTAACAATAATGAAGAAGATTCCAGGTAGAGAAAAGTTTTTCGAATGTTGAATCATTAATCAAAAGTTAACTGTAATAAGACATCATAAAATGAAGCTATAATTTTAATATAAGTAAGAATGGGATAAACTGAATCTTACTGCAATTAATCTCAGATATATTAAGCATTAAAAAAACTAAACAAAATGTTGCTTTAAGTTTGGAAAAATACATGAATTCCAAAACATTTACAAAAGTTTCTTTATGTCTGACATCAACTACTGTTACTTTCGATGCAAATTCAAAATCTGCATGAGCTACACAAAAAAGTCCTTTGTGAATTTTGTTCATAACATTTTAAATTGTATTTGGGCTTCAAGATTCGAAGTCACAGTTCCATTAGAAACGTAATTTCTCATTGCATTTTCTGTGCTTGGGCACTTTATCGCAGTATCTTGGAAATTGCTGGTCCCACCAAAACTTCAAAAAAAGAACCACCTAAAGTTTTGGAATGTGACTCGCCTTATATATTTTCGATGCTGTTATTCGAGCTTGTCGATGCTCAAACCACAGGGTATATCAAGACTGTAATTGTATAAGCTTTTATGCCTCCTCACATGATTCTGCAGTCCTGTTATTTTGACAGAATGACATGAAGCCTTCAGCAGAACCATCTGGGTTGTTTTGAAAAAACACTTCTGCCAGCAGGTGTATAGATAAATACTTAACCAGATAATTTTCATCAAAATACCTGCTGATGATGCAATCTATTTGATATTGTTCTTCTAAAAAACAATCCGAAAAATTGACATGGCTTGCATTTTGAATAGAAGGGACCATCTTCTTTCCTGAATCCTGAAGGCAGGTCTTTTGCTTCACAGTAGTGCCACTTAAACTTCACAGTAGTGTAAACTTTGGATTTTTTTCAATAGTTGGCCACTGTGTCGGAGATGGTTCCTCACTACGCCAATGGATCCAGATGATAAATGCAACTGCATGCTTGCATCCTCCTAAAACAAAAATATATACTTAGAAACTTTAGCAGATTCCTTTTCCAGTAACTCAACATTAAGCTTTCAATTAACAAATAAATTTAGCATTTTAAAATAAAAATAAGAATCAACATAAATAGTAAATAAAAAAGAGCCGTTGGATACCAGGCCAAATTAATACTTGTTGCTTCCCTAGTTTAAGTTCAGCTATAGTTTGGGAAGGATTTTCAGATATAGAATGTATTCTAAAATGTGTCAACTATTAAATCTAATGCCTTTCAGGTCTAAAATTTTTTTCGCCATAATTTCATTGCAGTACTTAATCTAAATGCTTAATTTTTAACAGAATAATGTTACATAATCTAGTTAAGTTAAAGATAAATTGAAAATTATTTACAATTTTATTTTGCTGACTGAGACCTCAAGAGTTTTTTTTAAGTTCATAAAAAAATTCATAATTTTTGAAGATCAGTTAAGTCTGTTTGTCAGACTAAGATTAGGTAGTGTAGAGGGTCAGTTAAACCAAAAATCCTAATCATTTAACATCATTATTTATAACTATAAATTACATAAACACTCAGAATTTTAAATGTTCAGATTATATGGTTTGTATTGCAAGGATTTTCATACAAGTGTTATATATACCAAACACAATCTATATATATATATATATATTTTAAATTCAATCCTGTAAAAAAGTCCCTAGTCTAGTTAAAATGCAAACAAATATTAGAATTTTCATATATTTTGGTAGACACTCTCTTTGGCCTATTGTCACAATATGACAACCCATGTCGTTGAAATTTATAAAATTAACCTTATCATAGAAATTCGGTACTATTAATATGCATGCATGTAATTATGTAAAATATCCGGGTATTTATAAATACAATAAGCCAATAGAATCCGAGAATGATCATTGGGATGAAGCAGCCAAGTCGACGAGCACACATATCCCATGAAATATACTGCTACTAAATACGTACAGTATCCAAAAGTAACTCGTTATATAAAAACATAGAATAATAATTTAAGAATCTATAAAGATGTTTTATAGCATTAATATTTCAAATATATGTACTTTACAATTATATATTTTACAAACTCAATTAGTTTATCCGAAGGCCTGGGAATTTATAATTTTAAATATACATATTTAGAACATTTAGAAAAAAATAATTACAATGAATTGTATTGGATGGTTGTATCTAGTATGCAACCATCATAGATGAGTGTAAATACAATGCATAGGTAATGTATACTACATTACATAGTTAATATATTACATAGTTAATGTTAATATATTACATAGTTATTTTCACTTAACTATGGAAGTTTAACGCTAACCATTTTCCGCATAATTCAGCTTAATAGCATTACAAGTAGTAAACCCAAACAAATTTTATGCAGCTTAATCTATTTACTATTTATTTAGCATTAAAAGTAGTAAACCCAAACAAATTTACTAGCACACATTAGAGAATCTTAAATTATACTTTATTCTGAGTATATTAAATGCTGATACACTTTAGAAGTAAAAGCAAACCTTCCTTGCTAATACTCACATTCTCGAATACTTTTCTATGTAAGTTAAATGCTGACCATTTTCGGCATACCTACTTAATTTCTTTACTATTTAGCAATACAAGTAGCAAACGCAAACGAATTTTATTACAAGCACAAGGGAATTCATATATTATACTTCACATACTGATTGTTTAATGCAGATAAATTTTAGAAGTAAACAACAAAACCTTCATTGCAAAACCTCAAACTTCTAAATACTAATATAATCTTTTCAAAACAATAGACATGAAGTAATAACATTTACACTTTAATAGTAAATGGATGGGTGTCTAGTTTAATGGATATTTATTTTCACCAAATTGTAAAATGTAAACAACTACAGGCTTCGCAAATACTCACTGTTTCTTTACCAATAAACTATACTATATACAAGAACCTATACAAGTTACAATAACACATTGCTTTGATAAATACTGCATGCAGTTTATAGAGCTTGACGTATTTTAGAAGTTACATAAAAAGTTACTTACCTCCTCATTTTCAAATTCTTCATTTCAGCACTGAAGAAAGCCGGATAGTTCGAAAAAACAAAACATTGTGAACGAGTCGATCTTCGGAAGGTTGTCAGATCGACCTTGAACAAAATCGGGCTGCATATTTCACAAAAATACAACGAAAACTTAGTTTTTCTTATTCCTATTTGTGTTAATCCCTAAAATATTCTATAAAATAATGTAGAATAAAACGCCATTCAAACGCGCACATTCAAAACATGTAAATGTAAACAAAGTTGTGTCGTGTATTGTATTTTGCGTCGTCCGACGTCAGAATCGCCCAAACCAATAGTTGTCGCGTTTCACGTCACGTGATTTTTCAGTCATTTTTAAACTAAAATTTAAGAAAAATTAGATGTTGAATTAAAAATTTAACTTGATTTTTGAAATAAGCAACCCAAAAACTATCGGAAAAATATAATGTTTTTGCATTTCCCCACGCATGCAAGTTCCCCATTATGATAATGGATAGAAAATGGGCTTATGTGCATAGGTATAATATTAAAATTATGTCCTTATAAAATTATACATACAGAATGGTTTAAAATTGGCAGAAAAATCTTAGTTAAGTCGTAGCAAATGACTAAAGTATTAATCCATATTTATCGCAACTATTAAATTTCTTAAGCCCCTTACGTTTTCAAATTTCAAATATACATTTATATTTTATTTTCCAAAGATATTGTAATGTTTTGTTTGAAAATTTAGTTCAGAAATGACTTATTTATTAAACTGAATAACAATGTAATAAATAATTTAATGTATCAACAGAGAGAAAGACTGTATCAATTAAAAAAAAAATAACGTTTCTACTAAAATTATTTTTATCGCTTTGCAGAAGTCAAGAAGTATTTAAAAGTATGTATATTTCTATAATATTTTGGAACGCAACTCTAAACAAACAGAATATTTTTTACCACAACACACAGTAAAGGGTTACCATTATAAATATTCCGTTTGGCGGCGGTTGTACATTTTTGGGCGATTCTATCAATGCGAAGTGGAAAATATGTATATATTTATTTCCAACGAAAAAAAAACAGTTTTATCAATAACTTACACTCTTAAAACAAACACTCCCAATTTACCTCAGTCTGAGTGGATTTCACTCCTCCAGACTGGAAAATGCACTTCTCCTTTTGGAGTGGATCCTTTGTGTGTTAAACCTCCGACAGGATCACTCCAAACGAGTGATTTTAACTCAGTCTGAGAAAATATGCATGCCTTTAGGGTGTCGAAAATGCACTTCTCCAACTGGAGTGGATTTCACTCTTTTGTTTTAAGAGTGTACTGATTTATCAAATGAGAAATTTCTTATACAGTTGAGGCTATGTAGCCAGTAATTTTAAAATGTAAATAAGTGCATCTAATGAAAGTTAGAGCTATGAAAAGCTACACTCTTAAAACGAACGAGCGATTTTAACTCAGTCTGAGTTAATTTCACTCCTCCAGTTTGGAAAATGCACTTCTCCGAAAGGAGTGGATACTTTGTGTGTTAAATTTCGACAGGATCACTCCAAACGAGTGATTTTAATTCAGTCTGAGTTAATATTCACCCCTTTCCAGTGTCGAAAATGCACTTCTCCAATTGGAGTGGATTTCACTCTTTTGTTTTAAGAGTTTAGCAATGCAACATAGACAAACAGCCAACCATCTGAAGTAGACTCTATGGAATGATTTAAATGATAAGTTCTAACTTAGCTTTAAAAAAATATTAATTAAATCGTTTCAAACATTGCATTCAATATGCCTGAATTACGACAGTTCTCTTATTTTGATTCTTTAAAATATAATTTAATTTTGAAATATTTAAAGTACAGCAGTCAAAATAATTTATTAAAAACTAAATTGACGTTTTCAAAAGGGTAGAAAAACGGAAACTTTACGTAAAATCATAAAAAACGGGACGTGAACAACATCTTAAATGATTTCTTTTACAAATATCAATAGAGCAATAAAACAATGGACTTGTTTCAGATGACCATCATTTCTTCTATCTCTCATTCAGGAAAAAAAATGGGTTACATAAAATCGTGGTTTTACTGTACCCAACCCTACACCTGACCACGGGTAAGACAACACAGTCAAGACCCCAAACTAAAGCGCCCATCCATCATAAGAAGGCCTCTAATCAGTATCAGTCCGTCAGCTACATCACCCCTTATTAACTTCAACAGTGAATGGAAAAGTGGATGCCACAGATTGCAGGGCTTGTCCCTCCCAAGAGATACAACATAGTTGAGGTATATTGCTGCTCCATGTGGTTGGTGGTATTTGTTAAAGGTCTTCTTGGAACGCATGGTTAGGATTGATATCTGTCGACGAAAACTGGTTTGTTAAGACACTTGTTTTTCAATGAATTATTTTTAAGTTTCAATCAAACGCAGGAATAAGAATTTAAAAATTTTATTTTTAAATATTGTTTTGTTTTGTACTAAAAGGTCTATATCTTATACTATAATACGAGGAATTGGACCCAAATCAAAAATCGCCCCAGAATTAATAAACTCCGGTAAACTTAGGGGTCTGGGGTTTTTGGCCACGACGAATCGATTGGCATAGGTTTTGAAGCGCTACTATCAAGCAGTTCGGAGTTACAGATAGGATATTTTCAAACTTCATTAGTTCGCCATAATGGCTACTTTCGTGATGCCATCTGCTAAAGCTATAAGCCTCTGCTTAAGCTATAAATGTTTAGTTAAGAGTTTAATTTTTCAAATTTAAATAAATTCGACCTTGCTTTAAACTTTATTGAGTTTTACAGAAATGGTAACATGAATATTTTTTTAGTTCCAATCAGCAGACGATTTCAGTTCTATTCTGTTCATTGGCGATTTTTGGCGATCTTGAAAATTTAACATATGGTTGCTATACCTATCGAGTTGAATGAAGTATGAAATGGAATGTTTACCACATTTCGACATTTTCGTTGCTTTTCAGCGAAACGCCAAGTATCAATTACATTTCATGATTTCATTTCCTATGACTTTTAAAACTTTACCTTTGTATAGAATAGTTCCCTTTCCAAACTCTAATCTTATACTATAAACCGAGGAATTAGTGCCAAGTCGAAAATCGACCCAGAATTAATAAACTCCGGTAAACTTGGGGATCTGGGGTTTTTGGCCACGACGAATTGATTGGCACAGGTTTTGAAGCGCCACGGTCAAGCAGTTCGGAGTTACAGATAGGATATTTTCAAACTTCATTAGTTCGCCATAATGGCTACTTTTCTTATGCCATCTGCTAAAGCTATAAGCCTCTGCTTAAGCTATAAATGTTTAGTTAAGATTTTAATTTTTCAAATTTAAATAAATTTAACCTTGCTTTAAACTTTATTGAGTTTTACAGAAATGGTAACATGAATATTTTTTTAGTTCCAATCAGCAGACGATTTCAGTTCTATTCTGTTCATTGGCGATTTTTGGCGATCTTGAAAATTTAACGTATGGTTGCTATACCTATCGAGTTGAATGAAGTATGAAATGGAATGTTTACCACATTTCGACATTTTCGTTGCTTTTCAACGAAACGCCAATTATCAATTACATTTCATTTCCTATGACTTTTAAAAATTTACCTTTGTATAGAATAGTTCCCTTTCCAAACTCTAATTTCGTTTACAATGGTGCACTTTAACTAATGTGACCAGACGGCGAGACGGCCAGACGCTTTTGACGGGACAGTCCCGCTTTCTGTGTTACTGTCCCGCGGGCCGAATGTCCCGCCAAAACGTCCCGCTTTTTGTAAAAGTTCCGCAATGTCCCGAAAAACGAGGAAATTGTAAATAAAATATACTTTTTTTTATGAATAATTGTTGTAAAACGCTATGACGTCTTTAGAAATTGTTAAATTTAAGTTAAAGTCATCAACAAATTGGTGGAGTATGGTTTCTGTTTGCCTGGAACCACTGCTGCTGGTGAACGCGCCTTCCTTATTTTTCTTATACCAAGTATGTATTTGTGGGAAGGGACTATTATGTGCATAAAAAAATACTTAAAAAATACACCGGGGGGGGGGGGATGGAGTGTCCCACTTTTTGATTTTGAAAGTCTGGTCTTAACTAACTGGTTATCTTTTCACCAATGGTTTCACAAATTTTCTTATGGTATGTATTGTTTTGATAAATCACAATTGAAAATTTAAATCTTCGAGTTAGCTTCGATACCTGTTTTCTCCGAGCAGAGCTCGGTCACCCGCTGGTAGAAATAACACTATGGAACCTATAAAAATTTAGCTCGTTCAACAACCAGTCATTTTACAGTTGTAAAAGCAAAGACCTTCTCAATTGCATTGGCATATTGTGAGTTTTTGAGTTATAAGGCAAGCGTCCATTGTTTTTTTATAATAAGATATGATATCAATCCTTTTAAAAGGACTGTTTAAAAACGTTTCTTATTTAAAAAGTTCATTCGACAAATTCTTTGAGAATATTAAACCTAATAAATACCTGCCATCGTTTACTCTAGTGTAACGTAAATTAACTCTTTCAGAGTCACAGTGATGCCACTTGGCATCATTATGTTTCTGATCATAATTTAAAAAAAATAATATGGCTGACATTTATTAGGAATAATAAAAAAAATATTTTCTAATCGAGAAAAGTTTGAAGAATCGAATGATGTGCTTTTTGATATCATAAATGGCTCTAGATGAACAGAATTTTTTTTTTTATGATGGTGTCAAATTGTCATTGGGACTGAAAGGGTTAAACCACATCCATTCAACTCTTATTTAACTATGTAATAAAAAAATTTCCGGAGTCCAAGGAAAGTTTAATGTACTCCCCTTCGAAAATCCTTCTGTCGATACGTATAACACGTGCATTCAGGAAGTAGTCAAAAATCCTATTATCAGGTGAAATCCGGAGATTAGGTTAGGTTTGAATTATCGTCGCACTAGAGCTACACTAGGGCTATTAGCGACGGGCGTCGTATTTAAGAGCCACATTCAAGTTGCATGCCGTCACCTGATTAGGCGCCCAACGCAACCGTTAAGGGCGACATCGTGCGCAGCGTTAGGACTTTAAAGGATATTTAACGTGCTCTCCCTACACACGGGGTATTATTCGTCGGACATTTTTGGTTGCACGGGCCGTTTAAAGGTCGGCAGTTATTTGGGGGTGCCCGACCTGGGACCTTTCGCATGCTAGGCGAGAGCCTAACCGACTGAGCACCCCAACCCACAAAACAATCCCAAGAGACACTGGTCAAGTGGTCATCCATTAAAAGCCTTATCGGTGCGTCAGTTAGATCATCACCCCTACATGACCCTCCCATGAGACCAAACACCATTTAAAAGGCCTTGTGTTACCCCACCATAAACAACGGGCATCTAAACGGTGTTATTTGTTAGAGGTCTTGGCAAACTGAGTATGGTACCGAGATATATTTACAACTTTACACTCCTTGCCAACCTAAGTTGGGTAAATAGAAATATGCTATGGAGAAGATCCTTTCGCGCATGTAAAGAGTTCCATAACTTATTTGTGAATCCATCCAGAAAACATGTTTAAAACATTAAATTCGTTTAAGGTCTAACAGATTTGAATATAATTTGAGAAAATTTGGCAATTTTATCAGAATGAAAAGTTTATTTATGTTAAATTGTATTCAGATCATTTTGCATGTAAATATTACCTTTAAAGAGTTTCCTACTAACGGACCAATCGACCTTTTGCGTCTGCCTTTTTACTCTTTGTTTTTACCCAAGTTATGTTTGAAAACATTATTTAGCTCCTAAATTCTTAAATATTAGTTACTAATTTCTACTCGAAATGCTGACAAATGCTCATCTTTTAAGCGCTCTCCCTTAAATTTATTATACTTTGACGAGATAGACATTTATTTTTAATTTTGCATGTTCATAGCACAAGTATTTTTTTTAACAATCTCATGCCAAGTACTGTGATGCTGTAATTTATTATTATTTGTCTTTTTTAAAAACTTATTTAATCTAAATTTCGTGTTAATAGAGCAGTGGAATATTAAAGCAACCGATCTCTATAAAGGTCAAAATTCTGGGAACAAATTGCCTTATACCTTTTCAAAAATTTCCGTTATATATCGGACATTTTCTCTAACCTGTATATGATACTTTTTTTTAATGTATTTAGTATTGTTTCTTTATTTCATTGTTCCATCCCTATTGGCAAATGAAGTCAACTTTGTCCTCACCACCTCTATTATAATTTCTTCCTCCAAACATACGAATCATATACTACAACCATTTTGAAATTCAACTCTAATTATAACCATCACCTTATACTTTAAATAAGGTTTAAATCCAGCAAATAAATTAATTAGCGTAATCTCAGACATTCTTTTCACAGAATTCGTTAATTCGTTTAAACTTCAAGAAATTACCACCGTACTTTGAAACTAAAAATGAAGCAAACGATACCCTTTTGAAAAGCGTAACCTCGACATAATCCTAAATAATTACAAAAAGGTGCTCAAATCTCTTTCAAATAATTTAAATTTCACCTCCTTCCGAAAAATCCGTTCGAAATTATCAATTATCTTAGAACAGCGAAATATATTCCAGGAAATGGCGGGAAAGAGTTTAAAAAAATGCAGACGATTAAATTGAATCATTTACACTCTCGCTGAGGTTAATCTCTCTTTCTATAATCAAAGGAAAATAGATTTGAAGTGAAGAAGATAACGAAAGATGACTGTTTTGGCGCGAACCTGGTACTTAAATGTCAATCCGACTGAGCATAACTTTTCAATAAGTTATTTTTGATGTTTTAATTCTCTCAATTTGTCAATTGCATCTTTTATTCTTTTTAAGCTTGTATGCATGTGTTAATTAACGTCCCATCTTTCAGGGAATGCAATATATTAGTTAATCATCGGGGAATCCTCAGAATTTGAAGGAAATTATTTGGTAAGAATGCAGGAGAATCGTAAAAGAGATATGGAACAATAATTTTCTTTTTAGAAAAGAATAAAATGAAGCAGTTAAATAATAAAAAATACCAATGCAATTAACATTTTCCTTTCAAAAAGAAAAATGACGCTACCACAATAAACTCTTAAAATTGCTTACTTATCTAATAATTTACATCAAATTTTAATGTTAATAATGCTTATATCGAATATTTTATAGGACGAACTTTAACTTTCAGTCCAAACCAGAAAAAAAGTATCCATTTTTCGTTTCATTTTAGTAGATCAAATACGATTGGCATGTTCCAAGTTTTGGGTGGCAACATTCCAACAGGAATGAAAATAAGGTCTCGATTGGTTAACCAATGTAGTTGGCGGACACTTATAGTGTTAAAAACAACCGATCACTGAAACCACCAGTGAAATCCACGAATGAAAACAATAATAATTTACGTCACGTGAAAAAAGCCAATTAAATAGCTGCATGATAAGCAAATTTCCTTAAAAATTTCAAATAAAGGCCCTCGCCAGATAAGACGGTGAAAAATGCCCCCACTCCAATCGGGCTAATTTTTTTTCTGAATATACCTCATAGTATGGACAACTTCTCAGCCAAATTTCAGCTCTAAAATAGGACGCGTTTTTGAGTAAAAAATAAAAGTTTTTTTATTTTTAAATTGAATTTTCTCTGAATCTATTTGATAATATCCAAAAAACTGCTCATAAGTTTTTAGATATCATTGAGTAGTATTCTCAGAAAAATCCGCTCATAAATCTGATCGAGGGATCATTGTAAAAAATGCGATTTTTTTTTTTCAAAAATTTTTTTTATGCCAAAATCGTTATTCACACCTTAAATTTTTGTCTCTACATGTTTCTCTAACATCAATCTACAATATATATTTTTTTCAGATTTTTAAAAACATTGGACGATAGTTAAAAAAAATAAAATATCCTTAAAACCTGATTTTTTGCACTAAAATCCTTTAGTACAGTCACATAATTTTTTTCTACATCATCCTCTTGTCTCAGTTTACAATATATGTATATATATTTTCATATATTTTTGAAAATGTTAGGCAATTGTAAAAAATATTTAATTTGATTTTAAATCAATTTTTTTAACTCTTATTATCTGTATTTGGAATAAGTAACGTTATTAATAACATTTTATTTTTACTATACAGTTGAAATAAACTTGCTAAAAGGGAAAAAATAAACTGAATCAAAATTAACTTTCATCCATTGCAGGGCTCCTCAACATATTCTACCGTATATTTCAATACTTCGCTCTTCCCCTCAGATGAACCTATAGACACGCTTGTCATCTTAGAAATGGTCCCCCAAAGGATATCAAGAGATTCGATTAAAGAATTCGTCAAATACTCATCCGAATGTAACAAAAACTTAGATTTAGGGGTTTTCGAGGGTTCTAAACATTTCTAGGTTATTAAATATGGGTGTTGCTATTGGAAATTTTAAAGTTAGTAACATTTTTAATTTGAAGACGGCCCCTTTTGCAAATTTTGTGTCATGCGATTAACTCAGAATATTATATTTTCATAAAGTCAAAAAGGTTCGATTCCTTAGGATGACTAACGTACGAAATAATCACTAGTGGGTACTTTTTTTTGGTCCACAGCTGTACCAGTTTGAATTTCCCCGCTTATGTTAGGGATGTCATCTGCCGAGTAAGGTCCTCAACTTGCGTGATAATTATTTACTTTAGGTTTATCCACCTGTTAAGTCTCCAAAAGTTTTCAGTAGCGTCTAATACGATTTACGTCAATCACTGTGCTATTATTGTAAATGTTTATACAAAAATACTTATTGTCTATCCGGTTATTGTTATCATTGTTGTGGTCACCATTAATGTTAGTGCTACTATTTTAAGAAGAATAATAACCTATATATCGCAATCACTATGTCTTCTAAGCATGTTAAATGTGCCGGATGTAAGAAATGGATTTATTCTGTTCAGAAGATGAAAAAAATTACAGATGCTGATGAAGTGATTTTCTTCTCAAAAAATATCGATACTTCATTGAACATCAATGACATTATTTGTAAAAAGTGTCGATCACATGCTTATTATAAACGAAGAAAAATCGATCGCTCTTTTGATCAAGACGAAGTAAGTGATTCTGAACAATTAGACCCGACATGTTCTATTGGTTTAAAAGAAGATTCGAATGATAGTAATGAGGTTGAGCATGTAGAGTTACCAATACCGAGGACTGTTTCAACACATAAATATTGCTGTGTCTGTTATAGTAAAGATACTTTAACTCAAGTTCCTCAAGAAGCACAGTTGCAGTCGTATATTAAACGTAACATTTATATTCCAGCTGGCAACCGATGTTGTCGAAGCCATTTAATAAAAAAACGATTATATGATGAAGACTTAAATAGATTAAAAGTCTTCTCAAATTATTCGTCTATGACAACTCATGAAATACAGAATATACTTAACAGCGTGACATCAGAATGCAATGAAACTGTTTTGGATAAATGTGAAAACCAAAGGCTTTCTGAAGATCAAATTAAAATATACACTGGCTTGAGTTGGGATAATATAACGAAATTGCGTGATATGATGGTGTCGATGAGAAAAAGTTCTTCTCGGACGGTTGTACAAGCGCTAATTGTGTTTCTAATAAAACTAAGAACAGGATGCTCAAATAAACTGATTGCTTCCATACTGCAGCTCAGTAATGAACAACTAGTGTCCTCCTACTCAGATTCAATAGTACATTCATTTGAGAAAGATATTCTTCCTGTACATTTTGGATTATCTTCTGTTAGCCGAGAGATACTGATTAATAATCATACCACAGAAATAGCCAAGAAACTGTATAATGCGTATGATAAATTGATGTTGATATGTGACGGTACGTATGCACGACATCAAAAGAGTACAAACAATGAATATCAACGGATATCTTATTCTGGTCAGAAAAAAACTCACCTGTGTAAGCCTTTTACTATTTGTACTACTGATGGATTTGTCGTTGATATGTTGGGTCCTTTTCTTGCAAATGAAAATGATGCTCAGATAATGAGACATATTATTGACGACCCAAAGGTTTTACTGTGTCAGCTAATGAGGCCCGGAGACATTTTCATTTTGGATCGTGGATTTCGAGACGTCAAGGAATATTTAGAATCTAAACAGTTTACAGTACTAATGCCGGCTCTGAAAGGCAAGCAAAAACAACTCACTACTCAGGAATCTAATGATTCTCGCTTTGTGACGAAGTTGAGATGGGCAGTTGAATCGGTTCATGGCATGATAAAACAGAAAAATGCCCTTTTAGATCATATTTTTGATAATAAAATGATTCCGAAGATCGGACCATATTATCGCACAGCGGCTTTTCTACATAATCAGTTTAGCAAACGGCTGGTTTCTGATGTTGGTATGACCGATGACATTCTGCAGAGAATGATTGAGCGGAAAAATACTGAGAATACTTTGGCTGATGAAGTTGAATCAAGAGGATGGTTTCGAAAAAAACTTCCTTTTGAAGATATTTCGGACACTGACGTACTTGATTTTCCAGAGCTAACAGAAAACCAACTGAAAATATTGTTCACCGGCACTTACCAATACTGTCAAGCGATATCTTATCTAGCTGAAGTCATTGATGAAGATGGTCATTTGAATTTGAAATTCGTGAAAGGAAAATCAAATATTTTAAAAATGCAAGTACAATCACGCCACATGAACAGAAAAATATATCGATGTTTCATTGAATACGTGCGAAACAGTATAGGAGTTTCAGGAATAAAACGTTACTTTTGCGAGTGTGCAAATGGTCGCAGAACAGTTGGGTGCTGCTCTCATATTGCTGCAATTATTTATCACTTATCATATGGCCGATACCTGTCGAAAATTCCTAGACCTGCAGAAAAATTAAGCCACTTATTCAGCACAGAAAGCATTACCTCTGTAGTTCATGAAGACAGTGATGAAGATAATTAATTCGTTGTTGATTTGTTGTTCTTGTCAAATAACGTTTAAAATTTTTTTAAAATGTTAAAAAATGTATAAAATAAACGTTGACTATTAATAAATATTTGCTTGAAAAATAAAAAAAAATAACATAAGAGTTAAGAGTTAGTACAGCTGTGGAAAAAAAAGTACCCACTAGTGATTATTTCGGCTGTTAGATATCCTAAGTAATCGAACCTTTTTGACTTTATGAAAATATAATATTCTGAGTTAATCGCATGACACAAAATTTGCAAAAGGGGCCGTCTTCAAATTAAAAATGTTACTAACTTTAAAATTTCCAATAGCAACACCCATATTTAATAACCTAGAAATGTTAAGAACCCTCGAAAACCCCTAAATCTAAGTTTTTGTTACATTCGGATGAGTATTTGACGAATTATTTAATCGAATCTCTTGATATCCTTTGGGGGACCATTTCTAAGATGACAAGCGTGTCTATAGGTTCATCTGAGGGGAAGAGCAAAGTATTGAAATATACGGTAGAATATGTTGAGGAGCCCTGCAATGGATGAAAGTTAATTTTGATTCAGTTTATTTTTTCGATTTTAGCAAGTTTATTTCAACTGTATAGTAAAAATAAAATGTTATTAATTACGTTACTTATTCCAAATACAGATAATAAGAGTTAAAAAAATTTATTTAAAATCAAATTAAATATTTTTTACAATTGCCTAACATTTTCAAAAATATATGAAAAAATATATACATATATTGTAAACTGAGATAAGAGGATGATGTAGAAAAAAATTATGTGACTGTACTAAAGGATTTTAGTGCAAAAAATCAGGTTTTAAGGATATTTTATTTTTTTTAACTATCGTCCAATGTTTTTAAAAATCTGAAAAAAATATATATTGTAGATTGATGTTAGAGAAACATGTAGAAACAAAAATTTAAGGTGTGAATAACGATTTTGGCATAAAAAAATTTTTTTGAAAAAAAAAATCGCATTTTTTACAATGATCCCTCGATCAGATTTATGAGCGGATTTTTCTGAGAATACTACTCAATGATATCTAAAAACTTATGAGCAGTTTTTTGGATATTATCAAATAGATTCAGAGAAAATTCAATTTAAAAATAAAAAAACTTTTATTTTTTACTCAAAAACGCGTCCTATTTTAGAGCTGAAACTTGGCTGAGAAGTTGTCCATACTATGAGGTATATTCAGAAAAAAAATTAGCCCGATTGGAGTGGGGGCATTTTTCACCGTCTTATCTGGCGAGGGCCTTTCTAAACTCCGTGCCAACCTAACTTGGGTAACAACAGAGAGTAAAAAGGCAGAGGGAGAAGCTCGGTTCGTCCGTTAGTTGGAAACTCTTGTCAAGTCATTTACATACAAAATGATCTAAATACAATTTAACCAAACTACACTTTTCATTCGCATAAAATTGCCAAATTTTCTCAATTAATATTCAAATCTGTTAGACTCTAAACGAAATTAATGTTTTAAACATGTTTTCTGGATGGATTCACAAATAATTTAAGGAACTCTTTACACGAGCGGAAGGATATTCTCCATAGCATGTTTCTATTTACCCAACTTAGGCTGGCAAGGAGAGTAACAATGTACAAAGTTTTAATTTAAAACACACAATAAAACTGACCGATAATACACTGTAGTAGAACTGATATTCAAGCTACGCGAAAAGCATTCGACGTGTTCGAGAAATTCTCCATTTCAGAAGCAAGAAAGAAGGTAAAGGAGCTGTCTGGATTTGTGCGAGAGAGATTTTGGCAGTTTTTGAAACCGAACCTTAAGTTTAATTACCAAACATTTCGATTCGAAAGTTTAATGCGGAATGTTTTCAGCTATTTTAACTTTGGGATTTATTGTCAAATCCGATGGAAATTGATATGATTTATTTATTTGGAAAGTTGGCATTATTGAACTGGAGGATATGGCAGAAATTTAAAATTAAAATGACTTTGAAAGTGATATGAGAAATTTATGTGTCGGTGGAAATTAGGTACTTATTTCTAAAAATTCAATTTTTAATTTAAATCGTTTTATATTACAATATTCCTAATTAGAATTATAAAAAGACGATTATGAAAGACAATATTTCTTTCTAGATTATTCACAAATTTACAATGATAATGCTGTTTTATTTTGTTGAATACCGTCGCACTAGAACTAGAGCAACAGTAGGGTTATTAAAGGTAAATTGTAAATGCTTTGTTTCTATATTATAGTCAAAAAATTATGGTATTGAGAGCGTAAAGAAATGGGTGGTGGTGTTTGGAGTAACTTGGTATTTGGAGTATTAATTATGGTATTTGGGAGTATTAATAATGGTATTTGGAGTATTAATTATGGTATTTGGAGTATTAATTAGGGTATTTGGAGTATTATAACATTGGAGTATCAAAAGGACGCGCAAAGTGCTTCCCCAATTGTTTTGAGCAGTGTAGATCGTGGTTCAGATAATGTGCTGGAAAATTACAGCAAATTTGCAGGCGTTAGAATAAAGCACCTCTGCTGTTAAACGGGACTTAAACTAGGTGCTCGAACCCGCGATCTTGGGCTTACGAGATGGACACGTTTAACCTCTCGGCCACTATTTTCGGAAACTAGAAATTTGGAGAAATCAATCAAGGACCTAGTTAGGAATTTATCGGAGAACGTTTTAGAAAATTAATCGGAAACTTAATAGAACATCCGTATAAATTTTTCACAGTACTAAATAGAATAAAAAGATTTCTTTTAAGAAGTACTTAAAAAACCCTATTATAAACTGTAAGTCAATCAACTACATAAACCGCCCCCCTTACTCTAAAATCAATACCAAAGGTGCATTTACAGAAAGCGTGCTAAAAAATATAATAAAATAAACTTCTCTTTCTCTTTCGAACGTAAAAAGCTCTTTACTCGGAACTACATCCTTTCGATCAGATGCAGGCTAAACACCAAATAAATTTCATTTTAAGGCCTCTCCTTCCATTTACTTGCTCTTAGAAAAAGAAGAATAAAATCATCCTTTTTATGGTGGCTTTCCTTCACTTAATCATCAGGCTGAAATTGTTGGAAGTTGGATTGAGAAAAATGTAACGCACCACCTCGTTCATTAATGTCCATAAGTTCACGATGAGTTAACTCACTACCTCGTTCATTAATGTCCATAAGTTCACGATGAGTTAACTTACCCCCTCGTTCATTAATGTCCATAAGTTCGCGATGAGTTAACTCACTGCCTCGTTCATTAATGTCCATAAGTTCGCGATGAGTTAACTCACTACCTCGTTCATTAATGTCCATAAGTTCGCGATGAGTTAACTCACCACCTCGTTCATTAATGCCCATTAGTTCACGATGAGTCAACTCACTACCTCGTTCATTAATGTCCATAAGTTCACGATGAGTTCTCAATTTAGTTCTTGATTAAGTTCCTTAAATTTTTGATTTAGTTATGAGAATGCCTTCTTAGATAACCTAATCGAGAAGGTTCTTAAGTTGTTGAATAATTTCCAGGTAAGTTTCCTGTTGTTATTCCAAAACGTTCACCGTAACTCAATACATCGTTCATTAATGTCCATAAGTTCAGGATGAGTTCTCAATTTAGTTCTTCATTAAGTTCCTTAAATTTTTTGATTTAGTTATTAAAGTGCCTTCTTAGATTACCAAATCGAGGAGGTTTTTAAGTTCTTGAATAATTTCTAGGTAAGTTTCCTGTTATTATTCCAAAAACGTTCACCTTAACTCAATACATCGTTCATTAATGTGCTTGAGTTCACGATTAGTTCTCAATTTAGTTCTTGATTATTAAGTACCTTAAATTTTTGATTTAGTTATGAGAATGCCTTTAAGATAACCTAATCGAAAAGGCTCTTGATTAATTTCTAGGCAAGTTTCCTGTTATTATTCCAAAACGTTCACCGTAACTTAATACATCGTACATTAATGGCCATAAGTTCACGATGAGTTCCCAATTTAGTTCTTGATTAAGTTCCCTAAAAATTTTCTGATTAAGTAAATTTCCGGTTATTGGTCCAAAACATGCACCGATAAGTTCGTAGATTCTCTCTCCCCCCCCCTCCCCTTGATTAATTTCCCAATAAGTTCACAAAATGTTTCATAAAGGATCACGGCATTTTCAAGGCACGTATAATAGTGAGATACAAACAAAGAAACAAATAGATTGTGTTCATAAAATAATTTTCAAATTCAAAGCTGTCCACAATCACAACTCTAAAGACCAGGAAATGTGAATATTTTGTAGATAAATGTAATGATTGGGTGATATTGTATTTGCTTACAATTAATGCAGCGACGGATGCTATGATTGCTACTGAGGAATATATTGGTAATAGTACAAAAAAACCTGCAGTATGTTTCCTAGCTCAAATCAAGACGCAACATCTTTGTTCATCTAATTTTATTCTTTTTAAAAGACGAAACTTAAAACGCTACTTCAGAAATCAAGAGCTATCTTATGATATTTTAAAGACATTCAGTACTATTTGTATAAAGTTATGCACTCACAAAAGGGATCACATCTTTTAAAGAAAATACCTAATACCACTGTGGCAAACAAAAGTGGCAGATCAGTCTAAAATGCCTCCACTCACGCACTACATAAAGGGAAGAATTTTTCACCGATCAAAAGTAAAAAGTTCTAGCACAAAAAGGCAATATAATACATTTTTGAATCTTACTTTTATGAAGAAAAAAGGACGTGTAACGTTTAGCTGGTTTGCTAAAGAGTTAAGACACTTGACAAAAATAAGAGTTAAGAATAAATGTTATAATTTGGATCATATAGGATTGTTTAGTAAATAAAGTCCACAAATGTTCCAAGAGAAATGGAGCCTTTTCCAACATTTAATAAGTAAATAGAGCCCTTTATTCTACTACACTCCTTGCCAACCTAAGTTGGGTAAATAGAAATATGCTATGCAGAAGATCCTTACGCTGATGCAAAGAGTTCCATAACTTATTTGTGAATCCATCCAGAAAACATGTTTAAAACATTAATTTCGTTTAAGGTCTAACAGATTTGAATATTGTTTGAAAAAAAAAATTGACAATTTTATCAGAATGAAAAGTGTATTTTGGTTAAATTGTATTCAGATAAAGTTTTGTATGTAAATATTACCTTACAAGAGTTTCTAACTCACGGACCAACCGCGCTTTTCCCTTTGCCTTTTTACTCTTTGTTTTTACCCAGTTAGGTTTGCACGGAGTGTAAAATGAAGGAGGAAAGGAAACTATTTCGAAAATATACGGAAAAGGATATATGCTAGTTTAAGGATAATTAACTATTAACGAAATTTGATACAAGTTAGCTTCCGATTCTTTGCCTTTTCATCTCAAGAGAATATTTTTTAGCCTTGTAGGATTCCATTAATAGCTTATTATCTCCAAACTAGCTTTATATTCAATCGTTTTGTACGTTATATTTACTTTCTTTGTTTATTTTTCCTTGAACTTTTTTTTTATTGAGTAGTACCGCTACAGAGCAGCTATTTTGGATATTGCTTATTGGAAAAAAAAGAATTTATTATAGCTGTTGTATTTGTTATTTAATGATATATTTTCCGTACTTACCTCTATTATATTTTTTATTTCAAATACTTTTCAAAGCATATTTTAAAATTGTGGTTCAAAAGACAGTGTCTTAATATTCATAAGCACAGCAATTAAAAATGTACTTATATTTGAGGTACTATTTTGACAATATTGATACCTAATTATAGCAGCTATCTGTGCTTTTAAAAATCTGTATTACTGTTAACTTACATTAGCTATGTATTAGAAAGCTCGGTATCTTTAATTTGAAAAAGCTTATTCAATGAAGCCAATGGAAATATTAATTCAAATTTTTATCAAAAATATTCTTAGAACTTTGTCTAACCCAAAATCAGCGAAAACTTGATGAGACATGTCGTAATCTGCGCATGCGCTTTTGTGATTTACCTTTTTACATAGAGGAAGATTCAAAGTTCTCTTTAACTTTTTAGAATATCTTCTTTAGAATATGTACCTAAATATACAATAGTCGATTCTTTTTCAGTTGTTCTTTATGACACATTAAATATTAATACGATTTTTACACATTGTAACACATATGAATATTAAGTACTACTAAACTAGTTTGTTTTCGTATAAATGAAGTGTTTTATTCAAAACTAATTTTCTTCGTCGTTTGTCAACATTTCAAGTGTTTTATTAACTACCAATAAACGATTTTTGTTAAATATCTGTAATGCTTTAATATAACTTACTTGAACACCAAGTTGATAATTAAGTATTTAAGAAGATATTTGAACGAGTGAAAACCTAAAACAAATAATACCTCGTACTAGAATAGAACATTATTCTGACATCCCATCTACCTTAGAGTTGATGTAGTCATTTATCATTGAAGCATTGAGCGCCACCTAGCGGCCAGGGGATCGATGGAGAAACAGACTGTAGTGTATGGAAAAGAGTTTAAGAGTGGAAATAATATAGTTCTGTAGAAATAAAGGTTTGTTTAAAAAGACAAACAGATATTTCATACTGTGCCTTCATCAGAAGATAGTGATCAAAGTTATTTTGGTTACAATGCTGTTTTCGACCCTCTGATGCACGAATTTTTTTTTAATTAAATCACAAAACTTGTTCGTATGGACCCAAATTTAAATTGTACCGAAGGCCAAATCACAGTTCAAATGAAAGCGTTTTATTAAAAAAATATTTTTTTTAAAGACTTAAAGTGTAATACAAGCTTATTATTTACAATATGATGTAAATTACTGTGAATTCATAACCATAATTCAATTTTAAAGACCTTTTAAAAATTACTTTTTTTACAGTTGTTAGAGTTATACGTATGGATTTATTTATGTTAAAAACAAACTGTATCCATTTTTAAAGTAATAACTCTTGAGTATAAGTATTAAAATTTTATTTTCTGCTAAGGAATAATTATTAACACGAGGGCTCCGACAACATTGTTTAAATGCAAGTATAAATCAATTCTAAATTCAGCATAAATTATTTCAAAGATTTCCTCAAGCAGCTTAATTGAAATGGTCCTTTCACTCCAACTGCATGCAAATGAACAATTACTAATACCCTATTGAGTATTTGTGAATTTATTTGAACAATTACAACTCTAACTGTAGATGACAATGCAAACTCAATTCTAAAGACATATAATAAATCGAATATCTGATGTTAACAAATAATGTTACATTATTATAAGTTCTAAGACATTATTATAAGTTCTAATATGCTTATCTATGATAAAACGATTGTTTTGACCATCTGATGGATGCAGACGCATATAAACGCGTCATCGGAATGTCATATGTTTTCCAGTAACAAATGGTTTATAAACATTTACAAATTGTTGAATTTTACTAAAATTTAAAGTATGGACGAGTCATTTATTAATCTCTGCAATTGAAATAAACTTTTATAAGATATAAATCGCACAATTTTATATTTAATTTTGACCTCATGCAGTGAAAATAAGTTTAGCCCTTTCAGTCCCAGTGATGCCATTTGGCATCCATGTTTCTATCATAATAAAAAAAAAATTATAGGGTTGATATCTATTGGGATTAATAAAAAATATCTTCTAATAGAAAAAGTTTGAAGAATCCAATTATGTGCTTTTTGATTTCACAAATGGCTGGGGACGATCAGAAAAAAAAATCTAAAATGATTATGCCAAATTGTTATTGGGACTGAAAGGGTTAGACTTAAGCATATTTGTTTATCCCTCAGGGACATGGTTTTATATAAGTACTAAGGTGAAAACAACATACCAAAGCAACTTAACCTAGCACCTGTGTTAGTCCATTAATTTTCACTAAAGAAATATAAATGAAGTTACAACTTAAATGAAGTTGGTGTTTGCCTTTTCTGTATCAAAGTAAACTCATTACCACTTTCCGACAGAGCTATCACGATCGTGCGGGTATAAAAGAGAATGTTCAAGCTCTTCAAAAATATCGATACCGAAGCAGCTGAATTGTACCATTCGTTATTTGTATAAAAAATGACTTTTTATTTAGCTGTTGGCATTGATGCTGTTAAACGCATTTTTTTTTCGGTAAAACTCCAAATTTAGTCTAATAATTTTTTTCACCGACATCTGACCGCCGGCGCCGGTCTTAAAGGGTTATCAGGGAGCCATACTTTTGTAGGGTAATATAAGACAGTCATACAGTAGTATTTCAAACATGAGAACCTAAGGTTACCCAAACAACACATTATATAATGATAGGCTGTTAAATGCGAACAATAAGAAATATAAAGTAGCCATCGTCCAAAAAAATTTATAATTGGCTTAAGTTTCACTGTCTTCTACTTATCAAAATACAAATCATAATATACAATTAATAAAAAAAAAAGATATCGCTTGATTTCGTTATTTTTTTTCTAAATGCGGGTAAAATCCAAACAATATGCTAGGGATTGGAGTAGCGCGTTACTTGTAACAGTTACTTATTTTAAGTTATTACTATTATTTACTTATTTTATTATTGTTACACTTACAGATCCTTCAGAAAATATCTCGGTTACTTTTAGGCGGCAATGAATAAGTAACGAAAAATTTCGTTACTTTCCGAAGTCTGCCAGGTGCCTATTTTGAAATGTCAGGATTAAATAACCTTCAAGATTAAATTTTTTTTTTATTTTATTCTAATTGAAGTGTTTTGTTTGTGCTTATGTTTCTTTAATCTTGATTCTCTATATGTAAAACGGTAAGATGGTATTTCATTTTTTCTTATAACTTGAAATTTTTAAAAGTAAATGTAATTAGTTACTTTTCGTATTAAGTAACTGTAACTAGTTGTACTTTTTATATTAAATGACTAACTGTAACAGGGTTACATTTTTAATAAATAACTGAAACATTTACTTTTTAAAAGTAACTTTCCAATGCTTGCAGAAGGCCGTAGCATAATTTTATTCGCAGTAAATAAATACAAACTCTTCTGGCATTTTTTTTCAAAGTATTTGATTTCTAAACACACATAGACGATATTAAATACACTTTAAACAAAGTATTTTCAGCAAGAAAACTGTAGTTAAAATTAGCTTCTAAAATCTTTTCCATATTTTAAAAGTTACTTATAAAATGGCTTTTCCGAATAAAAATTCAACTTCCTTAACTATTCTTTAATTAACGTTATCAGTGGCGCTTTTAAAATTAAAATCAAAATGACATCATTAAATGAATATGCAACTTTAACTCGCTATTCGAAATGAATTTGGTGGTAGTTTACGCAACGAAAAAATTATTAAATAAATTTTACTTAAACTTATATCCTTAAAGTTAATTTAACACTTTCTGTCTCACTTTATCCAAAACCTTAAATACAATTCGTAATGAACAATTTAATTAAATCTGAATTTTACCATATATTTATTCTGAAAACGTAACTTAAGGTTAATTCCTTTTGAACTTTTTCCGAAAACAGTTAAAGACTGCAATTCATAAATAGTATCTCCAATTTAGGTGTCTAGACAGATTTCACTTTGTATATTAGCGGTGAAATAAGTGAATAAATCAAATTTCGAAAGCTATTTGGAATTTTAAATATAAACCTATTTCACTTAAAACATAAAATTATACGTTGAATTAATTCTACAGATTTCAGCATAATCAGAAGCGAGATAAACTTTTTTTTGCGTCGCTTTTTTAAAAAGAATACTTCATTATTCATGAAATTATTAATGTATTCAAAGGTGTAGTTAAAGTAAAAGTATTGTTTAGCATACTGACTTATCTTAATTCAAAATGTAATTTAAAGTAGAATTAAAAAAGTATTCGCAAATGCGAAATGAGTAATGGGAGAGATAAATGTAAGTTTGATACTAGCTTTTAAATAGTATTTTTATTGTGCTATTTTTTAATAACATACATTAATTTTAGGGAAAAACAAATTCAAAAGTAATAATGCAGAAGACAGAACACTAAGGGTCACAAGAACCTTATTGGCGAACATAGAAAAAGTATATGTAATCGATTTACAAAAACGAAAACAACATTTGCTTTTCTAACGCTAACAAATGCCAAAAAAATATATGTAAGTCAAGACAAAATCTATTATTTAACAACTATATTCACTCTAGACCAATTTAAATCAAATAATTTAACCAAATTATAACTTCTCACTTTTTTGCAATGTGAGTTGGTACTGGAGTAAGCAATCGTTGTATGGTCTAAAAACTATCAATAGGTTTTTCTATTTTATCCCATTGCTATATTAATTGATTCTTAAATCAATTTTTTTTTCAGAACAAATTTCATTATTTCCACATTTTTCGTCAAATAATTGGTCATTATTCTGATAATAATTGGCTTGCTTTTTGGTATTGGGAGACAACAGAAATGCTGATTGAAAAATTCTTTCTTGAGCCACGATTCTTGAACCAATGTCACTTGGAAATAGTACTGATCAAAGGAATTTCAGGAATGAAAGATAAAAGAAATTACGTCAGCTGTAACAAGTTTATTCTTATTCGATAACACAGTTTGAAATCAATGGATACTACACTAAAATTATCGAATTGAATCAATTACATTGGACTTCAAAAAGGCAGATGGGTATGGAATTTTCCAGTCAGACCATGGAATAATATCCAATATAGATCCATGTAAGATATTACTCCTAGATATAAAGGGCTGGGGAGCCCAGTCGGTTAAGCACTCGCTTAGCATGCGGAAGGTCCCGGGTTCGGGTCCGGGCATCGCCAAAATAGCTGCCAACCTATAAACGGCCCGTGCAGCCAAAAATGTCCGACGAATAATACCCCGTGTAAGGGAGTGCACGTTAAATATCCTTCAAAGTCCTGACGCTGCGTACGATGTCGCCCTTAACGGTTGCGTTGGGTGCATATTCAGGTGTTGGCTCGTCACCTGACTGTGGTTCTAAAATACGACGCCCGTCGCCAATAGCCCTCGTGTAGCTCTAGTGCGACGATATTCAAACCTAACCTAACCTAGATATAAAAATTGCAATTTTATACCTAGGTGGACTATAGGTAATATTCCATTGCATACTTAATACCGTTCTTCCAAAGTTCCATTGCTAAAACCAGTGTTCTTGACTATCTCTTCATCGGCCTGACTAACAAGAAATTTTATTTTACAGTCAATTTAATCCATTGTCGACGATTGGCAAGTAAATTTAATCGCTCAAAAATGAACTTTCTTCTTTAGTTTACGTAAATAAGCAACATAAAAGACCATAGAGTCCTGAACATTAAAAGTAGGACAAATTAATTTACAAGAAAATTGAATTAAAAAAAAAACTCTACGTATATTCGGATAAAGGAGTTAATAGTATTCACAAAGTCTTTTTTAATGGGTAAAGCATAGCCTCATTAATAGCTTTCTCGAGAATTCGAGAATATGAAATCGATAAGTTCATCGTGAAAACTAATGATATTGCGAATAATTTAAGCAGGCGTCTAAATCTCATTTTTCTTTCCGACATGCAAGTTGACAGCCCGTTGGAAGGAGTTCAACACTTCTTAGGGCAAGTGCGTGCGTGTTATAAATCTGTAACTTTGTAGAAAAGGGACTGTGTGTGAACTCTCTACACTCCGTGCCACCCTAACTTGGGTAAAAACAAAGAGTAAAAAGGGAGAGGGAAAAGCGCGATTGGTCCGTAAGTTGGAAACTCTTGTAAGGTAATATTTACATACATAATGATTTGAATACAATTTAACCAAAATACACTTTTCATTCTGATAAAATTGAAACATTTTCTCAAATAATACTTAAATCTGTTAGACCTTAAATGAAATTAATGTTTTAAACATGTTTTCTGGATGGATTCACAAATAATTTACGGAACTCTTCACATGCGCGGAAGGATCTTCTCCATGGGATACTTCTGTTTACCCAACTTAGGTTGGTAAGAAGTGTAAGTTTTAAAAAAATTAGCAGCATTAGAAAAAGACCTTCAATAGCAGACTTTGAAACGTTTACATCTGTCAGTTATTTAATCAAAAAAGTGATATTTAGTTTTTTTTGCTTTTGATGAAACATTTTGATACATTAAAATTCAATAAGTCACAGAAAAAAAATCTTAAAACCTATGCTATAATTTTGTTTTGTTAATCATTAATTATTTCAATTATGTCTGGTAATTATTCATTATTTCCGGTAATTATGCATATGCATTTTTTATTTCATAAAATTAGCGTTATGCAGTTCCACAAATTTTCAGCATTTAGTTTTTAAAATCATTCATTATTTAGTTCTTATAATAATTCATTATTTAGTTCTTATACTAATTCCAATATTTAGTTCTTATAATATTTCACTATTTATTTCATAATTATTTATTTCATATAATCATTTAATATAATTTATCATTTCATATAATTATTCATTATTTAATTCTTCAAGTTAATCATATAGTTCCCCATACCTACCTAAATACAAGATAAAAGCAACCTTGCCTTTTCCTAACAACTGTAAAAAAAATAAACTACTGAATATAAAAAAAACGCACAAAATATACAAAATATAATACTTTAAGATTTGTGGCTGTTGTGTGCAGAGTCTCGAGCGAAATCCTCCAAAAATCTCTTTATTTTTTGGATTTATTCTGTTTACTTGGGGAGAATGATTGATCCTTGAGCTACGTCGCCATTTTTCAAACTTTTGGAGGGACTTAGCCAAATGTATTCTACCGATCGGGACTGACGTATCCATTTACGGAGAGTTGTATAAAAATGAAAGAGCATTGGTAGAATAAAATGGATGAAACTTAAAGTGATTAATGTGCGGTTAGGTTAGGTTTGAATTATCGTCGCACTAGAGCTACACGAGGGCTATTGGCGAATTTTAGAACTACAGTCAAGTGACGAGGCGACACCTAAATAGGCACCTATCGCAACCATTAAGGGTGACATCGTACGCAGCGTTAGGACTTATGAAGGATATTTACTACCTTACGCGGGGTAGTATTCGTCGGACATTTTTGGCTGCACGGGCCGTTTATACAGATGGGTGACAAAATAATACGAACACATATGAAAGAGGAGAAAAGCTTTATTAATAGGGAGTTGGTTTAGTTTGGTTTGATTTGAATTATTGTCGTACTGGAGCTACACGAGGACTATTACGACGTGCGTCGTATCTTAGAACTACAGTCGAGTGACGAGCCGACACCTGAATAGGCACCTAACGCAACCGTTTAGTTCGACATCGTAAGCAGCGTTAGGACTTTAAAGGATATTTAACATGCATCCCTTACACGGGGTGTTATTCGTCGGACATTTTTGGCTGCACGGGCCGTTTATAAGGTCGAAAGTTATTTTGGCGATGCCCGGACCCGAACCTAAGACCTTTCACATGCTAGGCAAGTGCCTAACCGACTGGGCTCCCCAGCCCGCATTTGCAATGAAATATTATAATTAGTTGGGAAATTGTTGTAGTAAAGTTTAACTGAAAAAATATATTTCTACATTGGAATAAAAAAAAATTCTTGAATGTATATTGCATAGTAAATATAAATAGCACAGAAATTGTCTTTTAAAAGTTTTCTACTACTTGTAGAAAATAAGAAGTTTATTGCGAAGTTGGTCAAGTAAAGTAAAACTGGAATTACAAAAACGAACGTATGGCGAAACAATATTTGTGCCTGCGTACGATGTCACCCTTAACGGTTGCGTTGGGTGCCTATTCAGGTGTTGGCCCGTCACCTGACTGTGGTTCTAAAATACGACGCCCGTCACCAATAGCCCTCGTGTAGCTCTAGTGCGACGATAATTCAAACCTAACCTAACAAAATTTGTGCAATTTTGTTTTTAATTTGTTTAACATTTATCAGTACAAAGTAACACATTATTTCTTCTACCAAACTATACTCAACCTAAAAACATTATTCCCTTTACATAACACAACAAAACCCCTTTGGTTGAAAATTTATTAATTAACGTCTGCAGTGATTAGGTGGGCAATACCTGAGCTATTTGTGTGAAGAATCTCCTGGTTTTTAATTAAAACGCGGGCCTTGCATTTCCTTTGCTAAAAAGCGGCGATTAACTCGGAGATGCATTAATATTCTGGAGTTTCGGGAACAATTTTACTCGTAATCGATTTCGCATTCCTGTGTGTTCTCGGGTTTATGATGTTAAAGATAAATGTTAAGAGTTTTTGTCACCTGTTGTTCAGGATTATTGCAGTATTGACTGGTTGTAGCGTCATTCAAGAGACTGCGATATTTATGACTTGGGACAAACTATTAGTACACACCTTGCCAACCTAAGTTGGGTGAATATAAATATGCGATGTAGAAGATCCTTCTCAGCGGATGTAAAGAGTTCCAAGAAAATTATTTGTGAATCCATCCAGAAAACATGTTTAAAACATTAATTTCATTTATGGTCTAACATATTTGAATATTATTTGAGAAAATTTGGCAATTTTATCGGAACGGAAAGTGTATTTTGGTTAAATTGTTTTCTGGTCATTTTGTATGTAAATATTACCTTACGAGAGTTTCCAACTGACGGACGAACCTCGCTTTTCCCGTTGCCTTTTTATTCTTTGCTTTTATCCAAGTTAGGTTGGCACGGACTGCAGTTTATTTTCTCCTTCTCCGTTCAATAATTTTTAGGTGGGAAATGAATTAAATTTGGTGCTTTTTCGTATCATTTGGCGAATAGAATAGTTGTAAAATCAAAAATATATATATTATTTCATATCATATTTTATATAATTTTCAGAGATAAAAAAAAATAGGCACTGGTCGTTTTATGACTGTTTTGTAGAAAGTTATCCGATCGTTTAGGGGTTTTGAAAAAAAGTTAACCATCACTCTTTCGAGGCAACCATTTAGGCGAAAATGTTTAGTTACAATTACCATCGCACTAGAGCTACAAGCTTAGGCGAAAATCAATTTTAAGTTTTGGTGAATTTTCGCACCACTTGGCGATTAAAATAATATTTGAAACAAATGAAAAATTTAAAAAAAAATCCATTTCTCCCCATGACATACTTACTTGATTTTCAGGGATAAAAATTACACACTTTTCTTAGCGTTTTCTGGAAAATTAACCGATCGTTAAAAGGTTAAAAGAAACATGAAAAACCAACCTCAACTCTTTGAAGACAACCCAAACGTGTTCCCTTCTATTCATCTCTGGATAGTCGGAAACCCCGCGGCACTCAATAATAGCACCGCCAACAACGCAAGTCTTAATAATGATTATAATAACGGCCCCCAGAAAAGAAGAAGAAGGCCGGGGAATCTGAATATGAATGGAGACGCAATAATGGGGAGAGATCGATCCTGGAATATGCAGGTCGCGGGGATTAAGATTATTCGCCAAGAAATGACAAGTATTTTAGTTGAATTCTTGAGTAAGTTCGAAGAAAAACTGAAATTCGCTATTCTTGACAAAATATTTTAAGACGTTGTACGTGTAGACTTGAAAAAATAATTTAACAGTCAATTTATCTATTTTTTTTTTCATAAAACTAAATAAACAATCCGTGAAAACGCGCAGTTGAAGGAGCGATAAACCTCTAAGGTCTTCAATGCAATGAATGAGAAACAAAAAAAAAACATTCGAAAGCGATAGAAGGAGTGGTCTGAATCGAAAAATTCGTAGCCTATGTTTGTTCCGGAGATAGATAAATTTTTGTGCCAAATTTCGTGACCATCTGTTGCGTGGTTCTTTAGATCTCGTGTCTTATACAAACACACAGACAAACGGAAGCCTTTAAGTATATAGATTAGATCAAATGACCGTTCTGCTCTTGAAGCACAGGAGTTTTTAAATATTCAAGTGTCATTTTATAATATAAGTATTAAAAACAAAAATAAACGTTTTTCGACGCAAAAAGAGTAGAAATTTGTATTTCTTAAACTTATTCTGCACCAACTTGAAGCACTGAAATAAGTGAAAATTATTTTTTAAAAAAGTTTGAAGACCAATTAATATTTAAACTTGTAGGACAGGAATAATTTGAGATAAATTTATGTTTATAAACTTGTATTGCTCCAACATAAAGCATTTTAGGTTTTAGATATCTAAGTGAATATTTTTTTGATTAGTTTAATATAACTTCTCTACATGAAGGCCGGGAACCTGAATATGAAAGGAGAAGCAATAATGGAAGAGATCGATCCTGGAATATGCAGGTCGCGGGGATTAAGATTATTCGCCAAGAAATGACAAAGATTTTAGGTGAATTCTTGAGTAAGCTGGAAGAAAAACTCCTTTTACAACGAAAATGAGTTGAAAGTAGTTTTGTGTTTTTAAAAGTATTCTGGAATGAACTTGAAGCACTGAAATTGGTGACTATTTTTTTTAAGTCGGGGAACAAGCTAGAATTCCCTTTTTCCGACAAAAATTAGGCGAAATAATTTGTGTATCATAACATTCCACTACATAAACTGAAATCACAGGAATATGCAGATATTTAGGTGAGAATATTATTAGAGTTAGTTTGATTAACTTTCCAAAATCAAGGATGGGTTGGGTATATGATAATTAAAAAAAAAACAGGGGAGATAGTCTTGAGGATACAGATAATTCGCACTAAGCAAAGCGACAAGTATTTAAGGTTAATATCTGAGTAAGTAAGGGATAAAAACATAAATTCAGCCTTTTTGTCAAAATGAACATGTAAGAATTGAGGTAAATCAGCAAGCACTTAAATAAAATCAATAAGTATTTAGGTGAAAATTATTTGAGTGAGTTAGAAGAAAAACTAACATCCACTTACTTTCTAATACAATGAGCTATCATTAGATAAGTGCGTCATGAGATATTTTAAACATACTGAAAGTACTGAAGTTTATTAATTAATATTTAGGTGAATATTATTTGGGTAAGTTAAAAACCCTTTGTAATAATTGGTCCTTTATAAAAACACAATTTCAAAACACCTAAATCAGGAACACTTTTACACTCTTAAAACAAAAGAGTGAAATCCACTCAAGTTGGAGAAGTGCATTTTCGACACTGGAAAGGAATGAATATTAACTCAGACTGAGTTAAAATCACTCGTTTGGAGTGATCCTGTCGGAGGTTTAACACACAAAGGATCCACTCCTTTCGGGGAAGTGCGTTTTCCAGACTGGAGGAGTGGAAATTAACTCAGACTGAGTTAACATCGCTCGTTCGTTTTAAGAGTGTAGAATACAATGTTCATGAAAATGTTCCAAATATGTTTCGAATGTGTGGAGCGTGCAGACTAAAATTTAAAATGCAACTATCCATGAAAAAAAATTATATTAGAATTAAGTTTCATAAGATTATTTTGCACCAATTTAGAGTACAGGATTTTACTTCGAATACTTAAGAAGTTATTCAAACATTAATTACCCAAGATTATAATGAACTAACACTTACAATATGGATTTTGATATCTCTTAAAAACTGCCACTTTAATGATAAAATAAAATATTGCAACACCTTATTTTGGCAAAAATTATCACGAAATTTCAATTTCAAAACTTATTTTCGTGAATTCAATACAAATCATTTAAAACCTAATTTCCTTGTGAATTTCCATATTTGTAACAACTACGAGTCACAAAAAAAAAGAAAACTTCCATCATTCTAACTTTATTTTAAAGAATGAAACCTCAAACTTCGTCTTATAAACAATAAAAAATCTCATTAAAAATTACTTTCCGACAAAATCCCTCAGGAACACACCCTCTCCACACAATTCCTCCACTATCACTGAAATTCGAACGCAAATATTAATTCATCTCGGGCGTTCTATGCGACAGAACGATACCGCAGTTTCTTCGAAAAGGAAGTGAAGAAGAAAGGGAAGAGTTTTCCCCAACACTTCTATTCCCCATTCTTTGCTATTCCATCGGGGAATCCGGATATTCCCATAGAAAAATCGCCATGTTAGTCTGTAAAAGTCCTATCTAACATTTTGCTTTCTATTGCTTAATTTGAAATATAAAGTGAGGAATGAAAACATTGCGATTGGAAGGAATATATCCGAAATGGTGATTGTGTTTTCGACGCGTTTTGGAGAAGGCTCAAAATTCTAAAAAGTTGTTTCGAACATTAGTCTATCATTGTCTATCAGAACATTGTCCATCTTAAACCGCTCTACAGCTCGAATTAAAACAGCTACGGAATTCAAATTTGCTACACTAGTTTCTAGTACCTGTGGAAAGTCTAGAGATTTTCAAATAAAGTGCTCTTGCACAAGGAGAGCTGATATAGAACATTTTAATATTTAAGTTTTTGAAATTGCTTCGCAAGATATTTATAATTACCTTTATTATGAGTGTATTGATATATTGAGATATATTGAAAATCATGTAGTCTAACACATTCTTGATTTCCTTTTTTAATTGACCATTGTAGAACACGATGGAGTACAATCACCTATTGATATATCACAATCGTTGCAATGGTATTTACTAGAGACGATTATGTAATACGTACTAATATAATACAAAGGAAGTTTCATAATAAACCGACGAGTATTATTATCTAAAAACAGCATCGATTTAGGCTGCAGGAAAAAAAATGAAGACATAGAAAATTACATAATATCTAACAGACGAGATTACATAATGTCTGAATGCAAACATTGATACATAGTATTTAAAAATATCAATATTTATTGTTAGTCTAAGACCAACGAGGATGATATTTCCTTTAAAAAACAGAACCTTCAGTTTTGTCTGTTATTTGATATTTTAATGTTTAAATTTAAGCTTATAGTTTCTATTTCTCACAGTAACCGTATGATGGTAAACTTTTTTTTAATCTTCAAGGACCGATTCAAGAAACTTAACTCGAATGTTTTCGATGCGTCATCGTCATAGTGTAAAATTAATATAACTTCTTTACTATACTCAGACTAGCTGCAATTACGGATTCTATATATTTGTAATAATCAAAAACTTGCACTTAAAATTTTTAAAAAGTCGGAAATTAATTCCAGATAATGTAATACCAGGTCTAATGCGCATCAAGTTTTTTGCAGGTACAATTGAAAAAACAGGCCTAATTTCTCAAAATGTGTCTTCAAAACCAGATACTTTTTTGTGTACATTGTGAATCGAATATGTTTTTTTGGTTCATTCTGTGGGAGAATAAATTGCAGTGAAGTGTCCCGTAGGATTATTATTACCTAATTGAAGTTCATGCAACGATCCAGCCAACATGACTGAGCCAGTTCGTATTTAAATATGATAGAAAATAAAATGGGGCATAATTAATTTTAGAGTTTTAACTCCATTTGCCGTCATTAAGACTTATTGGGGGCTGGGGAGTTCAGTCGGTTAGGCACTCGCCTAGCATGCGAAAGGTCCCAGGTTTGGGTCCGGGCATCGCCAAAATAACTGCCGACCTATAAACGGCCCGTGCAGCCAAAAATGTCCGACGAATAATACCCCGTATAAGGGAGTGCACGTTAAATATCCTTCAAAGTCCTAACGCTGCGTACGATGTCGTCCTTAACGGTTGCGTTGGGTGCCTATTCAAGGAGTCGGCTCGTCACTTGACTGTGGTTCTAAAATACGACGCCCGTCGCCAAGAGCCCTCATGTAGCTCTAGTGCGACGATAATTAAAAAACCTAACCATTAAGACTTATTACCACGAATGAGCAATATACTCTAAATCAGCCAAGATCATTTTAACATTATCAAACATGTTACTGATAATTATACCTTGTTGAGTTTAGGAGAAAATAACTTTAAATTGTATAATATATTTCAAGAGAACGGCAATAAAAATGTTCATTTCAATATTATTGAGACGTTACTACTGGACACTCCAGCCATTGACATTTCAATCGGTGCAATTAATTTAATTTTAACCTTATTGGCGCACTACTGCTGTACACTCTAGCCTGGAAGTATCACGGGGGCGAAAAGGAAGGAGTTAACAAACATTTTTTTTTTTTAATTTCCATTAAAACTCTTATTTCCATAACCGACATAACTCAAACTCAGTCTTAAACGAAATTTGGACGGTGTCAAACCAACAGGTTTCGATCCCTCAAACCGACCGATCCATTTCCCTGGTGGAACACCACCATCAATAAAATAGCCGCCATTTCCATTCACGGCGGACGGTAAAATATTGGATCGCGAGGGCATAATGGGAACTGTCCGCTTTAATGTGTGATTGAGGCTAATAAATAGAACATTTTTTGAAGAAATGTTTCATTTTTATTTCCCTGGGAATAAAGATATCCTACCTGTGTGGAATGTCTTTCTATTAAAGTTCTGTATGCATGTTGAAAAATCTTTTGTGTTTGTACTACAACATGAAAGTGTTCTTCGATTGGTTTCTTTTTCTCGATTGGTTTCTTCATTCAGGTTTTTCTTCCTAACCGAAGTGGTAAATCTTTTTCCTTAGGCATTTTAAAAAGTTGTTTCTTTCATCCGTTTTTTATGATTATTTTCGTAACTTAATTTTTGTTACATTTTCTGAAATATTTGCTTATGAAAGAAATGGTGAATTAATACAGTTTGTTTTAGTTTCGGAATATCATTCTAAGAATGTGTTACAATTTCCTTATATTATTGTGGCGGTTTGGTTTGGTTTTGAATTATTGTCGCTCTAGAGCTACACGAGCACTATTGGAGACGGGCGTCGTATTTTAAAACCACAGTCAAGTGACGAGCCGACACTTGAATAGATCATTGTGGCGGAATATCCTTGTTATTAAAACCTTGTTATACTTTTATATCAATATTTTCAATAGAAAATCATGATACATCGATATATTACATGAAATCGTGATATTTGTATTTTTTTGGTTAAATTATCGTCGCACTAGAGCTTCGTGATTATTTTGTCGACATTAGAAAAATAGTAAAGTGACAAGCCAACACCCGAGTAGGCACCCAACGCAACTTTTAAGGGCGCTATCGTAGGCAACATTGGGACTAGAGGTATTTTACGTACTCGCTATATACAGGGTGGTTATAAAATAACGCTTCCTATTCGGAGTGGTCTGTAGCTTGAATGAATAATACAGATGCAACAAAAATTGAGACACTTACTAATCAAGAAGGGGGAAAAATAATGGTATCATAAAAAAGACAAAATCCTAAAAAATAATCATAAAAAAGAATCATCATAAAAAAAACCCGTCTTTTGACCAGAATCTAAATTACGAAACGTCGTCAATTATGGCCAATTACGGCCAACACAGCTAATTACGCCTCGTAATTTAGAACCCTGGTCAAGAGACGAGTTTCCTTTTAACGAAAAAGAATGGAATTATGACACAGAAACTCGTCTCTTGACCAAGGTTATAATTACGTGGAGTAGCCAATTATGGCTAATTACGGCCAACACATCCAATAACGCCTCGTAATTTAGAACAATTGTCAAGAGACGAGTTTGTTTTTTATGATGCCATTATCGAATTAGCCAGATAAGAGAGAACTCTATATAACAATAGAAATTTATAAATTGTCACTTAAGTCCCCACATGTGCTATCTCACTTTGCACAATGGATCAGATTTGCTGTACAGTAACCCTTGGTGCGATTTTTTTGGATTTGGCTACAAAAATTTTTTGCGGCAACTTGTCCGACTTCGACTGATGATTCCATTTCTTTGACTTCTTAACGATAACAATTTCCGCCAACCCTATCTGACCATTATTTATAAGCGCAGTATAGAGAGCGTGACGTTAAACGTCGCCAGAATACGGACTTTTGGCGCGACTTTGGAGAGTTCGCCATTGGTTACCATACAGTAAATCTGGTGTGGGGACTTAAGTGACGCAATATATGACAAGATAGCTTTTATTAAGTCATACTATTTCCAAAACATTACATTCAAAGTGTTAACTTTGGTAACTTTTTAAACTAAATAAACTCATTATTTCTGACTTAGGGATGCTGCGGAGTCGGTGATTCATGGAGCGATTGTCCGAACATTGTATTCAAATAATGGATGAAGCGGCGATAGCCGTCCCATCCATCTACGGAGCCGTCCAGCCAGGGATTACGGATCGTTAATCACGAAATTTCGCAAGCTGCGGGAGAAATTTGGCGCGTAAGTGTCTGGCCCGATGTCAGGAAATTGGTTCCTTCCAGACAGGGGAAGTTAAAAATTAAGGTTATAAAAAGCCATTGGTGTCGAGTATTATGTGGTGGAAAAGAGCTTGATAGTTCATTGTTGAAAAATTGAATGTATTTTAAAAAATGACTAGGGAATATTGTGTGTGAGAAAAGGACACCTAGCAACAATAGGTTTTATGTGTTGGATAGGACTTTCTGTAAAGAAAAACTATCTAACACCTAAAAGTTATTGTCCTTTTCTCAATAAACACAATACAAGTAGGGAAGGGTACATAGATATTCCGGCTTGTGTGCTTGATCAGAGACTAGCTTATAAGCCTTCGTCAAGCAAGACAGAAGCAGAAAGAGAAAGGAATTACACCCAGGGCGAAGGCGGGAATCGAACCCGCGCCCGTTACAGCGCACAGACTGCTGGCCTGCGATGCTAACCACTCGGCCATCCGGGCCCCACAATGGAACAGGAATGGCTACAGGAAAAAAGAGCTTCCAAAAGAACTTGTTCTTTTGGAAGCTCTATTATTTCTATTACTCTACTCTATAATTTACTCTATTTATTTTAGATCTATTATTTGCTCAGCTAGATTACAATAAATTAGTTCTGATTCAAAATGTCAACATAATTTTTCTTTTAAAAATGCATAAATAAAATGCTTAACAATTCCCAATTTGTCACAGTGGAAACTGACCAAGCAGAAAACTAAAAAGAACACAAATTTAAATAAAAATTTTAATAACATTGCATGAAATCCGCGTTCTAGTACGAAGTGCCTCATATTTTCGGGGACAGTGTGATTTTAACTTTCATCAATTTTCTACACATTATTTTTACATTCTGCACTGGCTATTAGTATAATACAGTTTTATATATATATTGTTAAAGTATTTTACTTTATTTTATTAGGGCCTTTTACTTAGTGTTATTATTATAAATAAGATGACCAAACATATTGCATTGCACAGTACAATTTAATTTGTTATTCAACTATCTATCTGTAAAAATTGAGCATATAGACTTCGCTTGATTCTTTTAAATAGTTTTTTCACACGAAAACAACGTAAATAAAACTGAATATATGATAATTCACGATAATTTCATAATCGAAAAGTTTATTGCGGAAATGATCAGATTGATTATAAAATTTTATTGCATACGCATCATATGCTTTTTATTAGTTACAAATTCCTTTGCATAAGGATTATTAACTGTGTTTTGATGTTAAATTTCACTATAGAAAAACAATGACAGGAATGTTAATTTTGCTTAAGATAACTCGGGTCAATTTATAGAGCAGGAAAGTTTAACTTTTAGAGAAGAAACTAGAGAAATTGTAGCAGAAAAATCAAAAAACAAATACTAAATTATAGTTTTTAAAGATACAAAAATTTGTGCGTTCTCTGGCACAATTGGAATAGAATTCCCATCCTTGCAATTTACACTTCGCTAAAATGAAAAATACGTCACAGGGTTACCGACATTTACATGTACTTAGATACTAGAATCTAAACTAAAATTTTAAAAAATATTCGTTTTCATAATATTACTGTTAAGGTAGGCGAATACCCAAAATTCAAAATTTTTTACTTTTACTTTAATCTTTTCCAAATTTGCCATAGTGATTTGAAATACAATGAGCAATGCTTTTTAGGCAATTTGTTTTATTTAAATAAAATTGATTTATTTTAAACGGTGTTTTTCACCTAAAAAAGGGGGTTTGCGCCAACACTTCTAGTATAAAAAGTTTTACATTAATTTACCTGAATTTTTTTACAGATGCTATTTCAATATATATCTGTGCCATGAACCTCTAACATCCGGTGCAAATGTATAAGGTTTTTTTTTTTAATGTCCAAGTGTAAGTGAATCGAAAAAAAAAATCCTTTTTTTTGTGGTTAATTTATAACATTTTTCTTAATAACTTCTTTTCTTGTAATTTGTATGCAACTCTAGAGGGTCATTGCATGCATTTGTTCAAAACGAAAAATTTAACACATAATTAATGTTTATAGGATGAAAATTCAATGTGGTAGACTTGTTAGCGAAAACCTAATTTTTTAGTAGAAAAACACCGTTTAAAATAAATAAATTATATTTAAAATTTAAAAAAATGCCGAAATAGTATTATTCATTATATTTGAAATCAGTATGCCAAATTTGGAAAAGATTAAAGCAATAGTAAAAATTTTAGAATTTTGGGGAATTTTGGGTATTCGCCTACCTTAAATAAGCTAAGTTTTCTCCTTTCTAATATTGTTGTTATACATTCACTAAAATTACATTTCGCTTTCAAAACAGCCTACCTCCAAACGTAACTATTCTAACAATACCATTAAATCTTAACTAACCTCAACTAATTCCAACGAAAGCCAAGCTATAATGAAAGAACCCATTAAAAAATTTGCTATCTTCTTCACATTTATCTTTTAAAATCGCCAGGCGATAAACAACACACTTTTTATCTGTCTAACAAAGAGTCATTGCAGAAAAACTTAATTCTTTCTTGGAAAGAAAAGGATACAATGTAGTCATCCACAGAGCACAGCAAGATTGCTTGAAAAGGTAGCAACTTAATTTGTTTTTTGTTAAAATAAAACACACAAAATATTGATATTTGCATGAATAAGTAAATTATTTTTACTCAAAACTTGGGTAGATTTTTTTGGGGGGAGGGGGGATGTTTATCACAGTATCACTCGAATTTTTAAGAATTTTTGGGTTTAACTTATTTTCTTAACTTTTTTAACTTATTTTCTGATTGTAATGATGCGCTTACAAAATTTAGAGTTCTTGCGCGTATTTTTTCTGATCCACTTTTTTTTAAAGATTATTCATAATTAATTTAAATTAATTTTAGCTACAATTACTTTTAACATGCAACATTAAGAAGGATTTTAGTTATAAAACATTACCTAAAATATACAAGTTCACTGTAATAACTTTTTAGTCAGAATACAGACTTGGCCCTTAATACTAAATGACTGATTATTTTAAGCAAAAACGGTCCAATTCATTTAGTGGTTACTGCAGTAGTTTACCGCCCCACGGCAGAATATGTCTATTGACTCTCTCGTAAAAAATACCTCCCATATAACAATAAATTGGAAACCCCCTTATCCGAACAATAAAACCTAACTTGTACCAAATTTAGTTTACGCTTTGAATCGTCCCACCTGAATAAACAAAATACATCATTCCCTCACTTTGCTTTCATGCAAATAACAATGGCGCCCACAGATATAAAATGCAGTTGTTACTAAAAAGCATTTGACAAAGAGATTCTCGTTGAAATCGAGTCCAATAAAATACTCCAGGCTTTTCAGACTATAGTTAACGTTCTTCAAAAACATTTTATGGTAGATATTTCTGTACAAATGCAAATGGAAAAAATTTGGTTTGTCATTTTTGAAGTACACGGTCAACAAGTACTTTCTGTTTCTAAGTAGATATTTTTTTAAAGATAGAAGTCTTTATTTTTTAGAAATTGACGAAAACTGATACTTTAAGAGCCCTAGATAGTCTTGACACACGATTTTTTAGTATTTTGGATTTCTAAGGAGAGACAAATATGTTTTTCTAAGAGCATGCAAAGCAAATAACCTAAACACCCATAACCTAGAAAACTGAAAAGTACATTGCTATTCCGGCGATAAATTGGATCTGAACAAAATCGTTGAGTAATGCTATGCCTCTCAAGTTACCTATGCTTATGCACAAAAAAAGCATCGTAAAATATCTTTCAGTATTAAAAATGCTATGTATACAATAAAAGATGTCAATCTTTCCTACAAATTCATTGTCGGACAAATAACTTTTTCTTACATTGTACTCATTAAAAAGTTGAGTTATCGTCACAATAGAGCTACGGGGGCTATAGACTGCGGGCGTTGTAATTTAGAACCACAGTCAAGTAACGAGACGATATATTCAAGAAGGCCCACAGAGCCACTTTTATGAGCTACATCATAATTGGCTTACATCGACTTTGGAGAACATTTAACATGCACTTCGTCTACAAAGGGTATCATTCGTTGCACCTTTTAGCCGAAGACTGTACATAGGTAGGCTGTTATTTTGGCAACGCCAGGGCTCGAACCTGGTATCTTTCGCTTGCGAGGCAAACTCCTTGTAGACTGCGCTCCCCAGTCTCTGAATTGCATCAAAAAATAGATTTTTACCTGTTAAAGCAAGCAATATAGCAACAGAGTAATGTAGCTATGTGAAATTAAATCTAAAAATCCAACTACACTCTTAAAACGAACGAGCGATTTTAACTCAGTCTGATTGATTTTCACTCCTCCAGTCTGGAAAATGCACTTCTCCTTTTGGAGTGGATCCTTTGAGTGTTAAACCTCCAACAGGATCACTCCAAACGAGTGATTTTAACTCAGTCTGAGATAATATTCACTCCCTTCCAGTGTCGAAAATGCACTTCTCTAACTGGAGAGGAATTCACTCTCTTGTTTTAAGAGTGTATATCATCACTTGAGCCACAGTTCAGAATTACGACACCCCTCTACAAAGTGTAGCTCTACTGTGGTATAAATCCAAGTAAAATCATAGCATTGGACATACCTTTTCTTGCAGAGTACATATGGTGGGAAATCTCATAGAGATCCTCCCGATCCCAAAAAACATAAAGATAATTTTTAGATGAGGTTAGTTTGAATTATCATTGAACTATAGAGCTACTCGAGGGCTATTGGCGACGGTCATTATAATTTAGAAACAGTCAAGTGACCAGCCGAGGCCAGAGTAGGCTAGGCACCCAATGCAAATTATAGGAACTACACCGTAGGAACTTTTGAGCATATTTAGCGTTCACCCCCAAGTTTTTTCTAGAAGTGAATATTTTGGGCTGCACAGGCCTACGGCAGCTATTTTTGCAATGCCCGGGACAGAACCTGGGATCTTTCGCATGAAAGGCAAGCGCCTTACCAACTGAACTCCAAAGCCATAGTGTACACAAGGGAAAAACCAATAGAGTATCATTCCCCAAACCATAATATACTTGTTAAGAGAGTAACGAATCTCTCCCACAACAACAACAAAAATCCAAGCCTTCAAACAATCCATCACATTTTAAGACACAAGGTAACCGTCCACCATCATTAATACAAAAACAACCATCTTTTTCGAACCACTAGGCGATAAAGCAAGAACAAAAAAAAATAATACTTCAATGCGTTTTCGGATGGTACGTGCTTAAAAAGAGATTGGGGGCCCCTCTGAATCTGTCCGTACGGCTCTCTTTACACTCAGGTGACTCAGCAGAATCGATTTTCGAACTCGACGTCAGCTCTACCCTCCCCCCTCTTTACCCCCTTTCAATCAATAAATGCCCGCTTTCCTATCTAACGTTCGAATTTATGCCCCCTCCCTCCCTCCCACGCATAAACACCTTTTACGCGGAATAGAATATGAAGTTTGGATTTTTTTAAAACTTGGTTTTAACTTTTTTTTTATGGTTTAACCCATTCGGCTTTGTTCTGTTGTATAGAAGAATTGGGTTGTAGTTGTTGTGGTGTTGGAACTTTGGAAATGCGAAAATTTCAGTTGAAATTTTATGAAAATTGTTATCTTTGACTTTTAAAAGTTTCAATTTGAGCTGGATAATGTGTGTTTTCTGTGTTTTTTTCTTTCGTATGTATAAGCGGTTGTAGATGACAATTACTGTTACAAACCTACTTGTTTTCCCATTAAGAATTTCGGTAAGTATTTAAGTAACAGGAATGTAGGCTATTTTAGTTCTTTTAGAACTTCTTGTTTGTATTTAAATCTTTAAAAGTTTTGAAACGTCAGATCAACAACGTTTGTCACAACTATTGGCGCATATTCGCAAAGATATTTTATTCGTTTTATGCTATTATAAACAAATATAATTTAGAATGGTTAGATTAGTTTGAAATATCGTCGCACTAGAGCTATTGGATACTTTAGAATGAAAAACTGCTTTATTTAATGTCTGCATCTTTGACGAGTTCACGGCTGAAAACGTCATTCTTGGAAGAGAAAAATGTCATTAAATCGCTCGCATATTCCGTTTCAATAACAGTCATATCGGTAACCCTCTCCAGATTGTAACAGCTGGAAAAATGGGCCTTCGTGAAGGGAGGGGTAAATGAAACATTCTTGACCAAAGTCATATTGTTACCTGCATTCACACCCAATTTGGAGTTAGCGTGTTCTATAACTTTCTTTCTACAAAAATTTTGAAATGTGTAATTTCTGCTTTTAAATTGACACTTTTTATAATATTTATATCCTTAAGATCATTTCCAAATGAAGAAAGTAAAATATCACTTAAGAGCTCAGGATTTATACAATTTTAAAATTCATTTCTATTGCTAGAAAGATAGGGTGCATAAGTGGTGAGATACAGTTTGAATTTGTAAAAGTCGTTAGCTATAGCACCACCCTAAGCAAAACCCTTCACAAATTGCACCTGCATCAAGTCTCATTAAGGGGGGGGGAGGGGGGGGACAAGTCCCCACCGGAACCAGCCCATCTTATACTTCACCGGAAGCAGACGATATTCTGTTACTACCTTCCATAAAATTCCTCCAAGAAGAGTGTTCTATGGAAGAAGACAATGGACGATTAGCATGAATCTGATGTTGGCGAAGAGATCTAGTTACGAAGTCATTTCTGGTCGTGTTGCTGGGTATTGTCTTAAGTGGAATCGGATTTTGGAGGTAGTTTCGAATTTCGGAGTAGAAAGTATTTTTCTTATGTTCCTGGAAGGCATTGTTAGAGTTGGCGGACTTTTGGAATTTCGAATAGTGTTGCGAATCAGAATATATTTTGAAATAAAGGAAAAGAGATAGGACGAACATCACTGAAAATTGAAGAATAGCAATGAAAGTTAATATTGATCTAGGTTTATAGTTTTTTTATTCAACGTAAAGACGTATTCAGCGCTTAACGAAATAAATTTGAATTAAATGAAATTTGTTGGAAATTAATAAAGATTTTATAGGGGGAAGGGAATTGTTTAGAGGTAGAACGTGCTATCATTCCTGGGTATTTGACTTGTTGGTTTGTCAACATTTAGAAACGAATTCTGTCAAATCTATAATAAAAGAAAGAGTCTGTGTCTGTGTGTATGTCTGTGGATCGCAAAAGACCTACTTAGACTGCTCTAAAAAATTCGAAATTTTTAATATAGATTCCTTTTAATACCTACGTGTGCACCTGAGGCTTAGTTTTTTCATATTTGATTGTGATTTTTAATTAATATATTTAGTTTCAAAAAAACGTCATCCACGTGGGATTACGGGACCATAACAGGGCTTGAAAATACATGGACCGGGCCGAAACGGGTGCTTGACGCCATCCTCTATTAGTTTGATTGATTGAGTTTGGCTGAGATATGCGCTCGCTCTAAGGCTGCTTCATCCTCTATTAGTGTTTGCTTTTTTAAGTGCGCATGAGCCAACATGAATTTAATTTTGTTTTGATTTTGAGGGCATTTTCACAAGTAAGCATGCCTCTAAAAGGAAGCAATAAGCAATGCGAAGTTAACGGGTTCCCAGTAAGGCGGGACCATACTGCTAGTAATTACTAAAAGCCCATTATTCTACATAGTTATTTAAATTACTTACCTAGTATCTTCTTACAACTTTCAATCAAAAATATTTCATTCACATTCCAGCGCCCTTTTCATTCATCACATCCTGGAAAAAAAATTCATATTCAAACTATTTATTCCCTCACAAAATAGTTCTATAAACAATATCAAAACAACATTTCACAGTTGAAACCAATCACCTAAATTACATAAAAGCTTTCCCCTCATATATAAAAAATAATGCAATAAACTTCCGAACAATATTAAGACCCAAATAAATGTTCTACACGCTATTCCAAACAGCGTTAATATGAAGATATGCAGACATAAAGCGATCAATGACGGCAGACAAAAGGAAATATCTGGAAAAAATAAAGAGAAATAGGACACAACATGAAAATGCGATGTCTCTAAGCTAATACCATCTGGACTTTAATAGTATGCGTCCCATTATGAAGTATTACGGCTGTAGAGAACTGCATTTCTAGCGATTAAACTTGATGTTTAGTTAAATAATGTGCTTAATAAGTAATAATAGATTTCGATAATAACTGGTTAGAATATCTTTATGTTTTCATTATTTTTGTACCTTTTCGAATGTTTTCTGTGAAGAAATACTTAATGTCATTTACTTAGGGTTCAATTGAGTTCGGTTCAATAAAAACAGTTCCATTAATTATTATAAATGGCTAATAAAAAATTTTATCTAATACGCATTAAAAAAATACACTGCTCAAAAGAATTAAGGGAATGCATGGTTTATCCCTTTCACCTCCAATGATTCCATTTGGAATCATCAGCTTGCTATTTTTTTTCTCTCTAAGTTGAGCTCGCATTTATTTATTGCTACATGGAACAATTATATCTTTTGAAGAATTAAATACTGTTTGTTTGAATTAAATGAAAATATGAAAAAGATGGTAAAATAAAATCACTCTGAAACAATTTTATGAAATAAATCGACCCTAAATTCTTGCGTTCTTAGATGTTCAAAAAATAATTTTAACAATTGTTAAATAAATTTTTGAAAAAATTACCGTTATAATTTATTCAAAGGTTATGATTCCAATAATTTCCCCTTAAATTTTAGTTTAAAAAAATACGATTTTTCCCGGTTTTTTACATATCATTCAGGATGCATCATGAACCTATTTCAAATTTTAGATTTTTAGAATAAAATATAAAAAGTTGGAAAAAATAGTTTTGAACAGTGTATATAACAATATGGAGCTTAGTTTAAAGAAAACTATAAAATCTGGAACATCTGTTTACTAAAAACGCATCCAAAAATGGGATAGTACAAATATAAATTTTATACAAGACTTATCAATCGTTATCAATGTTATCAAATTCATACAATTCTTTTAAAAAAATATAATTTAACAACATTCCATCTGAAAATCTCAAACAGATAAATACCTCCAACCCTTCCTAAAAAAATGTGTAACTTAATAGGGCCGATGTCTAACAGTATAACAAAGAACTACAGCCCCTCTTCTACCAAAAGATACACACGAGTAGTTCTGCCCGTCTTTTTTTCTCCCACAAATTCGCTGTGGGAATCACGAATTCAGTAAAGCTCCTCATTCAATTACGCCCCTCTCTCGTGGTCCAGAAAATATTAAAAAAAAGACAAAACAATAAATAGAACATTAAAAATAAATCGAAAAAGAATTTTCAGGGCAATTTCTGTACGAATGGTGGACGCATCGGCCATCGCCTGATCTTTCATCCGGAATCAAGACCACAAGGTTCAAGTTATCAGAAGCAGAGTGAAATATCGTCGAATGGGGTAATTTTACACTCCTTGCCAACCTAAGTTGGGTAAATAGTAATATGCTATGGAGAAGATCCTTCCGCTGATGTAAAGAGTTCCATAAATTATTTGTGAATCCATCCAGAAAATATGCTTAAAACATTAATTTCGTTCAAGGCCTAACAGATTTGAATATTATTTCTGAAAATTTGGCAATTTTATCAGAATGAAGTGTTTTTTTGTTCAATTGTATTCAGATCATTTTGTGTGTAAATATTACCTTTCAACAGTTTCCAACTAATGGACCAAACGCGCTTTTCCCTCCGCCTTTTTACTCTTTGTTTTATTAAAGTTAAGTTTGCAAGGAGTGTAGTCAAGCTTTTGTCAAGCTAATAACTTCTATCTAAATACAGTAGATCCTCGATTATCCGGCCCTCTTTTAACCGGAACCCTGTTTCTAAGCCATGAGCCAAATTAAAAATTTCTAAAGTAAGATAATGCTCCTTTGTTCACAGAAGAAACCAGGTTCAGAAATTTACGGCGATTATAAAGTGAGCAATCTTCGGCGATACCAACAGAAATAGGCAAACCTGCGCCATTCAAAAATCGGGATTCTCCGGCTATTCTGAAATCGGAATTCTCCTGTGGTTTTTAAATCGGGAAATCGCTGTTATTTTAAGACAACAAAACTTCTGCAACTCAAAAAAGTAAACGCTAATTTCTGCCAACATTAAATGTCGAATATCAGGCAGTCTTCTATACTGTAAGTTTTACAATTTAATGAAAATTCTCTATTATCCGGAATTTACCCGAATTTTTCGGAAAATACCGTCGAATGGGGTGACTTTGGTCCAAGCTTTTTTCCCCCCAAGCTAATTACTTAACTCTAAATGCACTTTTTAACCTCTTACAACCAGTGCAAAATCTTAAAGGTAGGGTAGACTGACCAGTGAGTGAACAGGCCCCAGTGAATGAACATTTGGTAAATATAATTTTCTGACAATGGTTGGCTATCTGACAATGGTTGGTTGTCCTGGTCATTATATTCTGGTGTTCATTCACTGGCGAATATGACGTCTTAAATGTTCATTCACTGGTTAGGCTACTCTATATTCTTAATCTAAACGTACTTTTTATACAAATATTTGCTAAAAACATTCGTACGTTTGAATGTACTAGACTGACCAGTTTGCTACGTACGTTTTGCAAACATTCTTTTTTTAAATTATATTTAATAGTTACTTTAGGGACACTTTAAACTCTAAAAATACACATTTTTTGTGCTATAAATGCAACAAAGAAGGCCGTATCATTTAAAGTTAACAGGTTATTCTAACATTGTTTTTAATTCAAAATGCCTTTAAAATTAACTAACAAAAGAATTTTAAAATTTGTTTTATATTAAATAAATCTTGTAGAATTACATATGAAAAATTATACTAATATATTGAGTAGTAAAAAAATTACATGAAAGATCAAACTATGCTTTGTAGTACCTTCTTTGCTTATTTTTAAGACTCCTATGACCCCTTAAGGTAAAAGCAGAATAATTATATCAGCTAGAAGGGTTACACCACTTTACTTCTAGAGGCAGATTATTTTACGGGTTTTAATGCAATTCGAAACTAAGTTTGATTCTTCTGATGGGTTGTTTCACGCTGCTTCTTAAATACAATATTTCTGATTTTTAAGGAATAAAAGATAAAGAATGATAAAAAATTAGTCAAAGTTCATTAAAACTTTGAAAATAAATATTTAGCCTTCATTTTTAGATAACGACAATTTCTTTGAGGTTAAAGTTTTGTGTATTTAAACATTCACAGGTTATTCACATGTATTATTTTCAGTGAATTAAATATTTCAATTTATTCCTATAATAATGTAAAACAATGGACAATAGGTGAAAAGAGAGAACAATTAGCTAAAATATTGCAATGTTTTGACTTAAATTTAAATATTAAATATAATTTAACATATTTGTTCAAAACATTCTTTATATTTCCTTATACACACACTTTATCCTTTTTGTTCTTTAAATTGTTTGATACTTTCAGACTGTTTTGAAAACTCGCAATGAAATATATAGAAATCAGTCTGTAGAAAATAGTTCATTTCTTTTTCTGCTTATCTAATGGTATTTGTGAGTAGTAAAGAAAAAATATATTATATTCTTGGCCGTTAGTATCTGAACAGTGAGAGCTGTGGTACTTTCATTATAAATTCCAACAATAGTTGAGGTATACATAACACGCATAAACAATTGAATCGCGGTGAGTGCAGAAACAACGTCAGTCGCAAATTTCAAATTTTTCAGGAGGGAGAAAAAACGTAGTAACTCCTCAATTATTTCTGCACTAAACACTCGAAACAAACGTCCTGTATTTACGGAACTACTCAACAGACTAACGTAGTTTTTGCACCTAACACGCATCTTGCCTTTCTACGCTTATTTTCATTGAAAACGAGTTTTCGGATTTTTTTTACTGGATAGGTTTCTGCACTCACCGATTCAATTAAACTTTAACAAACGATTCACGACCTTATTTCTAAATAAGTTTATTTACTTTAGGCGTTTTTTATATACAACTCTATTTTTTATTAAAAGCTGTTTAATATTCTTTGTTAATTAATTGCGAACTTATTTTCCTTTTATCAGGCTTTATAAAACAAACAATATAGAAGAAACTGAATGTTTTATCAATTCCATGGTCATCACAAAATAAAAGATATCGTAGGAAGTGTAACTTGTTTCCTTCCTATTTTAAGTGATTTATGATTATTTGGAACTTGGATTTATAATTTTTTTCGCTATGAATCAACGAGGAATAATAAAAAAAATTCAAAGATTATTTTTAATTATTAAACAAATTTGATCTAATTGTGAAAGCTGCTAAAAGGGTTGCATTTTTTTCTTCTATCGTTTGAAAAAAAGCAACGAGTATGGTCTTAAAAGAAAAAAATAATTTACAGGTGTATCTTTAATTGAATTTTGGCACTTTGGCCTCTAATTACCATTTCAATTTAAATTAAACAGAAAATCCAATCTAATACATCTCAAAGATCATCCTTTTAAGTACTCAAATTATCGAACAAGCGAGTTTAACCCTTTCCAAATACGTTACATCAAAAAGCGAACCCCAACATGATCCTCAACTTTATGTCACACAGTTTTAGTTAGACATCATTGGAACTGTTTCTCAAAAATTACATTTTACAGTTAAAGAGCTTAGTGGTAGTGACAAAAAGAACGTTAAAGTTCTTTTAGGTTCGGACTGTACACTGTACTTAGAAGCGCCAAAAAATATACTTAAATCTTATTAAGTGTTTGACATGTACTGGAAACTCGGGTACAAAATTTGAAAGTCCTAGCTCTTTTAGTTCGAGCTTTAGAGTGGATTCAGATAGACAGGCAAATGATCAAAAACCACTCTTTTCAGTCAGTACCCTCCAAAACGCGAGAAAAACAAAATCTCCCCATATCGGATTTTTAACTCTATTGCATTACCTTAGGTCAGGGGTTTCCAACATTTTTGCACAGCGTACCACTTGACTTTTTGAGAAATTTTGGCATACCACCAGACCTAAATACTTTAATAAACGTATAATATTTACTCTTCTAAAAGTGTTCAAAGGTTTTTTCGAGTAAAATTCCTGAAAAATCTTTGTATTTAATGGTTATATATTTGTCTATTTACGGCATGCTTATAATAAAGAAAAAATAAAAAGATTAAAATGGTAGTAATTTACAGTTTTATTTATTATCTATAGGGATAAAAACATGCAAATACAAAATTGTACAAACTCAGCAAAATCCAATCCAGAAGTTAAAGACTTCCTTTTTAATATAATGTAAATGTTTAAAATAATGAGTAATATATTTGCGTGCTCACTGCATATGCGTACAGAAGCCATTCATAGCATCATGTTGCTCACATCACTCACGCGTACCACCTGAAATGTTCCCGCGTACCACCAGTGTCACGCGTACCACCGGTTGGGAACCCCAGCCTTAGGTGATTGAAAGTAAATTATAATCATCACTCAGTTTTTATTTTCAAATTAATTACTCCAAAAATTTATCACATGAAGTTTTATCAAACTAACTCATCTACTTCATTCCCCAGAAGAAACCTTAGCGAGTTGAATAAAAACAAAAGTACGACAGAGGAGACAATAATAACTATAAAGGCAAAAAAGCCTTGAAATGGTAAACGAAATCCGATCCCAGGTTTCACTTTTGAGAGGGCATAATCTTCTTAAATTTAAAAAAAAGAAGCCGTAGGATCTCCATCATAGAACAGCAGATAGACTGGCCGCAGCGGAAAATAAGCATTAGTTTTAAAGAAAAGTTAGTCTGAATGCCTGTTTTTTTCTCGTATTCTCATAACTTTAAAACTGTCTTAGGGTAGACTAACCAGTGAATGAACGCTTAAGCACAATAAGTTTTAAGAAAATCCATACATTTTAAAAAATATATAGCTTGTAGGATTATGACAATGTGAACACATCTGTCATTACATGTAAATTCTACAAAAAAAAAAATAGGAGGTGACTTTATATTACATTGCTTTGGGTCTTTTGTGGGTCCAAATAAAAGTGGTACAAAGGCCAAGTGAAGGAACAGTACTTTTACCAGTGAATGAACACAAAAATGTCCAGTCAATAAACATGTTGGATTTTAATTAAGGACCAGGACAACCAATCAGATGTCAGATAGGAAGTCAGTGTTGACAATCCATCCAGTGGAAATGATTTTTTAACCTTACTTTTTTAATGTATTTACCAACTGTTCATTCACTGGGGCCTGTTTATTCACTGGTCAGTCTACCCTACTAAAAATTTCCACATTTTTGTAGAATTTTAAAGCTTTTGAATTTATTTACATGAATTTAATTCTGATTTTCATGAATTTAATGGCTGTTTCATTCCACCACAGCACATGAAGTTTTCAAGCTTTTTTAAACTGCTGATGCATTATTTTGTGTGTTTTTTTAGCTCATGTGAAAATTTAAGGCGTTTAGAATGTATCTGTATACATAAAGACAATTTTATAGACTAACATGCAAGTTAACAAACTCCTAAATCGATTTTATATATAGTTATCTAGATATTGACTGTTTTGCTAACACTGCAATTTCGAATTGGCATTAATACCATATTTTAAATCTAAAAGATTTAAAATTTTAAAGTTTTGATGATACAATTAAGGCGATTCGCAATTAAAATGAAATTTATTTTGTTGGCGGAAAAAATTTTCATCAATATATGATCAAATATAAAAATTCATTGACGTCTCAGAGGCCCAAAGACTACGTGTTAGTTTCACCTCGAGGTCGAGAGGCAATACAAAAGCAGATGTTCCTGTTGATCAAACTGACGGGAAACCCTAATTGTTCAGTTCCCAAGCTAGCTATATCTTCATTTATCAACTCACTGAAGAGATAAAGACTGAAATATAAACTATATAACCAGAGACGAATTTAAAGATTTGCCGCCTGTAGGGTACGATTGATTTGCCGCCAATATCATAATATTCTCTCCCTTCGGAGAAATGTAACTGGTTAAGTGCAAAATCGGGTGGTACGTGTTGTTTAAAATAGATACACGTACTGATATTAGAATCATCTATGTACCTTTACACACTAAATCGAAAGCGAAATAAGCAAATTTTTTAAACTGTTCTACTATTTTTCTTTCAACTTCGAAATCCGGGAGGAGGGGGTGCAAATGCCCTCGCAGCGACCATGTTCGCTACGAAGTATTAGTACTATATATACGTTTATGGATTACGCATCAATGTAAATTAGTTGTTTTCTTTCTTAAAAATACTCGTATCTTTATAATAATTTTTAAATGCCGAATGCTGATTTAATTAGTAGTAAAATTGCCTCCCCCAAAAATGTGCCGCTCTACACTCTTAAAACAAAAGAGTGGAATCCACTCCAGCAGGAGAATGGCATTTTCGACACAGGAAAGGAGTGAATATTAACTCAGACTGAGTTAAAATCACTCGTTTGGAATGATCCTGTCAGAGGTTTAACACACAAAGGATCCAATCCTCCAGAAGAAGTGCATTTTCGAGACTGCAGGAGTGAAAATTAACTCAGACTAAGTTAAAATCGCTCGTTCGGTTTAAGAGTGTTAGCTACAGCCTACTTACTTAGCCTATTTAGAAATCCGGCCCAGTATATAACAGATATAATATAACGGATAATAAACAACGAAGTATTAGTTTCTTTACCATCGCTACCTGGCAGTGGCTTCGACCGACTTAAACCGTATCTGCCTCGAAGATTAGCCGGTAGCACACGGGAGGTTTCACCGTAATCCCGGGGAACGAAAGGCAGAAGTTAGAGGGATTCGGACGTAAGCTGATGGAATGACATGTATTGTAAAAAAGGGAAAACAAATTAAACCTAACCCTAGGAATGGACTTCCTTGGATTGTAGAGTAAGATCTTGTTTTAAGAGTGGTATATTGTACAACTCTTCAGAGAATTCAATTTTTTCGTATTTTTAGACGATTTCAAAAGCATTTAACGCTTTGGGATCTAGGCTAATTGACTACTCATATACCACTTAATACGTAAAAATTACATTTTTTAATAGTTTTATTATTTGCATATACCGGTAAAATCGCAAGCGATAAAGTCATAAAAAAAGTGCAACCGTCGCCAAACAGATTTTTTCTAATGGTAATCCTTAACTGTGTATACTGTGTAGTATCGCCAACAATCCATTTGCCAAGATTTGCTTTCTCGAAACGGGAAAGTACTCTTTAATCTTCGCATTCATAATGAAGGAACTATTTAAATGTACTATGTTCTATTTTTCTAAGAATGTATGGAAGTTACCCGAAAACTGTGAAGACTATTAATTTTTTTAGAAAAGAGTTAATTAATATCGATTTTAAAATTGTAAAACACTTCATTGATATTAGAAGTTTTTATATTATACAGGGTGTCCGTAAAATAATGTCCGAGTTCTAATGGTATATCACAGAAGTTTATTTTATACTTAATATAACAAATCATACATGAAATTGAAGGAAAATTAACCTAGTTTTTCCTATAAATGCTCAATGTGTGCGCCTTTAGTGATACGGCACACATCCAAACGAAAATGCAATACTTCCCATACTCTCAGCAGCAAGTCCGGAGTAATGGAAGCATTAGCCTGTGCAACTGTGAAAGCGATGTAGCGGTACAAGCGAATGCACTTATATGGAATTTTTGGAGTTATTCTTTATTCGTCAACTTCAGCCACAACTGAATATATTACCATATATCCGATACTATAACAATTTGAAACTAGGACATTCTTTTACGAACATCCTGTAATTTAACATATAAAGTTGTCAAAGGCCATACAATTATCTTACTAGACGGTGATCTTTATTTTAACTGAACTCATGCGCCTTCGCGAAATTAACCAGTTATTACTTCTCAATAACGCTTTATAAATTTTAAAAATAAAATATATATAAACCTTATTTGACAAAGATTACAGCCATATTCTAACAAAACAACATTCATGTCCTCGCATGTCACTGCAAACTGCATTCCTAAACAGACCCTGCAAACATTTCTTGATAGTCTCAAATATATATCCGGAGAAACTGGGTTAATTAACTGCCTAATCCTCCGAGACAAAATTTAAATATTATAAGGGATCAGAAACAGCCTGCCCACGACAGTGATGGAACTTTTGGGGCAGATCCTAGGTTAGCAAAGTTGTAACCTAGGTTTTAACTTCAATTTTTGAACCAAATTACCGATTAGAATTTTTTTTTAATTCTGCTTTAAAAAGGAGGCAAGAAAATGTTTTTATAATAGTTTTTAATGAGTCGAATGCTTTACCGGATTATGTTGTTTATACGAAGAGAGTAGAATTCAAGAAGAACCGCGATAGTTATTATAGACTTGTAAATAATTAGTGAATTGTTGGACTGGTTCTCTGGACTATTGTTGGCCGACAATTTTTGCATTTGCAACTCAAGTTTTTTGTGTCAAAACTCATGCATAAAATCATCCTTTACAATACTGTGTAATTATAATTAAACTCGAAGGCGAACTGAAATTTAGTCCAATAACTCCATCGGGAATAGTCGGAAAAACTTCAACAGCTGCAGTATTTGCCTATCCCCTTCAAAATATCTGACAAATTATATCCAACTCCAGTAAGTGCAATAGATTAACTCCTTCCTTAACCCTTTCAGCCCCAAAACTTTACTATACTACAGAATTATATGATATTCACAAAATAAGCTTATTTTAGGTCAAAAATAAGAGTTCCATAAGAAAAAAAATCATTTAAATTTTTTATATGGTTTTTGAAATAATGCCAAAAAATTTTAAATGTGGAAAACAACAAAATAAAAATATATGTATTACCTAAAAACACTTCTAGTTATATATTTTAAGGTATATGACCATATTATTAATAAAAATTTAGTAATTATTTAAACCGAAATAGTTTACATTGTGTTTTAAATATGTGGAACTGAAGTGAACTTTCAAAAATCAGGTGAAACGCTTGTTAGCTATTTTCTAAATAAAAAAAATAGTAGTTCTGACTTCTATTGAGATGAATGTAAAATATTGTCTAATAGAACAAAGTATGAAGAATTGAATGATGTGTATTTGGATGTCGTAACGGGACGTAAACATAAAAAAAAATATTGAAAGTGATGATGCCAAATGGCATCACTGGGACTGAAAGGGTTAAACTTAAATTCTTAGGGCTTGGTTTCCTATCACAACGGTACCATAAAATTGCACTCGCTACAAATTTTGACAACTCCCTACCACAGACTGAAAATCGGCTACCGCTTTGATAGAACGTAACACTGACAAGAAACTGAAAACGTAGATTTAGGTTAGGTTTTGAATTATCGTCGCACTAGAGCTTAAGGGAAACATCGTTCGCAGCGTTAGGACTTTGATATTTAACGTGCACTACCTTACACGGGATATTATTCGTCGGACATTTTGGGCTGCCACAGGCCGCTTATAGGTCGGCTGTTATTTTGGCGATGCCCGGACTCGAACCTGGGAATTTCGCATGCTAGGCGAGTGCCTAACCGACTGGGCTTCCCAGCCCCCATAGAAAACTCACTCAATTCAAAATAACTACTCACTCTTTCGTAGTAACAAAAAATAATAATGCCGGTTAATTCTAACAATAATCATTTTTAATGAATAAAATGACCGGTTACTATTAAACAGCCTAGTGATAAATTGTAACATAGATTACATGGTTCTCCAACCAAAGAGAGGGCAATATTGTTGAAGGCTTCTGTTTATTTTGAGTCTTTCCCCTTATTCTCATCAAGTAATTATCTTGGGGAATATAGCCTCTTTCAGCGGTCTATTAAAACGAGAAACTTTAAATGTTTGAAAAGCATTTTTTAAGGGTTTGAATACTTAGTAGAGAAGTTTTGTGACAACATTTATGGATATGAGTGCTTAAAGCTTATGTTATGTTTTTCTTTCGTTAAAAAGGACAAATAGAGCTGAAAATAAACAATGCAAATCTAAAAACACAATAACATATCATTTATGTAACTGCTATGCGTTAGGTTTATTCAAATAAATATTTTGTAGAAACTTGGAATGTGCACTTTTATAATAAAAGTAGTAAAACCGCAAACCTTTAAAAGAGCGTGCCGTAAGTCGTATTATAATCGTGATTCGTGAAATATATATGAAGAGTACACGGGAAGAACCACTTGATTTCTTAGTCTTACCTTATGTAGATGCTTGGCTGACAGTGTCTCAGGAAACCGGTTTTTCTTTCGGTTCTTCACTTGCTGTACAAACGGTCCACTGATCTCTGGCGTGAATCAGGGTTGCCTCAAAAGAAAAATAAAGCGAGTAACCGGTTTCTTTATACAAGTTTAGACGATTTCTCGCTATCATTGCCAAAGAGGCCTATTGAGGAAAGCCTTCTGCGAAATCAAGTGGTTTTTCCCTTGAACTCTTCATATAAATTTGTTATTACTGAAAAGTTTCCATTTTTTTATTAAATTGGGCTTATAAGCTTCAAATCGTTGAATTGGCTAGAGAAATATTAGTTTTTTCTGAAATTGTTCCACAATGAAACATGTCTTTAAGAACCAGAGCATGGACTTAACTCCATAATGAATAGGTTTATTTTTAAATATAGCATACTTACTTTTCAAAGAAAATTTGGATTATAAAATACTCGCGTTTATTCATTATTTTAAAAAAATATCTCTTTTCAATTTCGAAAACTATTTCCGTACAATCCGAAAATAAATTCGTAAGAGCAACGAAATTAAATGCTTTGATAAATTCCCCTCAAAAAGATTAGGGAAAAGCGTAACTATATCAAAATTGCAGCATTCCATTATGTAAATACAATTAATTGCCTCCACTTTTAAAAGCTTTTGTTTCGCTTCTAAAAGCAGTTTTCGGAAGCGTAACTGATCAATCACGTTTAAAGAATGAATTAAATGCTCCGAAACTTGTGTTTCAATAAATCATTAACCTTGTTTGAGTAGGCGTTTGCGATGAATTAAAGTTTTTCTTGAGATAGTATTAGTTTCGTTCGATCTATGTGGTTGTAACCAATGCCTGATCTTCAGTGAGGCCTATTTAGGCCCAGGCCTACACTCCTTGCCAACCTAAGTTGGGTAAATAGAAATATGCTATGGAAAAGATCCTTCCGCGCATGTAAAGAGTTCCATCAATTATTCGTGAATCCATCCAGAAAACATGTTTAAAACATTAATTTCGTGTTTAAAGTCTAACAGATTTCAATATTATTTGAGAAAATCTGGTTATTTTATCGGAATGAAAAGTGTATTTTGGTTAAATTGTAATCAGATCATTTTGTATGTAAATACTACTTTTTCCTCTGCCTTTTTACTGTCTTTTTACCAAAGTTAAGTTGGCATGGACGTTAGGGACCTCAAACCTTAAAGCCCCAAATTTTCTTCAATGTTTTGCCGATTTGGTTATCGATTCTCATTATCTTTCGAACGATGAATTCAATTCTCAATTTCATTATTTTCCCCAAATGGGTGGAGCCTATGGTGGTATGAGGAACAATTGAATCGGCGAGTGCAGAAACCACTTCAGTCAAAAAAAATCCGAAAACTCGTTTTCAATGAAAATAAGCGTAGAAAGGCAAGATGCGTGTTGGGTGCAAAAACGTTAGCCTGTTGAGTAGTTCCGTAAATACAGGACGTTTGTTTCGAGTGTTTAGTGCAGAAATAGAGGAGGAGTTGTTAAGTTTTTTGTCTTTCCTGAAAAATTTGAAATTTGTGACTGACGGTGTTCTCACCGATTCAATTGGTATTGGGTTTTTTTTTAGCAATCTATGCATTTAAACAACTTTTATACAGTACATTTAATTAAGCATTTCATTTTATACAGTACATTTAATTAAACATTTCATTTTATACAGTACATTTAATTAAACATTTCATTTTATACAGTACATTTAATTAAACATTTCAATCCATACGTTTTAACGCGCGTTTCCAAACTAATTGTACTTATAAAATGAAACATCCCACATATTTTACTTTTGGATTTATTAACTCTGAAATATTTTGTATCCTTAATTTTGCAACAGTTGTTTTTGTAAAAAAAAATATTCTTTAAACAGACCATTGCAGAATGTAATCGACCTAAAAGTAAAAAGGAATCAAAATGATAAATACAATGTTTATATTCCAAAACTTTTATGTAAACTCAATTATAGAATTCGGTTTCAATCGATACCTACGTTCTCTTATTTGGATACACTCTTAAAACGAAAGAGCGATTTTAACTCGGTCTGAGTCATTTTCACTCCTCCAGTCTGGAAAATGCACTTCTCTTGGAGTGGATCCTTTGCGTGTTAAACCTCTGACAGGATCACTCCAAACGAGTGATTTTAACTCAGTCTGATTTTAATATTCACTCCTTTCCAGTGTCGAAAATGCACTTCTCCTACTGGAGTGGATTTCACTCGTTTGTTTTAAGAGTGTAGTTTTTCTGACAAAACACAATGATGTATTTTAACAATACAACTTATTCAGCTTTAAATTTAGTTTTTAAATTCCATTTCATAAAAAAACATACATGAATTGAAGTTTTAATTTAAACTGATGAATTTTAATATTTTTAATAAAGTAAATTATCTTGGTGGTAGTTTATCCAGCTTTCACGTCATTTTTCAAAACATTAACTCAATATAAATTTAATTATACTAGAGAAAATTATATAATTTTCCGAATTCAAAAATGTATGGTACATTTTACCTTACAAACACCTTTAACAAAAGGTCTCAAAGGTAGTTTATGATATAATTGCATATTCGTGACGACAGGATCTAATGTCGAAAAGAAGGTCATTAACGTTTTTTAGATCAACTCAGGCATGACGATGAAAGTGCAAAAAAATCGAACGAAAAAGCAAAAAAAGTACAACCTCAAATATGATTTTTATGAAATCGAATGTTAGATTTTTCCTTATCTCGTTATAAAGAATGATATCAGATAAGAGATTAAGTAGTATGGAAACCTCAATTGAAATGCCAGTTTTCTAATATATTATTGCCCGAAGTATATTAATAAATCACGTTGATATCAATCATATGAAATCGTAATTTTGATGGTTATTGAACTAACCAAATTGCTCTTTTTTGATGTATCGAATGTTTTATATGTACTATCAAATCTAAAAAAGGGACATTTATTTTGAGAAAGAAAAGCTTTAGAGGTAGTTCCTCAATAAAACACCTCAATAAAACAATGACCAAAATTATGGCAACTTTTACCCTAACCATCACATCCAATAAAATTCCCCCCAGAGAACTAGACTGTAGGTAAACTTATAAGAACCTACAGTACTGATTTCGCAAAACGTACACAATTTTTTTTTTTTAAGAAACGTTACTCCATAAAATTAGCTGCAGTCCTCCAGCTTCATGGAGTAACATTCACGAATTAGAATTTTACTCCTATTCTGTAATATAACGTTGGTTGTTAGACATATATCCAGGTTTGTGTGCTTGGTCAGATACCCGCTTAAAAACCTTCGTCAAGTAAGACACAATACACACAGAAGTGACAGATGCTGCCATCTATCGTTACCTCCGCAACTTGTCCCTGAAGGAAAGGGAAATAGTCTCCAGAGACCTGTACCCGTGAAAAACTGGGCCATGACCGCCCACAGGAGTTTCGGACCCACAGATTTAAAGAGCGCGTGTACTCCGCTTAATATAACGTTGCTCTATAAATTTTATGTAATCCATGCGGATGGAGACATTATTTTATAAAACTGATAACAGCAATAAACATTTGTATGAATCTACACCAGAACTTTACAGTACACGATTAACGAAAGTGTTTGTTACAAAAAGCGTTAATAAAAACACCCATCTCAATGACCAAATAGCAACTTCCCTACCCCAATCCATCATATCCAATAAAATTTCCTCCCGAGAACTGGATTGACATAGGTAGATAAACCTTGTAAGAACCTGATATCGGCCTTCATTTCTGTGAATACAGTAGTGGCGACTGATAGAGGCACGTATCTTTACATGATGCCATCATTGCAGTATGACACTTCGTGAGGCAGATCGATCAACAGGGAACATGACAACGTCCCGATTTGTTAAGAGTACTCTTGAGGATTAGCTATTCTTGTTTTCTGTTTACATATCCTTCTTTAACCCTTTCGCTAAAAAGGATTTTTGCTTCCTCGTAATATTGAATAACATTATCGAATCCTTAGTTGTTCGGGCGTTTTGGGGCGTTTCAGTAAGGAAAGGGTTAAAGTACACCTTCGAATGGGGTAAAATAAGCCATGGGGGTAACTTTGTCCCAAGCTATTCTAGCCAATAACTCCTCAGTAAATACAATCATTATAGAAATGTGCTTGCCTTTTTCAAATACTGGCAACTTTGTATTCACCTACTGGTCAAAAATATTAATGAAGGATATCAGTGTTAGGGTTTTATATTACTTGGGCCAAAATTACCCTCTCTGGCCTAAGTTACCCTATTCAAATGTACAGGGTGGTTATAAAATAACGCTCCCTATTCGGAGTGGTCTGTAGCTTTAATGAATAATCCAAATACAAAAAACTTCGAGACACTTACTAATCAAGAAGGGGGACAAAGAATGGAATCATAAAAAACAAACTCGTCACTTGCCCAGGGTTCTAAATTACGAGGCGTAATTGGGTGTGTTGATCGTAACAAGCCATAATTGAATATGCCTCGTAATTTAGAACCTTGCTCAGGAGACGAGTTTCTCTTTTATGATTCCATTCTTTTTGAAAAAAAGAAACTCGTATCTTGACCAGGGTTCTAAATTACGAGGCGTAATTAGCTGTGTTGGCCGTAATTGGCCATAATTGACGACGCCTCGTAATTTAAAACCCGGTCAAGAGACGAGTTTGTTTTTATGATTATTCTTTTTTATGATTCTTTTTTAGGATTCTGCCTTTATGATTCCATTCTTTTTCCCCCTCCTTGATTAGTAAGTGTCTCAATGTTTGATGCATTCGGATTATTCATTCAAGCTACAGACCACTCCGAATAGCGAGGGTTATTTTATAATCACCCTGTACTAGTACTTTTAACACCTTGTCATTTAATTGTGTACGTTAGTTCATTTTTTTTTTCTTATAAAACGTAATACTTTCAGTAAAAACAGTCACCCTAGTATAAAATTCAAATTTTTACGATACTGAGTTTAAGAATATCTTTTGTGAGATAATTGTTTTTTCAGATAAGAGTGATATATAGTTGGATTTCATTCCAGACCATTAAAAAGAAGCGTTTATTTTTAGTCTACTTTTTTTTGTATTGGAAGGAATTGGAGAATAGAAAGTAGGTTATTGACATCGTGGAGGTTTTCCTAATTTCCACTATCATTCTAACCATTATGTTTTCCAAAATTATAGTTTGTGTTTAAAAGAAAAGTACGATAACAGAAATCCTTATATTTTATTCTTGTCCACAGTAGCGGATTTCTAAATAGGTAAGCTAGGCTAAAGCCTACGGCGGCAAATTTTCAAAGACGGAATTTCGCATGTTGAAGCAAATCTTTCAAAACGCAACTGAAATTTTAGTACTCTAATACATTGGATTAATTGTTAATATTTTACCTCAAGCCCTATTTTATATAGCATTAAAGTAAGAGATCTGAAAAATTACAACTAAATGATGAAAAACATACTTACAGCATTTTTTACACTTAATTTAGTAATTTAGGGGCACGAACTTTCATTGAACAACGGGTTATTTTGAGATTAATCAACCATTGGTGATCAACTTTATGAATCGATTTTAACCCCCCACCTACCCTATAGGCGGCAAATTTTGGTTCAGCCTATAGGCGGCACATTTGGAAATCTGCCACTGCTTGTCCAGCATGTTCATCATTTCCCCCCCTTACAATTAAAATTTCTGTAAACTTAGATTGACCACTTGCCACCCCCATCCCCCCCCCCCCCCCTGCCTCAATAAAAGCTACAAATATTTCATTGTTGGTAAAATTCAAATAAAAATATAATGAAAAGGTGTAAAACAATTTTACAACAATGAGTTAATTGTGTTTGTTGAAAACAAAAAAAAAGTATTGTCATTTTTAACGAAGTTTTAAACAATGCTATTTTGCTAAATCTTGAAAATACTTTGTAGAGTGTTTGACTTTCGTGAGTAAAGTGTGATTTTCTGATATCTCAGTTTTGATTGATATTTATAAAAGTTATTAAGACGGCAATCATTATGAATTGCGGAAAAATTTGGCAATTTATTCGCCAGCGACTGTAAGTACATAACTTTTTTTCCAACTATAAATCTTTTTATTACTGTTGAATTCAACGCTGCAATTCTACTATACAAACTGAGGGAAAGGTCGAACATTTGAATTGCGGAAGTTATACAAAATGTATAAAAAGTCAAGTCAAGTTTCAAGTCAAAGCTCAAATTATTTGTTAATCCATACAATATTAAGAAAATAAGTTTAAAATATTTATTACTGAATTGTTTGTGACTTCTAAGATAGTATCGCATGCAGCATACAAAGCTACAGCTTTAGCATGTTAAGGAAAAACGCTTAACATTTATTCAAAATCCGGTAGAAATTTACTGTACGGTAACCATTGTCGAACTTTCCGAAATCGCGCCTAAAGTCCGTATTCTGGCGACTTTTGACGTCATGCTCTCTTCACAACGATGACGTTTTCCGGCAACCCTATCTAACCATTATGCGTTTCGGTCAGGTCAGACAGGTAGCCATCAAAAACTATTTATCGCCAAATCGGAAAATCGCGCCAATGGTCACCGTACAGTAAAGGTGAACCAAAATTCTTATTAACATCATGAACCCCAGAACTTTAATTCAATCGCCAAACTAATATACATTTTTTTTCCCCGTTTGCAGCCCCACTTGCTTCGGAGGAGAGGATAAGTATAGCATCTTTGAAGATGAACCAGTCTTGGTCCAGATGCAAGAATTCTATGTCGAGACCGACACCTGGATGCTGCTCAACGCCCAGCAGATGCCAGAGGAAAAAGTGGCGCACTGGCTGGAGCGGAGCGAGCCCTTCTTCAATGGGAAACTGCCCTACGCCAATATTGGGGAGTTTACTGCTTGGCGGCGCCTGACACAGAAGCGTCGCCCATAATGAATGGAGGGACCTAATTAGCCTCCGACCGTGAATTACCCTAATGTGACCCACCCGACTTCGACTACCGAATAGGACTTACCGAATGTGACTGCTGGATATGACTCTCGACTTTGACCCCTGAATACGACTCCCGATTTTGTCTAACCAAAGTTACCATCGTGTCGACTAGGAATGAACTAATTAATTACCGCTGAATGCGACGATACCTTATGCCCCGAATGGTGCTGGCCGGGCTTCTTTCAAAGATGTGCCAGCTTTAGTGGTCTCCGGATGCTTGTGACAAGTTATGAACTCCAACCCAAACCGATCACGTCTTCTGTTTTGAATCGCTGATGGCCTGCTCGACTATTCCGGCCGACTTCTGACGATAAAGATGCCTCAGCATAGTTTGTGATCCGTTTAGTGGACTCCGGATGCTTGTGACAAGTTACGAACTCCAACCCAAACCGATCACGTCTTCTGTTTTGAATCGCTGATGGCCTGCTCGACTATTCCGGCCGACTTCTGACGATAAAGATGTCTCAGCATAGTTTGTGATCCGTTTAGTGGACTCCGGATGCTTGTGACAAGTTATGAACTCCAACCCAAACCGATCACGTCTTGTGTTTAGAATCGCTGATGGCCTGCTCGACTATTCCGGCCGACTTCTGACGATAAAGATGTCTCAGCATAGTTTGTGATCCGTTTAGTGGACTCCGGATGCTTGTGACAAGTTATGAACTCCAACCCAAACCGATCACGTCTTGTGTTTAGAATCGCTGATGGCCTGCTCGACTATTCCGGCCGACTTCTGACGATAAAGATGTCTCAGCATAGTTTGTGATCCGTTTAGTGGACTCCGGATGCTTGTGACAAGTTATGAACTCCAACCCAAACCGATCACGTCTTCTGTTTTGAATCGCTGATGGCCTGCTCGACTATTCCGGCCGACTTCTGACGATAAAGATGTCTCAGCATAGTTTGTGATCCGTTTAGTGGACTCCGGATGCTTGTGACAAGTTATGAACTCCAACCCAAACCGATCACGTCTTCTGTTTTGAATCGCTGATGGCCTGCTCGACTATTCCGGCCGACTTCTGACGATAAAGATGTCTCAGCATAGTTTGTGATCCGTTTAGTGGACTCCGGATGCTTGTGACAAGTTATGAACTCCAACCCAAACCGATCACGTCTTCTGTTTTGAATCGCTGATGGCCTGCTCGACTATTCCGGCCGACTTCTGACGATAAAGATGTCTCAGCATAGTTTGTGATCCGTTTAGTGGACTCCGGATGCTTGTGACAAGTTATGAACTCCAACCCAAACCGATCACGTCTTCTGTTTTGAATCGCTGATGGCCTGCTCGACTATTCCGGCCGACTTCTGACGATAAAGATGTCTCAGCATAGTTTGTGATCCGTTTAGTGGACTCCGGATGCTTGTGACAAGTTATGAACTCCAACCCAAACCGATCACGTCTTCTGTTTTGAATCGCTGATGGCCTGCTCGACTATTCCGGCCGACTTCTGACGATAAAGATGTCTCAGCATAGTTTGTGATCCGTTTAGTGGACTCCGGATACTTGTGACAAGTTATGAACTCCAACCCAAACCGATCACGTCTTCTGTTTTGAATCGCTGATGGCCTGCTCGACTACTCCGGCCGACTTCTGACGATAAAGATGTCTCAGCATAGTTTGTGATCCGTTTAGTGGACTCCGGATGCTTGTGACAAGTTATGAACTCCAACCCAAACCGATCACGTCTTCTTCTGTTTTGAATCGCTGATGGCCTGCTCGACTATTCCGGCCGACTTCTGACGATAAAGATGTCTCAGCATAGTTTGTGATCCGTTTAGTGGACTCCGGATGCTTGTGATAAGTTATGAACTCCAACCCAAACCGATCACGTCTTCTTCTGTTTTGAATCGCTGATGGCCTGCTCGACTATTCCGGCCGACTTCTGACGATAAAGATGTCTCAGCATAGTTTGTGATCCGTTTAGTGGACTCCGGATGCTTGTGATAAGTTATGAACTCCAACCCAAACCGATCACGTCTTCTTCTGTTTTGAATCGCTGATGGCCTGCTCGACTATTCCGGCCGACTTCTGACGATAAAGATGTCTCAGCATAGTTTGTGATCCGGCAGACCTTTCCCCCGGGGGATCCTACAAGTTGGCGATTGTTCTCCTGATCTTTCTTCCTGTATACGCAATATTCCTGTAATTCAATATCCTCCTCCATCAATAAAATAGTTGTCCATACTTTCATGTGTTGTATTTATTGAATTAATTTAGTCGCAGAAAAGATTTAAAATTCGTTTCACTTGTAATCTTTCGGAAAACGAAGGTTTTTCGATGTTTTAGGCACCTTTAACTGAAGAGAGAGGGCCCTCTTTTGAAAATACAAATTATTAATAAAAAATATTGAAATTTAATTTTAACGACGGCATATTCATTTTCCAAGTATAAATTTAGAATTATATAAGTGCTTAAAAGGTAAATAAACATATAACTGGATACTGAAAGTCGTAAGAAATAATCTAATAATTTGGCTTTTTTAATTACAGATTACAATAAAGTATTTAATTATTTCAACATCGAAAAACCTCGGGTACATTTTTTGTGTGCAATATATTGAACGAAGAGAAAGGAACAAAAAACGTCGTAAAATGAAAAATCACGTCCAACACATTTCCATTTTCAAGAAATTTAGAATTCTCATTTTCCGTTTTGTAAATCACCGTTTTTTAATACCTCTTTCATTGCTTAAGGGGTCTAAGGAGTCTTAAAAATGTGCAAAGAAGGAACTACAAAGTATAGTTTGATCTGTCATGTAATTTTTTAACTACTCAATATACAAGTATAATTTTTTTATATGTAATTCTACAAGATTTATTTATTATAAAACAAATTTTAAAATTTATGAAACTTTAGCCAAAATTTAAAAAAATGATATTAAACATAAAGCTATTTTAACACATTGTGATTAGGCTTGCGCGGCAAATTTTGAGGTCAAAATTGAAAAAATGACCAAGAAAATGACTTTATATTGTACAAATATGTACAAACTAGGACTTATACCTAAATTCTCAGCTCAATTTTAATTAGAAATTATTTTAAGAACTTTTTTCTAAAAAAAATTAATAAATTTTTTTAAATTTTGATTTTAAATTTATTTTTAAATAATTTCTATGTAAAATTGAGCTGAGAATTTAGGTATAAGTCCTAGTTTATACATATTTGTACAATATAAAGTCATTTTCTTGGTCATTTTTTCAATTTTGACCTCAAAATTTGCCGCGCAAGCCTAATCACAATGTGTTAAAATAGCTTTATGTTTAATATCATTTTTTTAAATTTTGGCTAAAGTTTCATAAATTTTAAAATTTGTTTTATAATAAATAAATCTTGTAGAATTACATATAAAAAATTATACTCATTTATTGAGTAGTTAAAAAATGACATGAAAGATCAAACAATGCTTTGTAGTATCTTCTTTGCACATTTTTAAGACTCCTGTGACCCCTTAAGGGGTCTAAGGAGTCTTAAAAATGTGCAAAGAAGGAACTACAAAGTATAGTTTGATCTGTCATGTAATTTTTTAACTACTCAATATACAAGTATAATTTTTTTATATGTAATTCTACAAGATTTATTTATTATAAAACAAATTTTAAAATTTATTAAACTTTAGCCAAAACTGAAACAAATGATATTAAGCATAAAGCTATTTTAACACATTGTGATTAGGCTTGCGCGGCAAATTTTGAGGTCAAAATTGAAAAAATGACCAAGAAAATGACTTTATATTGTACAAATATGTACAAACTAGGACTTATACCTAAATTCTCAGCTTAATTTTAATTATAAATTATTTTAAGAACTTTTTCCAAAAAAATTAATAAAATTTTTTAAATTTTGACTTTAAATTTATTTTTAAATAATTTCTAATTAAAATTGAGCTGAGAATTTAGGTATAAGTCCTAGTTTGTACATATTTGTACAATATAAGGTCATTTTCTTGGTCATTTTTTCAATTTTGACCTCAAAATTTGCCGCGCAAGCCTAATCACAATGTGTTAAAATAGCTTTATGCTTAATATCATTTGTTTCAGTTTTGGCTAAAGTTTAATAAATTTTAAAATTTGTTTTATAATAAATAAATCTTGTAGAATTACATATAAATAAATTATACTTGCATATTGAGTAGTTAAAAAATTACATGACAGATTAAACTATACTTTGTAGTTCCTTCTTTGCACATTTTTAAGACTCCTTAGACCCCTTAAGGGGTCATAGGAGTCTTAAAAATGTGCAAAGAAGGTACTACAAAGCATTGTTTGATCTTTCATGTCATTTTTGAACTACTCAATGTATAAGTATAATTTTTTTATATGTAATTCTACAAGATTTATTTATTACAAAAACAAGTTTTAAAATGTATGAAACTTTAGCCAAAACTAAAATAAATGATATTAAACATGAAGCTATTTGAACACATTGTGATTAGGCTTGCGCGGCAAATTGTGAGGTCAGAATTGAAAAAATGACCAAGAAAATGACTCTTTATTGTACAAATATGTACAAACAAAGACTTATACCTAAATTCTCAGATCAATTTTAATTAGTAATTATTTTAAGAACTTTTTTCTAAAAAAATCAATAAAATTTTTTAAATTTTGATTTAAATTTTTTAAAAAATAATTTCTAATTAAAATTGAGCTTAGAATTTATGTATAAGTCTTTGTTTGTACATATTTGTACAATATAAATTCATTTTCCTGGTCATTTTTTTTTCAATTTTGACCTCACAATTTGCCGCGCAAGCCTAATCACAATGTGTTCAAATAGCTTTATGTTTAATATCATTTATTTTAGTTTTGGCTAAAGTTTCATAAATTTTAAAATTTGTTTTATATTAAAAAAATCTTATAGAATTACATATCAAAAAATTATACTTACATATTGAGTAGTTAAAAAATGACATGAAAGATCAAACTATGTTTTGTAGTACCTTCTTTGCACATTTTTAAGACTCCTGTGACCCCTTAATGCGTATTACCAGTTTCTTTTCCGAAGAATAAAAGGGTAAGTAGCTCATACAAGGAAACAAATCAGTGCAAAATTACTTGCACCCTGTATATTGCTTGCCTGGCCGGAAAAGGAGAAATTAAAATTCTACAAATAGCGTATTAAATATTCTACAAATAGCAAATTTATTAAATATGTGACAATTTGCAACTTTTATTTAATAATTTAAATCCATAATGTATTTAATATGATTCACTATACTTTATATGCGACCTTGTTTATAGTGCCATAAACAGTGACACTCTTAGGCCGGATTTAAAGATTTGCCGCTTGAAGGCTACGATTTGCCGCTTGAAGGCTACGATTTGCCGCCCCAGTCACAATATTCTCCCACTTCAGGGAGATTTAGCTGGTTAGCTGCAAAATGGGATATGTGCTGTTTAAAATGGATACGCATATTAGAATCATCAATATATCTTTACACACTAAATTTGAAAGCGAAACATAGGCGCTTTTTAGAGCTGCACAATGGCTATTTGCGACGGGCGTCGTGTTTTAGAACCACAGCCAAGTGACGAGCCAACACCTGAATAGGCACCCAACGCAACTCTTAAACAAAGCAGATGTTAATGCTGGTGTGATTGTGATGCAGAAACATGTCAAATAGTATCATTGGGACTGAAAAGTTTAAAAATTTTAAAAACCATACGAAATTTATTTCTCCGCTCTTTCTATTGGTAAAAGCAACATGAAACAAGTAGGTTTCTTGTAAGCTCAAATGCTACTTTAAACAAACTACTCCAAAACACTATTTAAAAAAAAACCTTAGAAAGAAAATCGGCCAAACACTGTCTTTATCCAGCTCTAATTTATACTTCTAAAGCCAAAAATGAACTATTTTCATTAATTTTCTTTAGTCGCTTTAATTAAATCTATAGAGTTTCCTAAATTGTTTCCTAAAAGAGGATACAATTGGCATAATAATACTGATTTTCTGTTACGTTTGCAATGTTTGCATTTAGTTTTGTATTTAGTTGCATTAGTTTTGTATTTAGTTGCATTAGTTTTGAATTTAGTTGCATTAGTTTTGTATTTAGTTGCATTAGTTTTGTATTTAGTTGCATTAGTTTTGTATTTAGTTGCATTAGTTTTGTTTTTCATTGTTCAATTTTCAGTTTATGTTTTTTCTCCAATGTCATGCTCCGGCATGGGGGCCAATGATGTATAATCAAGTGCTCTTGCAATAAAAAAAAAGTGTCCTAAATTTGTTAGAAAAATATATTTCTTTTCTGTATAAATTGAAGCGATATTTAACCGTTTTTCAACTTTATACTCCACATTAAAAATAAATTCGTATAAAACTTCCTCCGCCAAAAGCCTACACAATTCAACAAAAATCCCAACTCAACAGTTACTTTCCTCCCCTAGTCATTATCCAACCAGCACCGGATAGATCATTAACAGGCTGGTGACGTCACATAACTGGCCTTGGATAGCATCACGTGATCTCAAGGTATACGTTACACATAATTTTTCTTCCTTTCTTCATTCTTTTATTAATATGGTCATTTCATATATTCCTTTCTTTCATCTCGTAATACCTGATTTTTTGGACGATTATTTTTTTATATATTTTCCTTATTATTGGCAACACGCGAGTGAGTAGGTTAGGGAAGTGTTTATTTGAACTGTTTATCGAAGTGAATATTTTCTATATGTTGATATATTGGGTTTTAATTTTGCAATGGGTAGTTTTGAAAACTCTTTAAACCATTAATAAAAGTTGGCAAGAAAAATTTTCATGCCAAAATGTTAAATTTTTAATTAAATAAGCAATAAATGTCATAGTCATGAACAATTTATGTAAGGAAAAATTGGTTAAACTAAAGAATCGTGGCTGGATTTGACAGATTTTTTGGAAATTTCGCCAACTTGCCGAGATGGTTGCCATCTCGAAATGATCAAAAATACTACCCTCACAATGGCCGACTTGAAACAACGAGAAAATCAATTAAATTATAGACCAGATTAATAAAAAAAGAGGAGCTTTAAAATGCCGGAGAATTAATTTAAAAGTGAAGTATTAAAAATACATAAGCATATAATTAATAAAAGATTTGTATAAGAAAACTTCAGAATAAATTATATGCATTTTAGATTTAAAAAGATTTAAATAGATTTACAAATCGAAATTGGCATTGCAATTGCTAATTTCGTCAAGTGTTGTCATACTACCAATTTTCGGGGTTACCAGATTTGACGCAAAATTGTCGGCCATGTTTCTTTATTTTAACCAGAAAATTAAGTTAAACGAAACACGATTTCAAAAAACTGAAAGAGAACGTTTTTATTAGGAAATGATGTTCACAAAATCGTCTCTAATGTGTTAATCTCGCTTTTAAACAAATTACTTTTGAAGTAACAAAGTAATGCAGTAAAAGCAGAATACATAAAAATTGAATAGTAAAAAAAGGGTCATCAATGGATAATTTTCCATACCGATTTTTTCTTTCCACATAGAAGTGAAAGAAGAAATATATTAAACTAGCAGTATGGTCCCGCCCTGCTGGTAACCCGTTAACTTAATAGAAAAATTTTCGTACACAAATGTTGGAATGGGGTTCTATCTTCAATAAGATTAATCACTTAGATTTACCTAAAATCTGGTTGTCATCCTCAATATGAAAAAACTACACTCTTAAAACAAAAGAGTGAACTCCACTCCTGTAGGTGCACTTTCGACACTGGAAAGGAGTGAAATTAACTCCTAAATCTCTCGTAAACGCCCTAAATCGCTCCTAAATACTAATTTGTTGTTAAGCTTGTTGGAGGTTTAACAAAACAAAGGAGTGAAATCCACTCCTACAGAGGAAGTGCATTTTCGACACCTAAAGGAGTGAAAATTAACTTAGACTGAGTTAAAATCGCTCGTTTGTTTTAAAATAGCTCGTTATTTTTCTGAGTAGAAAAGGTAGGTCTTTTACGATCCAAAGACACACAGACTCCTTTTATTATTATAGATAGTGTATACTTTCATCCAAAAGATTTTCTTTTACTCATCTATTAAAATCTGCCAAATAAATAAAGCAACATAATTTTTTAAATTTTTAATTTAAATTAGCCATTTTAGAAATTTCAAAATTATCTGCATTGTTGAGATAACGACGAATGAGATTTTACGTTTGGAACGTTACCTTTACCATACACTTTTTCGAAAACATCGTGATTGAATGTTTTATACATGATGACTATTTATTTATTAAATTGTGTATTTAACATAACTGTTACTGTAGATTGATTTTAGATTTAACTTAACCTAACATTTGATCAAGTTCCAAAAAAAATCCAAAATCCTTTCAAATAATTAAAAGCAATACAGTAACCCCTCGCTATATCGCGCTTCGTTACATCGCGCATTTAGATCTATCGCGCCTTGTATCACATCTCCCAATTTTTTGTCTTTTTTTAATATGTACTATCCTTAAAATCGGTTCTAATATTGGTAAGATGCAGTTAATATACTTTCGGTTCTTTGATATTTGCCGAAAAACAGGTTTTAGCGAGAAAAATCAAAGTAGCAAATTTTAGATGAATTTTTTACTAGAAAATGAGTGAAATAGTATAGTATTACCTGTGCAATAATGTGCAATGTTAATAATAAGTCCTTTCTAAATGTTTGTTTCATTTTTTAGAATAGTTAAATTATTTGATATGATTTAGTTTTATCTTTCAAATACATACTGTGCATTAATTTAAAAAAATTGTTTTGGGCATCAATACATCAATACAAAAGTATAATATTTATCCAGTAGCTCGTTATATCGCGCATTCGTTTATATCGCTGTTTTTTGTTTGTCTCCTGGAAAGCGCGATATAACGAGAGGTTTCTGTAATCATAATTAAAAATTAGCCAATCTAATCCCCTTTAATAACTGGGTAAAAATATATTCTTTGTCCACTCTTACCTCGCAAGTCCATCGCTAGTAAATTTATAGCCGGTATAAGAACCAAGTACAGCCGTACCTCCAGCTACTACGTGCAAAACGTGGTAGACGTACGCACGTACCTTGTAAATGGATTGTCAGAGATACCGTTGACACATTACGAGGAGAGAAACGAGCATTTTTGTTATTTATTTTACTCCTTGTATTTATTTCCTTGAGAGATTTTCATAACATGTAATCATGTAATCAACATGTAATCACAATTAAAAATTAGCCAATCTAATCCCTCTTAATAACTGGGAATATATATATATTTCCCCATTCTTACCTCGCAAGTCCATCGCTAGTAAATTTATCGCCGGTATTAGAACCAAGTACAGCCGTATCTTCAGCTACTACGTGCAAAACGTGGTAGACGTACGCACGTACCTTGTAAATGGATTGTCAGAGATACCGTTGACACAATACGAGTGCGAAAAGAGAGACGAGCATTTTTGTTATTTATTTTACTCCGTGTATTTATTTATTCGAGAGAGATTTTCATAACATGTAATCATGTAATCAACATGTAATCACAATTAAAAATTAGCCAATCTAATCCCTCTTAATAACTGGGAATATATATATATTTCCCCATTCTTACCTCGCAAGTCCATCGCTAGTAAATTTATCGCCGGTATTAGAACCAAGTACAGCCGTATCTTCAGCTACTACGTGCAAAACGTGGTAGACGTACGCACGTACCTTGTAAATGGATTGTCAGAGATACCGTTGACACAATACGAGTGCGAAAAGAGAGACGAGCATTTTTGTTATTTATTTTACTCCGTGTATTTATTTATTCGAGAGAGATTTTCATAACATGTAATCATGTAATCAACATGTAATCACAATTAAAAATTAGCCAATCTAATCCCCTTTAATAACTGGGAATATATATATATTTCCCCATTCTTACCTCGTAAGTCCATCGCTAGTAAATTTATCGCCGGTATTAGAACCAAGTACAGCCGTATCTCCAGCTACTACGTGCAAAACGTGGTAGACGTACGCACGTACCTTGTAAATGGATTGTCACAGATACCGTTGACACATTACGAGGGCGAAAAGAGAAACGAGCATTTTTGTTATTTATTTTTCTCCGTGTATTTATTTCCTTGAGAGATTTTCATAACCGGCTTTTTTTTTTTGGTGGGTGATAAGGAGTTTCGTTATGTAAGGTGTGATAGGTAACGGTTTTGAGGTATCTGTTTTTATGTTACGGTAAATGTTAAAAATGTTTATTGGAAATGAAACTACACCTAAACCGACATTAAGTTTGCAGTATACAAATGTTCTACGAGAAAAAGGGTAAATAGTTCTCATTTTCGAGTGCGAGAATCGAATAAAAAAAGGCGTTTCACATTCAATAAACAATTTTATTTGTTATTTCAAGACAAATTTATTATTTTTATTACTTTAGCTTCAGTTAGGGTGTAATTTTAATTATTTTTTCCTTCGATTTTGACGTAACAGGGCTCACGAATATCAGGGTCAAAGAAGCAACCAATCAGATCACTAGAAATTTCGGCGCCAGCAGCGTTGTTTACGCAGTATCCTCCGCGTAGTACATTTCTCTGCTGCAAACTTAAGGTCGGTTTTTGAAATCAATCCTTTAAACCTTTTCAGTGCCAATGACAATTTGGCATCATTTTATAATTTTTTTTCTGATCGTCGATAGCCATTTATGATATCAAAAAACCACATCATTCGATTTTTCAGACTTTTTCCCAACTAGAAAATATTTTTTATTCATCCCAATAGATATCAGCCCTATTATTTCTTTAAAATAATGATCAGAAACATGATACCAAATGGCATCACTGGGACTGAAAGGGTTAAATGAAATTTTTAAACACAAGTCATATACCACTGTAACATTTGCAATCAAGATAAGTTAATAGTTAACGTTCGTTATTAGCAATGAATATAAGTTACTTGAGTTAGTAACACAAGGCTTTAAAAAAAAAGGTCTTTGCTTTTAGAACTGATGTTAGTTATATAGATTCATGGATTCTAAATATTAATATCGAATGAAGTTTTTATATAAGCTCTTTTGTAACAGTTCTGTTTTTTGTATTAAAGAAATTTGAAATAAATTATTTTGAACGTTTTTCATATGAATTGTGTTTCTGACGGACATTTTTATGCCGAACACTAATCAGGTTGTCGTTTTCTCTACCTCTAATGTTTTTTTGCCACATTTAATTTTGTTTAGATTCGTTTATAACGTAAAAAGTGGAAGCTTTTATAAAGACTATGTCCGTCCGTCACCCACTTTCATAGCCGGAACTAACATTGCTACAAACAAGTGTGATACATAAAAAAATATCAGCGCAGGTAGGAGAAGAAAACATGTAAAAACTAAAAAAGAATCCCAAATACAAACAAATTACGTATACAAAAAATAAATTAAACACAGGTTGAAGCACATGGCATACCCACAAAGAGTAAGTTTCTAAAAGACTGAGGAAAAATCAGTGCCCTTCTACTTTTGGTTTCACGTGATTTTACATTTCAATAAAACTAACCTCTAGAACTGATTAATAAAACTATCATTATCCACTGAACAAAATTTAAATGCCGTATTTTTAACAACTACGAAACCTGCAGCACATTGCAATGCGCACCAAGCTTCAAGTGAAAATGTTAAGGAATAAATTAGCATAACTAGTGAGGACTTATAAGCAGAGCTGTATTCGTAAAATTTGCACAGGGTATACTGTGCCTAAATAAAAAAAATGAGAGGGTATACTCAATATGAGTTGGTACTTGGTAATAAAATTTATAAATATGCAAAAACTGTAAATCAAGATATAGGGAAAAAAACTGTTTTTAAGCTGCACATAAAATAAATTTATATTTTAAATTTTGCTCTTAACTAATTAGAAGGAAAAGAAACAGGTAACTCACATAGAAATGTGGAAAATAAGCAAATTAGTTAGTAATAAATTAGTTAGTCAAATTAGCCCTCGTACTGCTTTTAATTGGACATCAGGTTGCCCGATGGCGATGGTTTACCAGCCATGATCTCACATATCTCTTAGGTGCAAACAGATAAACTGGTGGTCCGTTAGCATTAATGAACATTAAACTTAAAACATTAGAAATCAATAAAGATGCCATCAAATCAGTTATTATGATGTTCATTAAACAAAAGCCCCGTTCACCCTTTGCCGTTGAGCAGGGCAAAGTTGATTTTGTCATTAGCAGAGGTTTTTTAGATCGTCTGGCACAGATTTTGGATTTTCAGAGTACAAGTAGTCAAAGCCTATGCCTGTTGAATTTTTTCCCAAACTAAAATTAAGTGTGAAACTCATTAAAAAATTAAAGGGTATGCGCTAATTTGGAAAATAATCACAGTGTATACTCTATTTTTTCAAACAAACCACAGGGTATACTCCGTATACCACCGTATACCCCCCAATACAGCCCTGCTTATAAGTAACCATAAAAGACTTTAAATGTCCACAAAATTTAATAGAACTTAAGACTTGTTAAGGAGGTCAAATAATTTGAAAAACATACGAATCTTGAAAAATACATGCAACTTAAATAAACATTCATTCTTATCAATAAAAGAAAAAAACTTAGCTATTTCGATTCAAAATAAATTAATCCTTTAAATAAACTTTCCCAACACAAACCCCACTCTAATCTGTGTAAAATCAAGATAAGAAATTAATGAAAAGTACTTAGATTGAGAAAAAAAACACTTTCATTTAACTCTCGACGGTATAACACCACATGCAATTTAAAATTCCACAATCGACCCAACGGTATTATTAGTTTAGCAAAGTAGCGTGACTTTAGAGAGGTACGCAGATTGTTTACCTAATGTCCTGCCATAATGAACACCGGCACACTCCTCGAATAATAATCGCTTCAAAACAATCCTAAATTCGAAGTGAATTTCAGTATAAAATACCCAAAGGGGTGTTATTTTTGAGCAAAAAATATATCAACACCACCCTTTTCTTCACTGATTTTATTCTATGGGATTTATTGCTTTTATAAACTCGATTTGCATAGCATCAACATGGATAGACAGGCGTTATGTGTCAAAAGAAATTATGTACTTGGGTTATTATAAGATAGCGCTTAGTGAGCATTTCTAATCTGTAATAACTCTATCTTAATTACTTAAATCAAGTTTACCCCTCTAATGCATGATTTTTTTCATCCCGAAAAAATATATTTGCATCTTTAGTTTAACTGCATTAGAATTTAAATGATTTAAATTTTTTTTAAAAAATTTGTAGGACAAAAATTAACTACAAAATTCCAATTTTGATAATAATGGCTAGAAAACTACTAAATATATTTCAAATAACCCTCTTTAACAATAGTTAATTTTTCAAAACAATTTATTTGAATTTAGTACCAATATTATTTTACTTCTTATACTGACAAAAGCGTAATTTCACAGCAGTTAATAACCTCTCTCTTTAATTTTGAATACACTTTTACTGCTATCATCTATGAGTATTATTAGTAACTTAAAGCATCAAAATGGAATGTAATAGATGAAAAAAAACACAAATTTGTAGAAAGGGAACACTACTTTAATAGAATAAAGTGGATTATGTTACTTGTTGCCTAACGGCAACAGCATGTATTAGAGGGTTAAAATTAATGCTGAAGGGGTTTCCTTATAAGAATATGGCTAATAAATAAGTATTTGAAAAAAATAACATTGGGAATCCAGCCACGAACATAAAGTGTCCCTTAAAATAAAAAATAAAAAATTAAGTGCATTAAAACTTTCGATATAAAATTATTTAGTTTTGAGTTTTTATAACTTTTCTTTTATTCAATTATCGTAATGCAATGCGTTAAAACAGCGGAATGATTTTAATTTAAAATTCTAAAAAAATTAAAATAAAAATCAAATATTTTCAATGTTTTTTTACTATTGTTATTTTCAATCTTAAAATATTTTCAATATTTTAACACGTAAAAAATTTCAAAATGTAAGATACTCTCATTAACTCTCAAATATATCAAAGCTTAGAAATCAATTTCAGTTTTTAAAAAAATTATTGGCAAAACAAATATTGTTATTACTGTTATTTCTTTAACATCTCAGAGACAGATAATAACGTGACCAGAATCATAGCCGATTTTTAATAACGGAATCTGTTGGGCATGCGTGCATTAAATCTGCCTTCGTAATAATAACGATCATTGTGTACTATAGAGGAGTTGACTTAATGGCCAAAATGGCACATAGCTTATTTGTGAGTGAAAATAGTAAATTTTCCTCATTCAAAAAAATATATATTATATTAGTCGTTGCAAGTTGCTAATCCTTTTAACCCTTGCGACCTGGCCTCCCCATTTGGGTACATTTTTTAAAAACTTCCCCACAAACAATGAACACTTTAATTTGTCCCGTAAGATAGAAGATTCAAATATCAGTTTTCAGCCTTTGATTGCAGGCATCGGTTGTTTATTTCTATAAAAAAATGAAGTAGTACTAGGGTCAATACGATATTAGAGTTCTTAAAAAATGAATTTATATTGTTTTCAAACTTTTTAAGAAGTTATTTTAGTATATAATTTTAAAGGCAATTTTGACTAAAAATAATGTCAAAATAATCTGTTAACAACAAATAAGTGATACGGCCTTTCTCGTTGCATTTATTGCATAAAAAATGTATTTTTAGCGCTTAATGCAAGTCTCTCCAGTAACTTTTAAACATTTGTTTCTAAAATATCTTTGCTAAGCCTACTTTTTAGCATATATTTGTATGAAAAGTACGTTTAGTTTAAGAATATGCGTGGAGGAATTTGCTCATGTCTTAAGAGGTTAAATGAATAGTATAAATTAACTGGAAGGAAATACGTCACCTAACACATGCCAATTTAACAAAATATGGCATATTATAAAGTTAAGCTGTGTGTTTTGAAAAACTGCCAAAGTGTATACACATATGCTGCATCCAACTGAACGTTGAAAAAATTTAAATGTTATAGTCTCAAACAAAATTGAACAAAGCACTCAGAGTAAAATTAATAAATATGACGAATGGCATACAATTTTTAAACTACTACCACCGCAGTCTCAAATTCCTATCTTCTTAATAATTTAAGTATTTCGCTGACAAAGATCTTAATATATGGCATTGTACTTCGTTTTACTTTTCAAACAAAACCAAATATTTTCCAATGCTTGAAAAAAAATTAACATGCCCTTTTGAATCTTTAATTGAATCACTTAGAGCTAAAAAATACTTGTACCTCAACAAGAAATATTTTTTTTAACAAAACTAAAAAGCAATAGAAAAATGAGCAATTAACTCAGCCTATCGCCAAGAAAATGTTATGAATTAATTCTACAACAGGATACAATGGAAAAACACGAATTTTCGCTTCGTATGCAAAATAGCTGAATTTTTTTGCTCGCGTCCAACTCTTTTTGTAAAATGAAGTACTCTTGCGTGTTCACTGAGCATAAGGAAGGGTAAGTTTGAAAAAGCTGTAAGTAACAATTTTGGATTAAAAATCATTAGCAAAGAACTCGTGAATACCATTAACACCTTTATTTCTGAATAAAGGTGTTAATAAATTTCCGAATAAAACCTGTAGCTTTAATGGTTTTTAACTAATTTGCACTACAGAAATTATTCAGGTCTATGATCATCATTTGTCTTATTATTTAATTTATATAAACTTTCTATTAACTTAAAATGAAATGAAAGCTCAATATGGCGAATATTTTTTTTTTTGCCAACCGTCTTTCATGGTTTAGCTCATTAACCCTCTAATGCATAGTGTTACCGTTCGGTAACAAGTTACATAATCCACTTTATTCTATTAAAGTAGACCTCAATCTCGACAAATTTGTATTTTTTTCATCTATTACATTCCATTCTGAAGTTTTAGGTAATAATAACCCTCATTAATGACAGTAGTAAAAGTGTATTCAAAATTAAAGAGTGAGGTTATTAACTGTTGTGAAAATACGTTTTCTGGCGTAAGTCAAAGTATAATAATTTTAGTACTAAATACAAATAAATTGTTTTGAAAAATTATATATAGTTAAAAAGGGTTATTTTAAAATATATTTAGTAGTTTTCTAGTCATTATTATCAAAATTGGAATTTTTTAGTTGGTTTTTGTCGCATGGAATTTTTTTTTTAAATTGAAATTATTTAAAACCTAATACAGTTAAATTTTTTTCAGTATTTTTCCCATAATGTATGAGTATTGAAGATACATATATATTTTTTTGGGATGAAAATAAAAAATCATGCATTAGAGGGTTAACGAACATTTTGCCAACCGTCGTTAATGGTTTAACTCATTAATGACCATTGACAAGAAAATTTGCCACACTCGTGCGAAAATACATTTCTAGTATAATGTTATCTAAATGAAAAAATAATAAACAAATAAAGATCATAAAATTGATTAATTTACATATAGCAAATTATAAGAAATATAAATTTTAAAATTTAATGCTAATGTTTTTATTTGTAAGAAGCGTTAAGTGGTAATCATAAAATGCAACCTGCAAAAATAGCTTTTTTTTTAAATTATTAACTTGTAGAAAAAATGTTTCAAACACTGCTAGTTATAAAAATAGAACGCTTTAAATTCTAATTGAGTTCTGAATGATACATTGGAACACTTAGCGTAGGGTCTATTTTTTGGTTAGGGAGTATTTTTAAAACTATCACACTAGTACTACGTTTAGATAATTGAAGTTGATTGTATCGAATACATCATTTGATCCTACAGTATACTCTTATATAGTATTCAATTTCGCTACCTGGTGTTGATAGTTTTTAAGGCTAACTCCTTATCGCCAGAACTAAATACCTTTCGAAGTGCCCATTGACAGTACAATAAATACACATGTAAATCTCGGGATGTGTAACTCTACATGACTTTCAATTAACATTCAATAAAGCAGTGCACATTTTTAAAGAAAATTACATACCCTATAAAGTACTTTCATTGATTTTATTTAGCTACCCTTTGTGCATGAGCGATTTACTCGAATACCTTATTATTGTAACAGGGGTCCGGGTGGCCGAGTGGTTTGGACCAATACATGCGTGCTGTAATGGGTGCGGGTTCGATTCCCGCCTCGATTCTTCAGCCTAGGGGTACTTTCCTTTCTATGTGACAGTAAAAATTCTTTCTGTGTCTGTATTATTTGATGGAAGGCTTATAAGCGGGTCTCTGATGAAGCACACAAGACGGAATATATTGGTATCTACCTTACCCTACCACTTATTGTAAGGTACGGCAGGTAATAGGCATCTCGTTTACCAAATAAGAAGTCGGGGCTAGGGAGCCCAGTCGGTTAGGTACTCGCCTAGCGTGCGAAAGGTCCCTGGTTACGGGTCCGGGCATCGCCAAAATAACTTCGCCAAAATAACTGTGAAAACGTTAAATATCCTTCAAAGTCCTAACGCTGCGTACGATGTCGCCCTTAACGGTTGCGTTGGGTGCCTATTCAGGCGCCGGCTCGTCATTGGACTGTGGTTCTAAAATACGATGCTCGTCGCCAATAGCAATCGTGTAGCTCTAGTGCGACGATAATTCAAACCTAACCTAACCAAATTTGAATTCCGTAGCTCTTAGTTCGAGCTGTAGAGGGGTTTCAGCCTGACAGATGGGCCAATGCTTAAAAATAAACCTTTTTCGCAATCAGCATCCTCCAAAAACACGAAGAAAACGCAATATCTCACAACACAAACACATCGGATTTTCAACCCCATTACAATACTTTTCATTACCTTCTTAAAGTTCAAATTAGGCAATTGAAAGGGTAATAGGAGAATTACCCTCCATGATCCTTTCTTAGGCATTTTAATGAAAGAAAAATCGTTTAAGGAATTCTCTGAAGAACATGACTTTTTTACATTTAACCATTTAAATATCAAATTAAATATCCATTAGAAATAGCATTTAAAATGTTGTCAAGCTGCAACAGCGAAATTCAGGAGAGTTTTTCAAGAAAATACGTTGTTGCGTGCCTTTATTTTAAAGCCCTTTTAAACTTCTTTTCCCTCTATTACTGTTTTGGGGGCTTCTATCAGCGGAAGGATAGAAGTAGTTCTTTGATATTTTATTAATTCATTTTGTATCTTTTTCCAGAAGATTTTTTTTGTTAGTATTTTTTAGCTTCAGTGGAAAATTTTCGCTTGGCTACACGCAACATATTGCGTAAAAAACAAAATTTTCCCAATCGATTTTGTTTCTTACCGAAAGAGATTATTTTGTTATAGAATATATGCGTTTCGATTGAAATTTGTATCAATATGGAATTGTTATATATGCTCGTTGGAAATAAATATGGGCGATTTTATCTTATAACGCTAGATTTTGACGATAAAACTTGAAAAAAAATGTATCTTCATATTCACCAAAACTTATTACAATTGTACAATGTATATAAGCATTCTATTTATGATCAACAACGTAAAAACTTCGACGGAATACAGTTTAATGCTAATTTAAAACTTTAACATTCAAGTTTGATTTCATGTTAACAAAATTGACTTCTCGTCAATGGATTATTGAAAACTTAAAATTGTAAATTAAATTTATTTTTTCGAGTATTAATTAGTTTTTAAAAAAAATTCAAGTATTATTAACCTCTTGAAACCCGGCGTAACCATATGGGGAAATTTTGTAAACCTCCCCACTAATAATTAACACGTTATTTAGAAGAAGATCCAAATATCAGTTTTCAGTCTTTGATTGCAGGTATCAGTCAATCATTTCGATAAAAAAAAAAGTGAAGTTGAACAAGGGTCAGTGCGATATTAGCGTTCTTTAAAAAAAAATTAAATTTCAAACTTTTCAAAAAGTTCCTCCAGTAGTTAATTTTAAAGACAGTTTGCATTAAAAACAATGTTAAAATAATCTATTCAATACAAATAAGTAATACGGCCTTTTTTGTTGCATTTATGCAACAAAGTAATTTGTAATGAATTTTGAGGATATTTTAACGACCAATTAAAGTAAGCAAATAGTTAAAATAAATGTATTTTAAGAGTTTGAAGCGTGTCCCTAAGTAACTATTAAACATAATTTTTCAAATATTTCTTTGAAAATTGTACTTTTTAGCACATATTTGTATGAAAAGTATGTTTAGATAGTAAGAATATACGTGTAGGATTTTGCTCGGGTCTTAAGATGTTAATACAAGGTGCAATTTATTTTGTTTCATAGTAAGAGGTTTAACACTACTTTACACTCTCAGAAATAACACTTTCATTTTTGACGATTCATGAATCCTTAAGCCTCATTTCGTTAATTTTGAGGATTGTTTCGTCAAACTATCACGTGAGTTTTGAGTAAACGCGAATCCTCACTTTTACGATCGTGATTTGACGATTCTGTATCTTGATTTTGAGGAAACTGATTCCCATTGTTGTACTCACTTGCTCAAAAATGCCGAAATATTTCTTTAGATTAGACGACATTCAAATCATCATAAAAATGACGATTCAAATTTCCTCACTTTGAGGAAACAAAAACTCGGAGCATTTGCCAGTAAAGGAATCGTCAAAATTAAGGAAAATTTCGTCGTTTTTGAGCATTCATTTTTTAGAGTGTAGTCGTTCTTTTCTGGGAAACGGCAATCTAAGGGACGTCTGTCAATGTCAGATATAACAAGTCTCAGTTGCATGTCCTTTACAAGGAAATAAGCACACTTGTCACTTCAAAAGTGTGTCAGAGCCGTCAGAAGTCATTCAATCAAATCAATAAGGACGTCAAAAACTTAATAAAAGTGTAAATTAAACATTTGATTTACACATATTTATTACAAACTTCCTTGAGCATTTTCTGGATTCTTTTTACTTTGTATAGGTCAATGAATTCAAGCAAAGAAAAAACAAAATTGTGTCAATATTTTTAGCGATTAAAAGTAGTATAACCTCAAATATATATATCTGGTTTTTTTTATATAATCTTAATGTATTCATATGAAAAAAGGAGTCGATAATACTCAAAAACTGCGTTTTACTGTTATCTTAATTTCGAAATTTTAGGTCTTATATAGTCTGTTCTAAACAATGTGTAGCATATCCGCAACGTTAAAGTGAAAATTTTAAGAGCCCAATTGATTTAGTTAAATTTAAAGGTATTTTGTATTAAAATCAATGCTAAAACAAATTGCTAACAACAAATAAGTGATACGGCCTTTTGTTTTGCATTTATAGCACACAAAAAAAAATGTGTACTTTTATCGCTTAAGGCGTGTCTTTCAGTAACTATTTAAAAAAATATTTTAAAAATTACTTCGCCAAACATTTTTATCATATATTTGTATGAAAACTATGTTTAGATTTAGAATATATGTGTAGGATTTTGCTCGGGTCTTTGGAGGTTAAATAAATTGACTTTCAAAAGATACAGAAGTAAATTTTCAGGTGCTTGGCGTTTATTTTTCAAAATTACAAAAATATGAATTCAGAAAAATGCCAATATTTTTCTTTGAAATTGCAATATCTTATTTGAAATTGTAAATTATTAACATTTATTTTAGTCAACAAATATCATAATAAAGCTACAATTTAAAAAAAAGCAAAGTTTGATTAATTTATGAAGTTTGAAATCGTTTCAAAATGCCTAGCATTTATCACATGTTATAATATTCATTGCTATAAACATTCAATTATATACATATTTTTTTAATATTTCAATGGAGGTTTTAAAAAATATAATATCCTTCATACGACTTTTCTTATACTTAAAATTTGTAGTTTTATTTAACAAAAATAAATGTTATACTTCTATATTATGTATTATACGGTGATAAAATGCGAGCACTTCAATTTATATTTCATGAAATTAAAAGATAAAACCAATAAGTTTTACCAATTTTTTTAAGGAATTTAAATAATGCAAGGATTCTCAATTTATAAAGATAATTATATCATCCAAAAGTTCTACTAAAATAAAAAGAACGAACTGCTAACTAAAATAAATCGATTTTTTTTTCACTTAAATGTAAAATGAAAATTTAAAAAAAAAACTAAGCTAGTCAACTAATTATTGACATGGGGTTTTTAATAAACTAAAAAAGGAAGCTTACGTAGTCCCTAATGGGAGCAAAAATAGTTTATTTTTTGAAAAGTCGCTGAACACAATTAAGAGATCAAATGCTTATTTTAACGCAAGATTTTAAGAGAGGCTGCTGTTTACACAACTCCCCTAGGCACAGAGCAGACATTTTGATAACTTGCTTAAAAACAGTTGTAACTGACAATTCATGTCAGTTGCAATTATTTATTTTACGTGATATTGGAATTTTTGCATTAAAATTAATGCATTGTTCAAAATTTATATTTATTTTTAACTGAATTTTAAAAAACAAGGTTCATAATTTTGAAAATTCATGATGTATTGTTTGAAAACCAACTTTTGTTGAAGACCACTTTAATTATTATGTTTGAAGATTATAAAACTGCATTGATATACTTACTAGATAGGAAAGAATGTGAAAAAGTAGTTTGTGGATACTTTGAGAACATATTTGATAAAATGTTGAATTACCTACAGAAAAGACCGGAAGCAGAATAAAAGTTTTCTATTTCCTTAAGCATAAGTTATAACTCACATAAGTAACAATTACAAGTACTAAAAAAACCTTTTCTTTTAGATTTTGTTCATGTATCGATCTAGCTGTCATTACATGTATGAAACATCTACGAAAATGCGACATTGAAAGCAGACTGAACACATTGAGTTTCAAACCCAGATTTATTTTAGCCTCTTGCGACCTGGCGTCCCAATTTGGGTACATTTTTTACAACCTCCCTACAAACAATTAACACGCTAATTAGTTCCGAAATGGGCCTGCTCCGATAGAAGAAGATCCAAATATCAGTTTTCAGCCCCTGCAATTTTTCCAAACCAAAGTCACAATTTTTCAACACAATAGCTTTCGAGTCAGGCATTTCTCCCCAAGGAGCCTAGATGTTTTCTCAAGTTTTATTTGTTCACTTTTTAAAAAAAAAAAAACTTTGTGCCACCAAAAACCTAAATGCGCCTATAAGAGATATAAAAATAGAAAAAGAATAGATGGTCTCCGCTGGGTCGGAAATTCCAATTTCTACACATCCTCCCGCCAAATTGCGAAGTGATAAAAAAAAAGTATAGACGAGCAGAAATAAAATGGATGTGATGTAGTTTATTGCCGTAGGCTGAGAAATGCACTCTACTAATTTTGTCTTCCGAATGGTTTTACTTAGATGGACTATATATATTTTAGAAAGCAATTCTCGTTAGGTGTAGTTAATTTAGGGTGGCACTATAGAGAGATTTTATTACGGAATTTTTTTTATATAAATATGTATACATAAAAGCGACTTTGGTTGAATTTCCCTCATTTGTCACAAATTAACTTAAAAGAGTACTTTCTGTGGTCCATAACTTTAAAGCCGGCATTTCGTCCTTGTTAGAATCTAGCTAGAAATTAGCTGAATCTAGTTAGAAATTTAACCTTAATTTGAACATTGTATATTAGGGAGTCAACCTTTGGCCAACAACTAGTAACATAAGAAATATCAAAAATTCAAATATAGTTTGGTTTATTTAGTTTTCTAATGGACACTTTACTCAAAAGCCATACCAAACGGTTTTTCAAATTGATCCACGTTAAAATACTTTTCACATATTTTGGTTATCGTCCTTTTTCATGTTCAAACATTACAAATATAAATACTTTTATGAAGATCCGCTACTTGAAATTCAATTAAATTAAAACCGATAAATTTTAGTAAAGAGCTGGAATTAACCCAAATAGCAAATACACTTTTAAAACAAAAGAGTGAAATAGACTCCTGTAGGAGACGTGCATTTTCGACACTGGAAACGAGTGAATATTAACTCAGACTGAGTTACAATCACTCGTTTGAAGTGATCCTCTGTCGCAGATTTAACATACAAAGGGATCCACTCCTATATAAGAGAAGTGCATTTTCGACACTGGAGAATTGAAAATCAACTCAGAATGAGTTAAAATCGTTCGTTTGTTTGTTTTAGGAGTGTAAGGAACTCTAAAATATCACAGCAATAAAAAAACGCTCATTTTAAGAGTGAAATTAAAACTAATGAAATAGCAGGAAATCAAAACTGAAAACAGGCTAGTTACATCATCTAAAACAGCCCCATTCCGGCCTCATGCTAAAAGCTAACCCCAGGGACCATTGCTTGGACGGTCGGTCGGAACAGATTTACGGCTACGCCTGTCGAGTCTATCGATTACCGAAGTAAAGATATGCCCCACCAAACGGTTAGTTTACCTTGTCCATTAGGAATGTCCAACGACTGGTAAATTGATGTGCTCCATGTTTAACAGCTCTTTAACCTTTTAAAGGCCGTGAGGAATCTGTCTTATAACGTTAAAAATCGGTATGAATCATTAGATCCAAATAGCTAACAAATTTTATAACTTTAGGCACTATGTATGTGTAGGGGAATCAATACAACATTGAAATTAAACAAATTTGAAACGTAAATGCTAACAATTTTAAAACTTTATAAATTAATAATCAAAAAAATACCATGTTATTTTCTTTTCAATTTTTTTTAATTGATGTTATGATGATTGTCATACCCGGTCAAAACGGGATAACATGACAAAGCAATTCACTTGCAAAAGTTGTGAATTCAAAACTAATGCATTCGCTCTACGGAACTGACATGACGTTCCAGTGACTGATTATTTCAAGGCAAAATTTGTTTTTACCTGTCCAAGGCAGAATATGAAAGACAAACTAAACCCGTGATATCTAAAAGTTTGTAATACAGACTCAGTAATCGAAGTATAGCCTCTTAATACCCGAGCAAAATCCTACACGTATTTTCTTATTTAATCTAAACATACTTTTTCTACAAATATATGCTAAAAAGTATGTTTTTCAAAGAAATTTTAAAACAATTTATTATGTTTAGTTACTTAGGGACATTCCTTAAATTCTAAAAAAATACACATCTTTGTACTATAAATGCAACAAAAAAGGACATATCACTAATTTCTAGTTAAGATTATTTTGAAAGACATTTTGCATCAAAAGCATATTAAAAGAACGTTTTGAAAAGTTTGAAAAAAATTTAAATAATTTTTTAAGAACTAAATATCGTATTGACCCTCCTTCAACTTCATTTTCTTATAGAAATAAATGACTGATACTACCTGTAATCAAAGGCTGAAAACTAATATTTGGATCTTCTTTCGGACCAGGTAAATTTTGGAGCTAATTAAAGCTTTAATTGTTTGTGGGGAGATTTAAAAAAAATGTCCCCAAATGGGGACGCCAGGTCGCAAAAATTTTCCCGTGATATCTAAAAGTTTATAATGCAGACTCAGGAATCGGAGTATAGACATAGCCTAAGGAATGCAAAAAAAGACGTTATTCGTATGGGCAAAGCCATCTGAATTATACATGACGGCGTTTGGCGCATTTGGCGAGGTTTGTTTTGACGAGGGATTATCTATTGGGAAGTGTTTGCTCGGAGCTGATGGCCGATTTTGGAAAAGATCCATAAACTGCATGTGTGGTGGAGATTTTTGATATGAATCACCGGACATGGACTGCTTTTATTTGAAAAGTGACGGTTTATATCTCCAGTGGGAAAAACTAAGTTGCTCTCTTTTCATACGAGGGCTGGATTTTTTTCTACCTCCGATGGACTGCAACAAAAAGACGGGTCAAAATACAAAAAAGAATTTTTTATGAAAGTAATGTACAATACTGCTTTTTCTCCACATAATTGCCCTGACGATTAGGGCATTTGTTATACCTGTAAACAAGCTTTGAAATGCCCTCTTCCTAAAATGTAGCCGCCAGTGATTGGGAGACAGTTGTGACGGTTTCGTTTAAAAAAATTAAATCTGGAAGCCTCATGTCAATTTCTTTCTGTCCTCCAAGCCACTGCTAGTCCATAATTCACTTATAAACTTTTGAGTTTCCCTAAACGCTTGGTCAACTCGATGAACAATACCGTCTGTAGCGACAGACTTGGGGGGAAAAAAACCATCCCTCGTATTTTGGGCAGTGGTTATTTGTTGCTTTTACTGGGATACGGCTATAGTTATGCAGAGCTATTAGGATTATACAATCGATTTGATAAATGAAAAAGGAGAAAACTACTTGTAATGATATGAAATGTGTTTCTGGTCATAACCTTCAGGATCAAAATTGACAAAATCAATTCTGTAATAAATTGAAGGTAATAAGTCAATGCCTATTCCAGAATAACCTTAACTGGTCAGATTTAAACTATAAGTAGAACCTGAATTGTATTTAATCTATAACGACACTAATTATGAAAGTTTATTAATTATTGGCGTGTTTCATTTCCCAAATTTCTCCATTAATCAATTTCATAATTATTGTAACTATTTATTATGGGAGATTAATTTTTGAGGACCATATCCAATTTGATGAATGAAAATATGATTATGTCCACATTTGAAATGAAAAGTTCAAGACTTTATTATTATCATTTTATTCGAAAATTATTATACATAAAATGACATTACCTTTTCCTCAAATATGAAGATTTAGAACAAATAAAACAAAAAAAATCAAAGTTACAAATTCTTAAACTACTTTCCAAATCAACCAAACACCTACCGACTCTTTTCACCGAACCCAACATCTTTTTTACAGATCATTTTAATGGAGGACTAATAAAATTAAACCCACTTAAAGAACGGAAATTACTTCCTAAATTCCAGAAAACCAACTTATAAAAATTCCCCAAGAAAGAAAACCTTCTAAATCTACGAAAATATATTCTTTTTCTCACTTATGCTAAGTGTTCGAAGAACTTTTATATGAAGACGACGCAATGCAGCCGCCATCTTATTAGATCCATCTAATCTATTAATGTTCTTCTAAATTAATCACCAAAAAGCGAAATTGTCCCCCAACACGGCGAGTTTTTTTTTCTCTTCCTTCTGATTGAAGAATAATTATTTCGCTTTTTCCCTATCGTATTGGGGGACCTCAACGGAGAAGGACTGATCAATAGGGTCTGTCTCTTAATGCAGTCTTGCATTAGGAGGGGCGTTTGTGGTGGCTTTTTTTTCGACAGCAGTTGGCTTGTCTGGATGGTGTTTTTTTTTTTCAAAAAGATGGTAAAACTGGTCTACACGACCATACTTATATGCTCGAAACTGAAAAAATGAGCATGCACGATTTTCAAGTTCAGTTAATAAGTTCGGTTAGCTATTCAAGTTCGTAAAACAGGGAGACATGGAGGACTTAGGTTTACCTTAAATAGCCGGACCAGAGGACATGGTCGGAAGTTGAATAAATCATGCTTTAGAAGGGAGGTAAGAAAGCATTATTTTTATAATAGAGTCGTCAACGAGTGGAATTCTTTACCAGAATACGTTGTGTATTCAAAGCAAGTGGAAGATTTTAAGAAGAATCTCGATAGGTATTGGAAACTGGCAAGGAATTAGTTTTATATTGGGCCAACCTTGCTGGGCCTCTGGCCTGTTGTTGATCGACAATTTTTGTATTTGTAAAACCTAAATATAGCGTCTGACAGATATTAGGAACTCGTATATCAAATCTGAAGTACTTAGCTCTTTTAGTTCGTACTGCAGAGTGTTTTCAGACAGACAAATGTATTTTTTTTTAGAATCGTCCCCCTCCAAAACGTATAGAAAACAAAATCTCCATTTCAATTTTTGATCCCATCACAATATTTTGATTACCTGATATTTCATATGGTTAGGTTATGGGGTTGTTTCAGATGATTTTAACTCTCCAGTTTTTGTTTTTGTATTTCCTACGATTTAATTCGTTTTTCCAATTTCCCTTCAGTAAGGCAAGAAAATATTGCATTCTTCAGGACTAATTCCAGAAGGACCGAGAATGAAAACAATACCACTGGAGTTGCTCCCACTCACTCAAAACGTGAAATATGTAAATTGAAAGTAAAAAATACAGGGAAGTACACTCTTAAAACACATGGTGAATCCACTCCAGTTGGAGAAGTGCATTTTCGACACCGTAAAGGCATGCATATTTACTCAGACTGAGTTAAAATCACTCGTTTGGAGTGATCCTGTCGGAGGTTTAACGCACAAAGGATCCACTCCAAAAGGAGAAGTGCATTTTCCAGTCTGGAGGAGTGAAATCCACTCAGACTGAGTTAAATTAGGAGTGTTTGTTTTAAGAGTGTATGTTCTCCAAAGACTAAAACCCTCTGCGCAACAGCCCATTAGTGGGCCAAGGCCTGCCGTCCAGACCTTGGTCAGTCGTCCAAGGCTTCACATTTCAGCTTACATGACCAAAGGCTCTGGGATGCTAGGCATATGGCCCGGTTAGGTGAAGAACCTCACGCGGAACCCTCAGTGTTTAGTTCACATGCATGATTGATTGATCCTCGATTTATAGACCAATTTAAAAGATCAAAGGATGCGTCAACCTCGCAAAATTGGGGACTCAATCCCCGGACCTGTGGCATGGCAATGCAAGGCAATACCACTAAGCCACTGGGCATCTAAGAGTGCATGTGACCATCTAGTGCGTTCTTTACAAGTACACTGCTCAAAACAATTAGGGGAGCACATGGCTTAGTTTAAACCCTTTAACTCCAAATGATTCCATTGCAAATAATCAGCTTGCGATTTTTTTTCTGACTAAGTTTAATTCGCTATTATATGTATCGAGAGATGGTAGAATCATGTCTTTGAAAAATTTAATAATTTTTGTTTTATTATTAAATGAAAATATAAAAAATATGGCAAAATAAAATTCACTCTAAAACAGTTTTAGAAAAATAAACTGACCCTAAACTTTTCATGCTTGCATTTTTTAGATGTTTAAAAATATATTTCAATTTTTTTGAACAAATAAAGTTTTGAAAAACAATTAGTTAGAATTTTTTAAAAAAAGTTACGATTCCTATTTTTTCCTTAAATTTTAATTTAAAAAGACTGAGTTTTTTCTCCTGTTTTTTACTATTTCATTCCGGATACATAGTGAACCTATTTCCCCAATTTTAGCTTTTTAGAACGAAAATTAAAAAGTTGGGAGTGAAGTAAAAGTTGGAAGTAAAACGTGCTCCCCTAATTGTTTTGAGCAGTGTATTAAAATAACGCATGACAAATTTTTATTGTGTTATTTCTTCAACATCCAGCCTCCTTGCGAGATCCCTTCACGCGGCCCAGGGGAAGGCGACTCATTTGTATTAATAAATCACGCGCATCGACAATACATTAGGAATTTCCAGTAATTAAATGCATCAAATCGATGATGGGACGATACGAGAACCTAATTTTTTTATAATGATGATGATTTTTATGCGAAATTGTCTTCGACTGTTTCTTAAATATTTAGATTCATTAAAAAGTTTTTAATTAAAGGGATGCGGGTCTCCAAACTAAAATGTTTCTGTGTTAATCCAATGGGGGAGAAATATCTTTTAAGTCACATTATACGGCTGTATTGAATATTTTTACCAATTGTTTTCAAAATGATAAATATACTGTCATACAGGACTCTATAATCCGACTCTTTGAAATTAGTTCGTATATTTTGTGTAAAATTATTTACTGAAAACTAAACATTTCATGTTTGGCATGTCATTATTCACTAAAATAACATCTCTCCTTTTAAAGGTGAATGTAACCAAATTACAGTGGGTCTCCAAACCTAAGTAACTGTGTTAATCCAATGGAAAAAATTAATTTCTTTGTAACATTTGTCCGGCTGTGTTGGATGTTTGTAAAAACTTTTTATGTAATAAATGTAGCTGGATTAGAAGGCTCTATAATACCACTTTTCAAATTGGTTGAAAAATTGTTTTTAAATTTCAATTACCAATTTTACAATAAAATATTAGAACCAATTTCAAAAAGTGGTAATTATAGAGCCCTGTAAGTCAGCTACATTTATCATATGAAAAAAAAATAGAAAAAATCTAAGTAGTACCATTATTCCAGCTTTATTAAATATTTTATGCATTTTTGCAAAGGGGTTTTACATAATATTATATATGTAGGTGACTTACAGCTCTCTATAATACCAATTTTGTTTTTATTGATTCTAATATTTTGTTCTAAAATTTATTTAAAATTAAAAAAAACATTGAACCAATTTCAATAAACTGGAATTATAGAGCCCTGTAAATCAGCTACATTTATCATAAAAAAAACCCGTTTGCAAAATATTCAATACAGCCGAAGTAATGAATTAGAATTTTTTTTTTCATTGAAGTAACAGACTTTTTAGTTTGGAGACCCAGGTCCATTCCGCCTTAAAGCATTCATTGACGAAGTTGAAGACTACGTGAATAAATTTTATTTCATTAAAATGATTTTTTTTTCGTTGCTTGTTAAATATGAGATTAGATCATTCTATTGGTGGACTTCTTTAATATGGATGGCCAAAGGCGATAATTAGGCTTTATCTCATTTTTTTCTTATCTACTAAGATTTTTTTTGTTTTTAAGTAAACACGAAGGTTTTTGAAATGCTCTATGTAGAGATTTAAAACTAATGTTTTTATAAAAATGAAAGTTTTCTTACTTTTTACTGTATTTTAGTTGATTACATAATGGATTATTTTATTTGATTAAGTATTTTTTAAAGATTGCATAAAATATGCGATATTTATTTAAGAATTAATTTATTGTATTTGATTTGGATTTTATTTACGTTGCCATTACAAATCTTTTGAAGTTTTATTACACAGAAATATTAAGTGCCTCATTGCTTTACTTCTTTGGAAAAAGTTTAACAATGGACAACCTTTTAGAAAGAAAAAAATTTATATAATTTTGATATTAAATTGTGAAATTAATCCCCATACTTTATATTTTTGGGTACAAGAGTACAAAATTTTGCCTCGACTCATTTTAGGCAAAGAAATAGAATTTAGGTTTCAATTGGGACTTATCCAAATTGAATCAGAAATGTTTTTCGAATACACAAACACAAATAAACTCTAAATTTTGGACATTTATTGCTTTTGCAGGCGCATATTACTTTAAGGTTTAGAAACAGTTTATTAAGTGAAGGGCAATTCGAACTTGCATCGGGTCCACTTTTATAACATAGCTATATTTTAACTTAAAGAGTTACCCGAGATGATACTGAATATGTTAAATAATACATATGCTAATCTATTGACGATCAAGTAATGATAGAAAGGAAATGCAAGTGCAATCGATGACGGTTATCAGCAATTAACTGTAATCCTCCTTTCACCAATAACCCAGGTGTACACTGTTAAAAATTTTGTGCTTGCTTTCACCATAATAGTGGTTCCTAGTAGCTGCAACGGCTGTGTGGTGAAATGTTTCACCATATTTCCGGTATTCAGTCGAACCATTTTTCAAGTTTTGGAAAGAGAAACCTGAGAAACGGTTCAACCCAATACCGAAAATATGGTGAAACACTTCACCACACAGCCGTTGCAGCTACTAGGAACCATTATTATGGTGAAAGCAAGCACAAAATTTTTAACAGTGTAGGTTCGGTGAGACACCTTTTCAACCGAAGTAACCCAACAATCCCCTATGTAATTGGCAACAGGTAGATACTAGGGTTAGGAAAGAGAATAAAGCGGTCCATGTACGTGCGAAGTAACGCACAAAAGAAGCAGGCTAGACGGTGCATCTTGAGATACCTTAGTGCAAGTGTCCCTAGTTTCGGCAACTATTTTATGCGCAGTGGCTCAAAAAAAACTGCTAAAGCGGTGCATCTTGGGATACATCAGTCCCGCTTTGTTATAAGCAGTAGCTGGAAAAACCTGCCAGCCCTGCTTCAAACTATTTGAACTGATAGAACCCTCTACTCCTCCTTCTTACTCTATGCTTTAACCCTCTAATGCATGAATTTTTATTTTCATGCCCAAAAAATATATATGTATCTTTAATACTCGTACATTATGGGAAAAATACTGGAAAAAATTTAACTGCAATAGAATTTAAATAATTTCAATTTTTAATAAAATTTCCATGTGACAAAAACCAACTACAAAATTCCAATTTTGATAATAATGACAAGAAAACTACTAAATATAGTTCAAAATAACCCTTTTTAACTATAACTAATTTTCCAAAACAATTTATTTGTATTTAGTACTAATACTATTATACTTTGAATACTGCCAAACACGTAATTTCACAAAAGTTAATAACCTCACTCTTTAATTTTGAATACGCTTTTACTGCTGTCATTTATGAGGGTTATTATTAAATGAAGCTTCAAAATGGAATGTAATAGATGAAAAAAACACAAATTTGTCGAGAGGGAGGTCTACTTTAATAGAATAAAGTGGATTATATAACTTGTTACCGAACGGTAACAGTATGCATTAGAGGGTTAAAGTTATCTACCTGTTTTCAAAGTGGACTTTTCTACGATCAAAATAGTGGAGGTCTATGAAGTGACAGGTGGACTACATACTGCACCGGTATGCTGGAACCTTCTAGATGCCATCACTTCTTTCAACATAGATTTACCTATTTGGCAGTGCATCAAAAATTTTGTAACACCACAAAATTTGTAAATTCACGCTTAAAATAGTGGCAGCTAGAAGGTGCTTCGGGATTCCGGTCCAATCTTGTGCCAGAAGAGCCGGATTTAAAGATATGACGCCTGTAGACTACGATCAATTTGCCGCTCCTGATGCAGTTATCTCCCACTTGGGAAAAAGATATAGCTGGTTAGTTGCAAAATAGGGTGGCATGTGCCGTTTAAAATTATCACAACGAAAATAAAAAAAGGGAAAAAAAGGTTTATTTGAAAAACAATATAATTAGAAAATATAGAAATAGAAAATCATTTTTTTTTTTTTAATTTCTAAAAACTAACGTAAAATTTGCCTCCTCAAAAAATTAGCTCTAGAAATCCAGCCAAGTGCAGGGTATCCAAAGAGTATTTAACAGTGTATGAAACAATTAGAAAAATTATAAGATTTTACAGACACTCCACTCAAAAACTTTTTTTTAATTATGTTTACAATATCGAATTATTATAGCTACATTTAAAGCACGAATAAATTCCACAGAACATCTAATCAATATAACACTAACATTGCCGAAAAAGAACACAACAAGAATTACCTTCCAGAGAGTAATAACAGAGCATCCTCAAAACCAAAAACGCGCACCTAAACATTAGCTCTTATTGCGTCTTGCGGACAAAAGCAGCTTACGGCGGATTACCGTTGGGGGCGCTGCGAAACCAGTACCTTAGTGAGTAATCTGTAACGTAGGATTAGTGCCGGATCCTCATTTTCTGTCTAGAGCTCGATTCACCGAACAAAAGCATTAGCAGTTTTGCGGTAAGGGAAAATAGTAATTCGTATTTTATAAGGATAGAGACACTGCTGCAGACTAGTTTTTAAGGAATGGTTTTATGACGTTGTTAGATTAAGAGAAAATTTGGAATTAAATATAAAGATCTAACTATTGGCGGGGTATAATTTTATTTTTAAAAAAATGTTACATCTTGCTGGCGTACAAGTACAGGATAAAGTCGTACAGTATTCAACTTGCACTCCCTCTACATTGGGTCTTATTTGATGGGCTTTATAGTTAAACTAAACTTCTCGGTACAACAGCCCTTAGTTGGAAAAGGCCTGCCGTGTCCATTTCAGCTCACGTGACCAAGAATTGGGAGTGCTAGGCATATGTCCCGGTTAGGTGATCAGCCTCAAACGGAAACCCTCAAGTGTTTAGTTCCCAAGTATGCTTGGTCCTCATTTTATCGACCCACTTAAGAGGGACTGTCAGTCCTATACACGTAATGCTTTATTTTTCAAATCATAGTTTCTTGAAAAGTATTTTTTAAACGTATGATCTGTTTGCACCAGATACGCAAATAGGGATGAAAGACAATTTAAAAAAGATTTGAAGGAACAATATCAATCAGTTTTTTAATTAATAATTTTTTTTAAAAGCTTCATTTTGAGAATCGTGGCGACATCTGTAGGACAACTTGGCTTAATTGATTAAAAAAATTTATTATTAATTAAAATAATTCACTCATGCATTATCTTTGTATGTTAATACGGAATTTAAATGATGCTTTTACATTTCAAGTACTTTTTATGACAAAAACGTTCATAACAAACGAGAATCTATGATTTTAAAATTTGATGACACACAAAAATAAATGTCGCCAAATCGTAGAAGGAAAAAAACGCCAATATCTAAATCATTCAAACTGTAAACCTAAACCACATGGAAAAGTGGGCGGAGCTCATTATAAATCCAGCCAAAGAATTTCGCGCGACTTTTAAACTTGACTACTTTAGTTGTAGTATAGGTTGGATACTTTTAGATTAGATTTGGTTTAAATTATCGTCGCACTAGAGCTACACGAGGGCTATTGGCGCTTGGATACTTTTAGCTATTTTGATATGTACAGCTGTGGAAAAAGTTCCCACTAGTGATTATTTCGAACGTTAGTCATCCTATAGAACCTTTTTGACTTTGTGTTTATATAACATCATGAGTTAATTGCAGGACAAAAAAAATTGCATAAGCAGCCGTCTTCATATTAAAAATGCTATTAACTTTAAAATTTTCAATGGCAGCACCCAATTTTATAATTAAGAAATATTAAGAATCCTCATAAACCCTAAATCTTAGTTTTTGTTACATTTGGCTGAATATTTGACGAGTTATTCAATCGAATCACTTAGTGACCTTTGGTTTACCATTTCTAAAATGACGGCCGTAGTCTGTGGGTTTATTGAAGGGAGAAATATAAACGTTTATTTAAAAATGTTTAGGGAGGGGTCCTGGGATGTATAGTCAATGAGGATGAAGCCCTGACGTTATTTTTAGAATATTTTATAATCTTTTTTTAAATTCGAAACATTTTTTTAATAGAAAAGAAGGTATTGACATGGTAGTCTTCCCAAAGTGTCCCGTCTGTCTGTCCTTACTTCGGTGACGAAATCTGTTCTATAAATCAGATCTTAAGAATCATTTTTGTCATCGAAAGATAGGACAGCAGGGACCTAACTTCATACTTTTTGTTCTTCTGTTTGTACGTCCATACGGATATCTGTCGTCTTGTCATGTCGACGAACGCGACCCATTAAAGTAGAATTGGAATTTAATTTTTAGTAATTTTAGTTACTGTTGCCACATCAGCAATATCACGAAAAACCTTATTTGAAATGTTAAAGATTATTAATTTTTTCTTTGTAAATCGATTTGGAATGGCGTTATAAAAAATATACCACAATGTGATTTTTTTTAATGTTTATTATATTTGTTTACTAAGAAAGTGGTTCACAGTGTTACTTTTTTTTGCTTAAAGAGCTAATTGGTATTAATTTACAATTAAATTCCTTCAATTATCAGTGCAATTTGGAGTTATTTCATGTTTATCATTGCCAAATGTTCTGGATATATCAGGTTTTTTCAAATATTATAGTTATTGATAGTTATTTAATTACAAGAATCTCGTGTAATTTAAGGTGAGATTTTCAAAGCATTGCCAAAGATCACGGAAAGGATGCTACAGGATGTGACTCGTTCAATTTTACATAATTATTCTTCAAACTGCAAATAAATTTAGCAAACTATAAAGATTATTTATTTAATTTGCGGAAGAAAAAATGTAATTATAGTGGCCAATTTTTAGAGTTGAAGATTCAAATTGTAACTGAATGCTGGGTTAGTCTATATTTGTTCTGAAGTTATAAATCTTGTGCGGAAGTGGTTATAGGTGGCAGTTAATGTTATTATAATACCCTTGCGTTTCGACGAGAATTTCATTCTAGTACTTAAGTAACTGCACATGTAGGCTTTTTAATTCTTTAAGAACTTCTCGAGCAACATTCAAGAACATGTGTCGTTTGGTGGCAGAGTACTGAAAGTTTAATGTGCCAATCACTCAGTCCGACGCTATTTTAGAAGCCTTGAAAAGTTGCAAAAAACAGGTCAAGATTTCCCGGCTCCAAAGGTGTGCAATGTAGAAATCTTCTTTCAGAACGAATGTACAGATGAGTGGCGGGAGTAAGGCTTGTAATAAAGAGACCAGTGTCTAATTTACAAGAGCAACCGAATGAACAAATTAACAAACTGCCACTTGCAATACAAAAGGTTCCTGCACATGTTTTTGAAGACCATAAACCCGCGTTTGTTTGTATCTTGCTGACCTTATTATTGCCTTTAAAACTGCTAATACGACAGATTCATTATACATTGGGGTTTCTACTTTTGCATTAGTATGCCATTAGTTTTAACAAACATAAAGATTGCTACGCCAACAATTAAAAGTACGGAACTTGATTTAAGGGGTCATAGTCTTAAAAATGTGCAAAGAAGGTACTACAAAGCATAGTTTGATCTTTCATGCAATTTTTAACTACTCAATATTAAAGTATAATTTTTTATATGCAATTCTATAAGATTTACTTATTATATAACAAATTTTAAAATTTATGAAACTTCAGCCAAAACTAAAATAAATGATAACAAACATTAAACTATTGGAACACATTGGGATTAGGCTTGCGCGCGAAATTTTGAGGTCAAAATTGAAGAAATGACAAAGAAAATGATTTTATATTGTACAAATATGTACAAACAAAGACTTATACCTAATTTCTAAACTAAATTTTAATAAGTAATTATTTTCAGAGCTTTTTTCTTAAATTTTTATTAATTTCTTTTAGAAAAAAGCTCTTAACATAAATTCTAATTAAAATTGAGCTCAGAATTTAGGTGCAAGTCTTTGTTTGTACATATTTGCACAATATAAAGTCATTTTCTTGCTCATTTCTTCAATTTTGACCTCAAAATTTGGCACGCAAGCCTAATCCCAATGTGTTCAAATAGTTTTATGTTTGTTATCATTTATTTTAGTTTTGGCTGAAGTTTCATAAATTTTAAAATTTGTTATATAATAAATAAATTTTATAAAATTACATATAAAAAATCTACTTATATGTTGAGTAGTTAGAAAATTACATCAAAGATCACCTATTTTGCAGATTTTTAAGACTTCTATGACCCCTTAAGAACAATACTGTTTATGTGCCGAAGCTAAACTAGTATTCCGAAGTTTACAGGGGTGACTTTAGAGCAGTTCATAGCGGTATCAAATCTCGGTAATTATAAATAGAAATATAATGTATTAGTACGAGCAAACCAGAAAAGAAATCGTTTCCTGAAAGATCGTAATATTTACAAAATAAATATAATTTATTAAGCAAATAAAAAAATTAAATGAAAGAGACATAACCGAACAACACAATTTTTTTCCCTCCAGAACATCGTCTCGCAAAAGAGTACCGGAACCAGTTTTCGTTAGTCTAAACCTGATTACAATCGAATAATCTTTATCTTGTGATTGAGAAAGCTTGCCGTGTTCCACTCCCCAGAAAGAGAAACGTATCCCCTTTTTTAAATCGCCAGACGTATCGTTTGGCGAAAATTTGTAACGCCACCTGGCGAGTCAGAATCAAAATAAAGTTGGCTGATAAATCCTCTTAATAGATAAAAGGATGCGTCAACCTCGCCCAATCCGAGACTATCCCCGGACCTGTGGCGTGGCAAAGCGAAGCACTACCACTAAGCCACTTTGGTTTTTTGGCTGCACACGGTTTATAGATAAGCAGTCGTCAATACAATGCCTGATTTAAAAAATGGGACCTTTCGCGAGTGCCTTACCGACTTTTAACCCCAATGTTCCTTGCATAGTTGGGACTGATTAGATTTTGATTTACTATTTAACTTACTTCTTAAGATGCGGACAAAATCTTACAAATTTTCTTATATACATTGCTCAAAGCATTTAGGGGAGCACTTTGCGTACTTTTGTTCACCCGTCCTGTTACAACTTCTTATTTTTTATTATAAAAATCTAAAATTTGTGAAATAGATTCATTATGCATCCTGATTGAAATTGTAAAAAAACAGGGGGGAAATCTTAATTTTTAACTAAAATTTAAGGGGTAAGAACATTGGAATCATAACTTTTGAATAAATTATAACAATAATTTTTTCAAAAATTTAATTGTAAAAAAAATGGTAAAATTAAATTTTAGACATCGAAGAATGCAAGTGTGAAGAATTTAGGGTCAATTTATTTAATAAAATTTTTTGCGAATGAATTTAATTTTACCATGCTTTTCTTATTTTCATTTAATTAAAAAAACATTATTTAATTCTTCAAAAGACATGATTCTTCCATCTAAGGATAAATAAGCACGAGTTCAACCTTGGGAGAGAAAAAATCGGAAGCTGATGATACCAAATGGAATCATTGGGGGCAAATGGTTAAAACCAGGCATCCCCCTAATTGTTTTGCGCAGTGTATATATAATCAAAACATACTTTTCATACAAATATATGCTAAAAACTATGTTTTGCCAAAGTAATTTTTAAAAAAATTATGTTTAATAGTTACTGAGAGAGACGCCTTAAACTAAAAATACACGTTTTTTTGTGTGCTATAAACGCAAAAAAAGACCGTATCACTTATTTGTAGTAAACAGTTTATTTTAACATTCTTTTTAATGCAAAATGCCTTTAAAATTAACTACTAAAAGAACTTTTTAAAAAGTTCTTTTTTAATTACATTTTTTAAGAACTCTAATATCTTACTTCAACTTCATTTTTTTTAAATACATGACTGATACCTGTAATCAAAGGCTGAAAACTGATATTTGGATCTTCTTCTACCGGACCAGGTCAATATCGGAACTAACGTGTTAATTGTTTGTGAGGAGGCTTTAAAAAAAATTCCCAAATGGGGACCTACGAAATACCACGTCCGAATGGGATTTCAAACCTATAGACGTTGATTCCTAAGACAATCATCGAAAAGTTTCGGAAATTCTAAAGTAGAAGCTGCTTATTTTAACTCTAGTTTTGCATCGATCGATAGACCATAAAAAAAATATATAATCACTCAAAAAAGTACATTACGTCAGTTGTGTCACTATTCCGCGTAACGGGTAATGCACTGTTTGGCCATTATTTCTGCCGTCGAAAACAAAATTTATGCTGTCAGTTAGTGCAAATAAATGATCTGATGCTGGATAAAAGTCTAATATACAGAAGGAAATTTCCGCCATTCCAAACGTGCTAGAATAATATACGAATGCTTTTACTCCTTAGAGAGGAAGATGATTGGCGAGAAATAAAGTGAAGCCGTCAAAAAGTCGCCAAGCAACTTTGGTAAGAACAGAACAAAATCTCACTCAATGTTTGTTTATGCTGACACGTATTTTTTTTACAAAATTCGCGTCAATTTCTAGAACAATTTCGTACCACCTTATGCAAAATCCGTGCTACCCTCTGCAGAATCCGCCCCACCCTCTGCAATATTCGGCATTCGCATCGTCTTACAATATTCGCTTCGTCTTACAATATTCGCATCACCTACTATATTTGCGTCATCTTCTATGCTTGCATCACCTTCTACTATGCTTGCATCACCTTCTACTATGCTTGCATCACCTTCTACTATGCTTGCATCACCTTCTACTATGCTTGCATCACCTTCTACTATGCTTGCATCACCTTCTACTATGCTTGCATCACCTTCTACTATGCTTGCATCACCTTCTACTATGTTTGCATCACCTTCTACTATGTTTGCATCACCTTCTACTATGCTTGCATCACCTTCTACTATGCTTGCATCACCTTCTACTATGCTTGCATCACCTACTATGCTTGCATCAACTACTATATTTGCATCACCTACTATATTTGCGTCATTTACTAGATTTGCGTCACCTACTAGATTTGCGTCACTTACTATAATTGAGTCAACTACTATATTTGCATCACCTTTTACAATATTTGCATCACCTTTACAATATTCGCATCACCGTTACAATATTCGCATCACATTCTACAATATTTGCATCACCTTTTACAACATTCAAATCACTTTCTGCAACATTCGCATAACCTTCTACAATATTCGCCTCACCTTCACTATTCGCCCCACCTTCAATATTCGCCCCACCTTCAATATTCCCCTCACCTTCAATATTCGCCTCACCTTCGACAAGATTCATATCACTTTCTACAAAATCCGCACTTTCAGCAATATTCGCATCTATTTCAACATTCACATCATTATAAAAAAAAATCGATTATTTGTGTAGTTGTAATCTGTAGCACGAGATATGAATTTATACCAAAATACTAGTAATTTCCTTTACCTGTAAGAAAAATGCTATGTAATAATGGTTTAAATGAAAATTAAAAAATCGCCATATATATTTAAAAAGCCCATACAAACTCCACTGTAGAATTTGAAAAAATGGTTTCAATTATGATTTTTATTAGATAGTCAAAAATTGCCAAATCGATTTAAGGGGTCTAAGGAGTCTTAAAAATGTGCAAAGAAGATACTACAAAGCAAAGTTTGATCTTTCATGTCATTTTTGAACTACTGAATGTATAAGTATAATTTTTTTATATGTAATTCTACAAGATTTATTTATTATAAAACAAGTTTTAAAATTTATGAAACTTTAGCCAAAACTAAAATAAATGATATTAAACATGAAGGTACTTGAACACACTGCGATTAGGCTTGCGCGGCAAATTGTGAGGTCAAAATTTAAAAAATGAATAAGAAAAGGACTTTATATTGTACAAATATGTGCAGACTAGGACTTATACCTAAATTCTCAACTCAATTTCAATTAGAAATTATTTTTTTTTAAATTTAAAATCAAAATTTTTAATTTTTTAATAATTTTTTTAGAAAAAAGTTCTTAAAATAATTTCTAATTAAAATTGAGCTGAGAATTTAGGTATAAGTCCTAGTCTGTACATATTTGTACAGTATAAAGTCATTTTCTTGGTCATTTTTTCAATTTTGACCTCACAATTCGCCGCGCAAGCCTAATCACAGTGTGTTCAAGTACCTTCGTGTTTAATATCATTTATTTTAGTTTTGGATAAAGTTTCATCAATTTTAAAACTTGTTTTATAATAAATAAATCTTGTAGAATTACATATAAAAAAATTATACTCATTTATTGAGTAGTTAAAAAATTACAAGAGAGATCAAACTATGCTATGTAGTATCTTCTTTGCACATTTTTAAGACTCCTGTGACCCCTTAATAAGCCCATGCAAACTCCACTATAGAATCGCGCCAAGCACTTCGCCGAGAGCGCTTGTTTAGGCTTACTACAAAAGCGATCAATGACATCTCTTGGCAACTCGGGTTCTGTATTAGTTTTAGCCAGGCAGCATCTACATATTCTTCCTTCCCCCGTCTGAGTAAATAGATGAAACACGTAAAATGGCTCAAGTATTTAAAATTAGAAGCAACAAAAACCGCAACTTTTTTTTAATGCAATTCTCCGCAATCTTGGTTTTGCGGGTTTTTAATTAAAATTTTAATTAAAGAAAGCGGATGCCAAACACTAGAGCTTAAGCTAATTTTAAAAATGCGTGTTTAATTTCACAAATTTTGATGAATGAAATTGTTGTATTAATGGCTTTTTTAAAGTTATTTAAAGAAGCACTTTAGTTTGAGTCAAAAACCAACGTTGTAAAAGCAAAAATTCTGAATTTTAATTGTTTTTTTAGGTAATAAAATGTTTTACATTTCGTTAAGTTACGGTCATTAAATTTGGATAGGTTATGCATTTATAAAAGCAATATGGCAAAGGAATTGTTTGTTTGTGTTTTGGCTAAACCAAGTAGTACATCAGTGTAAGAAAGTAGTTCTTTATACAGAAAAAACTCACTTGGTGTGCTGTAAAATACCTTAATTTAGAAACAATTTGTTTATTTTATACGAAAGATTTTATTTTTACTTTTAACGAAAAACCTTTTTTTAATAGATAAGTTGTAAATATAAAAAATCATTACTTCTAATTAACAAGTGAAATGAATGAAGAGGATAAGATAAAAGAATTGCAGGTTATAAGCCACTTTGCACATCTCAACCAGGCTAAATTTAATTTTTAAAAATATAGGTTTTCAAAAATAATGTTCTTGACTAAACACATCTTTTTTTCTGCATTTTATATAATTGCTGCACGTAGAAGACCACCGCCAATTTCAAAGGATAAAAAGCTACTCAAACCCTTCTGAATCGTTAGAGATAAAAAGTTGTGACTCCAAAGATAGCTTGACCCCTTGATACCCCCTGAATTATTGATTAATTTTCAAGAAAACGGCTCTTAAATTATCTATTTTGTTAACTCTGAAATTCTACAAAATGCTTATTAACAATATGCCCATTCGTTTATAAGCTTTCAATTATTGAGCTTATTTTTTTTGAAATAATCTTATTGATGTGTTGCAATTGGTGGATTTTAGTAAGTTTTAACTTTAAAGGCGCGTTACTGCTCAACATTCCAGCCTGGTTAGGTTAGGTTTGAATTATCGTCGCACTAGAGCTACACGAGGGCTATTGGCGACGGGCGTCGTATCTCAGAACCACAGTCAGGTGACGAGCCAACACCTGAATAGGCACCCAACGCCACCGTTAAGGGCGACATCACATTCCAGTCTGGAAACAATGCTGGAAGGAGAAGGAAGGTGTTAAAGCAAAAAGAAAAGGTCATGATTAGAAAGATTGGAACCAAAAGGGTTAAATCTACCAAAAAATCCCTAGAAACTTTTTTATCCTGCCTATCAACAACACCAACTCAAGACGTCCACAGGCAAAGCCCTCTTTAAGGATAAGATGGAAATGCCATCGTTTCCATGACGACTATGGTCAGGGGGGAAAGGGGGGGGGTCTCTTAAAACCATCCCCCATTGGCGCCGTGACATTTCGGACGGGCTATCAATTAGGGCTAAAGGGGCCGTGTGGTCAGATCTTTCGAAGTTTCGAACGTTTTCGGAATGAGCAGACGATTGGATCTTAAAGGCTCGCATTAAATTCTGCCTCTTTGGGGAAGTTGAAAGGGTCACTCTTCGTTGGTGTCATTAATGCCGCGTTAAGAGACGTAAAACTTTGCATCTTTTTCGGAATGGGCATCTTAGAGTTGCGTTAAATTGTAGGACATTGGGAAGTTAAAGGGGCTACTGCGTTAGTTTAGTTAATTTCGCGTATAATGGGGTATAGTAGGTGGATCGAGATCTATACCGATTGAATGCTGGGTCAATCGATTCTTTGGAACGTTCTCTGTCTAAACATACTAAGCCGTAATAAATAAAGCTTTTATGAGTCTGGTGACCAAAGGGTCAAGTTGAATTAACGTTTCACTAGACATACACAAGGGCCATTAGCAATGCCGTCTTTACCATGAGGGCACTCGGTGCCCGTGCCCAGGGCCCCCATTCTCAGGGGGCCCCGAAGGACCGACAATTTCTCCCACACAATTTTTCTCAAAATATTTGTGCCGGGTACATTACACTTTTTTCGCAAATCAGTTATCTTATCAGAAGGTATTTACAAGGTATATACTACGCCATATTATATGTGAAGAAAGTGATATCCCTCAAAAAATTGACTTTAAGGATATAATAAAAGATTTTTCTCAACAGAAATCCTGAAAGAAACCGTTATCGTAATCGTAACCAAAAACCAGCAGCATTCTAATATCATTAATGACATGTTATATCATACTGCATTTGATTAAATATAATAAATAGTCATACTCAGTAAAAATTTTTCATTATAATTAACTTTTTTTACTTTCCAAAAGGGCCTCAAATACTTTTGTGCCCAAGGGCCCCAACCTAGTTTAAGACGGCCCTGGCCATTAGCAACAGAAGTCTAAATTGAAACCAGTTAAGAGACTAACCGGCATCTAAATATGCACCAAAAGCAACCTACAAGACCAACCTCTTACGCAGCGTCTGGAAGTTGTATCCCCTATTAAATGGGGTATTATGCCTCCTATTTTGGGTAGTTATTCGTCTGACTTATTTTAACAATGCCCGGACCTAACCTGGACCTTTCGGGTGCAAGACAAGCGCTTTGCCGCCGAGACACCCACAGCCCCTCTATTCGTCAATTGTTAAGGCTAGAGGAAAGGGTGACAATTCCAAAGATAGTTGGTCTAGGGCTAAAAGGGGTTAAACATACCAAAAAAGCCCTAATTCGAACGTTTTCGGAATGAGTAGACGATTGGATCCTAAGGCTCGCGTTAAATTCGAACACTTTGGGGAAGTCGAAAGGGTCACTCTTCGTTGGTGTCATTAATGTCGCGTTTAAGAGACGTAAAACTCTGCATCTTTTACGGAATGGGCACATCTTAGAGTTGCGTTAAATTTTAGGACATTGGGAAGTTAAAGGGGTCACTTCGTTAGATTAGTTAATTTCGAGTACAATGGGGTATAGTAGGCGGATATATACAAATTGAATGCTGGATCAATCGATTCTTTTAACGTTTTCTGACTAAACATACTAAACCATAATAAATTAAGCTTTTATGAGTTCGGTGGTCGAAGGGTCAAGTCGAATTAACGTCTTACTTAGACATAACACAAGGGCTATAAGCGACAGACGTCGTTAATTGAAACCAGTTAGGAGACTAACCGGTGTCTAAATATGCACCACGAACAACTTACAAGACCAACATCTCACGCAGCGTCTGGAAGTTGTACCCCTTATTAAATCGGGTATTTATTCGTCTGACTTATTTTAGCAATGCCCGGGCCGAACCTGGACTTTTCGCGTGCAAGACAAGTACTTTGCCGACTAGACACCCACAGCCCCTCAATTAGTCAACTGTTAAGGCTAGAGAAAAAGTGACAATTCCAAAGATAGTTGGTCTGGGACCAAAAGGGGTTCAACATACCAAAAAAGCCTAGTTCGAACGTTTTTGGAATGAGTAGACGATTTGATCTTAAATTCGAGCTCTATGGGGGAGTTGAAAGGGTCATTCTTCGTTGGTGTCATTAATGTCGCGTTAAGAGACGTAAAACTCTGCACCTTTTTCGGAATGGGCACATCTTAGAGTTGCGTTAAATTTGAGGACTTTTGGATGTTAAAAGGGTCACTTCGTAGGTTTAATCTATTAATATCGCTTACAATGGGTTAGGTTTGAATTATCGTCGCACTAGAGCAACACGAGGGCGGATTGGAGACGGGCGTCGTATTTTAGAACCACAGTCAAGTGATGAGCCGATACCTGAATAGGCACCCAGCGCAACCGTTAAGGGCGACATCGTACGCAGCGTTAGGATTTTGAAGGATATTTTACGTGCATTCCCTTACAATGGGTATTATTCGTCGGACATTTTTGGCTGCACGGGCCGTTTATAGGTTTGCAGTTATTTTGGGGATGCCCGGACCCGAACCTGGGACCTTTCGCAAGGGCCTTGTGCCTAACCGACTGGGCTCCCCAGCCCTACTAAAAAAAAGGAGTATAACCAGAAATTAATGCTTTGGATTTGGACCAATGTAAGAGAACGTGTCAAAAGTTTAAATGGGCTACATAAATGTATGAAACCCTTAACGCTTTTTCTAACTGCGTTTACACTAAGTGAAAGGAAAACTATCAAAATTCTTTGAAAGTGGAAAAAGCTAAGGCTTGTGGTAATCTGAATCGTGTAATCCGAAACGAAATAAGTTTTTTTAAAGGCTAAAATGACTTGTGATACGATACCCAAAATAGTCGGCACTCTTCGTCTTACCAAAAGAGAAATAAGACAATGCCATTTATTGAATTCCCATAATCCTGATAACAAGGTAATGAGATACTAGTATATATTGTTACTATTATTACAAAAGAACTTTAATAGACTTAAGGGGGAATGAGTGCGCTTGACCGCGGGTCTCCAAACCAAAGTGCCTCAGTGTTAATCCAATAGGGAAAAAATTTCTCTGCCACATTTCTTAGGCTCTATTGAATATTTTTTACCAGATATTCTTTTTTTAAATGATAAATGTACATAACTTACAGGTGTCTCTGATCCCACTTTTTGAAATTGCTTCTAATATTTTGTGTAAAATTATTTATTGAATATTTTAAAAAAACATTCGTACCAATTTCAAAAGTAGGATAGTCGGGAACTGTAAGTTATCCACATTTATCATTTAACAAAAAAATTTAAAAAATATTCCATACATCCGGAGAAATGTGGCAGAGTAAATAGTTTTTCCCATAGGATTTAACAATGAGACACTTGAGTTTGGAGACCCGCGGTCCAGAGCGAACTTTCCTCTCAAGACTTCATTCTTACTTACATGACGTACATTTTAGTGCCTGCAGAAGCGTAAACGTACCCGATTTATAAAAACTGATTAAAATATACTGCACAAACTATCAAATATATAAAAAAATAATAAATTTTTCTTATATTTTATTATTATGATAAAAAAATAACTAAAATCACACGATAATGTCTCACAGTATAGATTAAATTTGAACTTTCATAAATGTACGCTATCGTTTGATACTTAAAGAAAACGAAATTTCAATAAATCCGAATTTACGAAGCTTAGAAAGATCATATTTTTTTTTTTTAAGTAATAAGGCTGACATCCATTGGGATGAATAAAAATATATTTTCTAATAGAAAAAAGTTTGAATAATCGAATGATGTGCTATTTAATATCATAAATAGCTATAGATGATCAGAAAAAATATATATAAAATGATGCCAAATAGCCATTGAGACTGAAAGGGTTGAAATTGAAATGGAACTTTTGCAAACCCACAATTCCATTTAGAGACTCGCATTAAAAAAATAATCCATGTAACAGCTTGATATTTACTGTACTATTATAAACAATGCCCATACTTTAAACAATGGTTTAAAATTTAGACTTAAGATAAAACATTTCAAGTACCCAATAAAACTTGATATCAACTGATTGGGACCGCAATCAAAAACAAAAATCTTTTCAATAAAGAGTCGCAAAAGAAATCAAAGAAGCATCTCAATTCAACACAGCGTCGTTTGACACAGATGTTACTGATAATTTAATCAAGAAATAAGCTTTACATTGGGCTTTAAATAAGTAAAGACATTGAGCTTTACATAAATAAGCTTTACATTACGACACCAACCATATCAACATACATCACACCATTTACGACTATTTCACAATTAAAGACCCTAGGAGATAATATTAATAAATTCCTAACCGAATAAAGTTGTTATATTTTTAAGTTTAAAATAAACTAAACTCCCCGGCGCAACAGCCCATTACTGGGCCAAGTCCTGCCGTGCCCATTTCAGCTTTCGTGACCTAGGGCTCTGGGGTGCTAGGCATATGTCCCGGTAAGGGGGTCAGTCTCACGCGGAACCCCAAGTGTTTAGTTTCCAAGCATGCTTGGTACCCATTTTATCGACCCACTTAAGGGATGAAAGGATGGGTCAACCTCACCCAATTCGGGATTTTTAAGTTTAAGTAATCAGAATTCACTGATTGTGTGTGCTCATTAATGACTAATCTTTTAAGTAATCAGTAAACGTATTCAACTAACTCTCGATAATTTTCAAAACGACGATTTTTAAACAAACACTTTATATTATTTAGTTATACTAGTTTGAATCCATTTTGGAGTTTAGGTTTGAATTATCGTCGCACTACAGCTACACGAGGGATAATGGCGACGGGCGTCGTATTTTAGAAACACAGTCAAGTGATGAGCCGACATATGAATAGGCACCCAACGCAACCGTTAAGGGCGACATCGTATGCAGTGTTAGGACTTTGAAGAATATTTAACGTGCACTCCCTTACACGGGGTATTATTGGTCGGACATTTTTGGCTGCACGGGCCGTTTATAGGTCGGCAGTTATTTTGGCGATGCCCGGACCCGAACCTACCTTTCGCACACTAGGCGAGTGTCTAACCAGCTGGGCTCCCCAGACCCCCATTTTGAAAGAAGATTTAATGTACAAGACATTAATTAAGGTAAATTTATCGTATATAAGGAAAATAGAAAATACTTGTTTTTCTTTGTAGGGGGGAAGAAGAATGAACTTAATTTTTTTTAAATGTCTATTCCCATCAGTAGAAATCATAATTTCAAACTAATTTTACCCTAAAATCCGTAAAATGATTGTTACTATATTGTAAAACCAAACATATAAACAACCGTAAAAAAAAATAAACGAAAAAGAGTACAACGATACTAAAAATACAGGATGGTTCAAAAAAGAACTTCTCGTAAAATGAGAGGGCGATTTAGCCGGATTCTTAGGCTGTCAAAAAGAATTTTCTCGGATTGTTAGGTGCAGAAATGTGGAACGGAAAAGGACACTCATTCTTTTCAACTTTGTCATTACAGAACGTGAAATGATAAGAAAAAAAATAACGCTAGAAAAATATGGTGCAGTTAGATTGTAACGAAATTGATAACTAAATTAGAATAGTAATCATAACAAATATAAATATTGAGTTACATAAATAAGTTGCACTGTAGTACAATTCCAATTATCTCAATCAATTGGGACCAATCCCCTATTCGAAAATTCCCAAATATGGATACTCAAATATTTCTGAAAAGTCTTTCAATCACAGTATATGAAAATGCACAAGAATCAACCATGTAATTTAATAATTTGAATCGAGAAATCTTCAGCTACGTCATGTTTAAATCACTAATTAAAGGGCTGTACCTTACTTCTGTTGAATCTTGTGTATTATAAACCAAACGAAAGATTATGCAAACCCAATTTTAATTAACATTATTGCTATGCATCTAATTACAACATCGAAAACTTAACTTCCGGATTTTGTTGCCAAATAAATTTAGGAATAAAATCGTGCGAAGTTATTTGGTTCTCTAAGTAGGTTTTAGTAAAAAAAATACTTTTGTAGTTATATACATTTATGAAAAGAATGTAATAATAATAAGAATTTTTGTGGTAAGGTCTCAGCGTTTTTGATTGAATATGCGTTGGGTTTAGAGTTTTGCTTGAATCATCGTCGCACTGGAGATACACGGGGCTATTGGCGACAGTGGCTTCATAATTTAGAGCCATAGTAACTTTTGGGGTAACTTAAGAGCGAAAATGTACGCGCAGTCGGTAATCTGCGTTGAAAAATATCAAAAGATCGCACCATTTTAAGCATTGCTAACGACGGTAAGCGCATGGAGACCCCAGAGGAGTGGCAATGTGGCCAGTATAGACATCTCTAATGAGAAAAATACTACGACAAAATACCATATAATTTTAAAATTACAAAAAAATATATGAAAATACTCGAAAAGCGTTTCACTTTTTTTAAGTCCCTAAAAATATTCCAAAATGCAGCTTGTATTTTTATATGGTAATTTTTTGAAATTTTAGAATTAAATTTTATTTTTCGTAGCACTTTTCTCCTTAAAGTGGTGGCAACACTGGCCCAATTACTCCTCCTCTGGGTTCTCCATTTTCGTCCCGTCGTTAGGCGGAAAACATACCCAACAACACCTAAGAAACGCGGTGTGCTCTCAGTTACTTATATTTTAATTCCTTATTTACACTACAATCAAATAGTTCAACATGCCTCCCCAATAAGAAATAATACATCATCTACTGACATTAAACAAAAATTTCTATCCTATTTAAAAACAAATTTTGTTTAACCCTTTCAGTCCCAGTGATGCCAGTTGGCATCATCACTTTCAATATTTTTTTCAAAATGTTTATGTCCCGCTATGACATCCAAACACGCATCATTCGATTCTTCACACTTTATTCTATCAGACAAAATTTTACTTTTATCTCAATAGAAGTCAGAACTGCTATTTTTTTTTATTTAGAAAATAGTCGACAAGCGTTTTTCCTGATTTTTGATAAGTTCACTTCAGTTCCACATATTTAAAACACAATTTAAACTATTTCGGTTAAAATGATTACTAAATTTTTTTTAATAATATGGTCAGATACCTTAAAATATATAACTCGAAGTGTTTTTAGGTATATATTTTTATTTTGTTGTTTTCCACAGTTAAAGAATTTTGGCATTGTTTCAAAAACCATATAAAAAAAAATTGGATTTTTTTCCTTATGGATTTCGTATATTTGACCTAAAATAAGCTTATTTTGTGAATATCAGATGTTTCTGTAGTGTAGTAAATTTTTGGGACTGAAAGGGTTAAAAAAACAGCAATAGCACAAAGGCATCCACAAAGCCTATTTGTTGGTTATAAAAACCTATATTACAATCGTAATCAAATTAAAATGCTCTTTAAATATTATAAATTAAACAAAGTGGTGCATCTTTCTCATTGAAGCCCCATAAAAAAGTCTAACTTTAGCAGTCTCTTGGCCTCCACTTACTTTCATTAAGCATTTACTTAGAGTAATGAAAAATCTTCGTTAATTCTGTCTGCGAATCTGGGGATTTACGCCTTTTTATATGAAAGTCACAGACAATGACAAATAAGAGCAGATTCTTTAAAATTTGGAAGAGTTGTAACCTACGTTTGTTAGTAAGTAACTGGCGTTTCTATCAATAATTTTCTAACTTGTTATAAAGAGTTTATTATAGACCCTTTAACCCTCTCACTCCCAATCATTCCATTTCCTCACTAAGTTCACCTCGAGTTTCAAATAAATTTTATCGAATTTCCCACATGTTTTTCTGGACAGTTGTACTTTCTTTTCGTGTAGTTATTTGAAAGAATTGTGAAATTTGAAGAATTGCATTACGATTAACATTTGTCGACCAAAAAATTGTATTAAAATTGAACATTTTAAATATTAATTAAAAATTTAACTAACCAATATGTAAAACAAACCAATTACACTTTCTCTTCTTTATTTTCCCAAATGCACTTCGCAATTAAATGTTAGTTACATGTGTATCAAAAAATTGAATAAATCACGTATTTAATTGGACTTTGATTGTGCGAGATGGCACTAAAGAAGTATTCATTAATTCGTGGCAATAAAAGTTAAGGAAAATTTTTACGAATGGGAGAAAAAGATGGCCTAACTCAATACCACCTAGATTAGAAGGCCGGCGAACTAAATGCTTGACGTCAAATTAGTGGACCGATTCTGTGGTTTTGACCAATGATCATTCGTGACTAGATCTTGTATTTGAATAAATTTTTAAGATAAGATGAATCAAGATGCAACGTTATTGGTCAACAAGTGGAAATTGGTCTACTAGTGTGACGTTGTGTTGCTTAGTTCTTCGGCCTTCTAATCTAGGTGGTATTGCCTAACTAAACTTTTGACACGCACCATTATAGTTCTTCTAAAGGGGCATCAAATCCTACATGTTTATGCTCGTTTTAAATACAGTGTTTCAGAAAAAATTGGGACCAAGTCAGAAGTGACCTGTGTTATTGTTGCTTCAAATCGCCTATTTGTACCTTAGATGCAGAAAAGCATAACTCCGATTTATTTTTGCGTGTTATACTTAAGAGAGCATAATTATTACAAAATCATGGTTTGTCAATAAAGTTCTTCATCTGATATTTTCCTTTTTGTTTTGCTTACAAAATTCACTTTTGAGTCGAAACGCAAAATTCGGTTACATAAACCAGAAGATTTTAATTTTGTTTTTCGAAATGTCTGAGTCTAAAAGAGTAAAAGTCTGTAGCGCAAAAAATGATGTTTTGACATAAGACTTCAATTCAGAAAGTAATGCTGTTAATGGGTTTTTAACATAGTTATAAGACTGTTTTAATTTAGTTACATAAGTAAGATCAAATTAAATTTTTATATCATGTTTTTTAATACCTTACAAAGGATATGAGTACATCAAAATGTGTTGCAAATTTTTTACTAGAAATTTAGCGACTAGGGTAATAAAGATTATTCATTTAACAATAGATTAACACACAACCAGAAAATATTTTTTTAACAAATTAATTTTCTTATAAATTAATTTTATTATTAAACCCTATATACTTAATGATATGAAATAATTTTAAACTTTTTACCCCCTAACTTATAAATGCTAATTTATTCCTTGCGTAAGCACGTTGAATTCTTACACAAAAAAATGCCCTTATGTAATAAATAAACAGATTATTATTCACACTTTTTGCACTGGTGTCAGGACCATGGAAAAAAAAATTTAATAAAAAATATACAAACCAGTTTACTTAACTACCTTTACTTAATTATAACTATACCTTTCGGCAATCAATTTTCCAAACAACTGAAAAAAGTTCCAAGGCGCCAATGTCAAGTTTAATATTTTTTATAAAAAAGAAGACATATTACTATGCAGGAGACAAAGTTTAAAAAGATTCAGGCTGGCTGCTTTTTAATGCAGAAAAATGATTAAATTATTCATAAGCCCATGACTGGGCGAGCCAAATATCGAACGCGGCTAAGTTTTTAAGAATATTTTTGTATAAAAAAAGGTTTATGCTATGCTAAGAATGGGAAATACATTGATGTTATTTCATAAACCCTGATTCTTAAAAGTTTCGGAAAAAGTTTAGCGAGCATTATTAAATTTGTTTATTTTAAGGATGATGTTTTTCTTTTGTTGATGGAATTCAAATAACTGCAAAATTTTTTGTTTTACTATAAGATAATTTAAAATTATCAGTTAATAAATGGTTATCAATTTGAGATGTTTCACATTTAACCCTTTCAGTGCCAGTGATGCCAATAGGCCACTGGGTATCACCATGTTTCTGATCATAGTTTTTAAAAAAAATAATAGGGCTGACATCTTTTGGGTTTAATAAAAAATATTTTCTAATAGAAAAAAGTTTGAAGAATCGAATGATATGCTTTTTGGTATCATAAATGGCTTTAGACGATCAGAAAAAAAATCTAAAATGCTCTTGCCAAATTATCATTGGGACTGAAAGGGTTAATACGAAATGTTATATCCAAATCAGCTTACAGTGACACGTTTACCGAGTCGAGGACACTTCTTTAAAGTAGCGAATTATAGTACCACATGTCTTATTTTTTGAATTAAAAAAATACCAATTTCAGATATTTATCCCTTAACGATCGAATAATTTAAGAAACCTGTCATAAAAGTGCCCATTTCGATAGTGTTGGTGATCGATTAGTATTGGTGATAGTATTGGTTCGATAGTATTTCGATAGTACCTACAAACTAGACACTCCAGGACAGAAATTTCAGGGAAACGAAGAGGAAAGGAAAAAATATTCTTTCAAAATTTGTTCAATATCCGCCTCGCATTACTTGTAATCTACAATTTAAAAACGCACTTCGGTTATAATTCGGCCTAATAATGGTAACTTTGGCCCATTCTTAAATTCGTAATGCAAACTTTCTACTTGTTTAATAGCTGTGAATAAGTCCTGGAAGAGTAACACTGATTAAAAAAATGATTTTATATCGTAGGAAGTTATAACGGATTAGAAAAGCTTTACACTCTTAAAACGAACGAGCGATTTTTACTCAGTCTGAGTTAATTTCACTCCTCCAGTCTGGAAAATGCACTTCCCCGGAAGGAGTGTATCCCTTTTGTGTTAAGCCTCCGACAGGATCACTCCAAACGAGCGATTTTAACTCAGTCTGAGTTAATATTCAATCCTTTCCAGTGTCGAAAATGCACTTCTCATACTGGAGTGGGTTTCACTCTTTTGTTTTAAGAGTGTAGTCCAAAGTTACCCTTGAGGACCGATGTTGCGCTTCAAAGGTAGTTTCTAAAAGACACCTTATAAAACACCCACAACACCTAACTTTTAGTTTTCGCAGGATATCTGCTTCAGAAATGGCAACAAGGCATGTGTGATGCCACTATAAACGAGTGACTCAATAAAACCATCTGTATATAGCCGTCTGCCATGCATCGATGGAATTAGGATCATACATTTGTCTCGAGAAGACCTAGATGGAAAAAACCACCACAATCTATTGTCATATTTTAAACTATGTACTGTTAATTAAATCGTAAAAGGTTCGGATTGCATAAATTAATAACCCTCACAAATTCATTTAATACGCATGACAAGCATACGGTTAAAAATTCGGTAAGATTTTTAAAGAGACATCACATGTACGACGCAACAGACGTGAATGGCGTCTTAACATGTTATTTGAATGGCGTATTAACATGTTATAGCACCACATAAACCGGAAATTTAAACATAAACTCTACATTTCACACCTATCAAGACACCGCATATTATCTATTTCGCAAGCATTACACCAGGCATGAGTGACACGTCCTATCCTTTTCTGCCGTGGGACAGCAATGGAATAAGAATGTAATGAGTTTTTTTTTTCGAGTAGACCATCACCATCTGTTGTCATATTTTAAACTATGTGCTGTTAATTAAACTGCAAAGGGTTCAGATCTAATCGATTAATAATCCTTCCTCAAATATTCATTTAATACCATTCAATCTTATGATGAATCACACTCTTACGGTTAAAGTGTCGGTAAGTTTCTTTAAGAGAAGCTTTGTAATTAAAACTTTGAACCCCACACCTATAGTAGACATCACATATTAACCGTTCCACGTACAACGCAACAGACGTGAATGGCGTGTTAACATGTTATAGCACCACATAAACCTGCAATTTTAACCTAAACTCTACATTTCACACTTATCAAGACACCGCATACTATCTACAGTGGTGGAAATTGATTTATGAACTGACAGTTTTTTAACATTATTTCTTTATTAAATGCATTTTTATCGATTTAAATTTTATGTACTATACAGGCTTTGCATTATAAACTATACACGTAAATAAAATTTTATATAAATTCGTAAACAATTTATTTTCTTGACATTTTAGTTTTAGCATAGGGAAATTGATTTATGAACTTTTGCATTCAATCTCAATTAAAAATTGCTAAAACTATTTTTTATCGCGAATGCTTCCTTGATTTTATTTTTCATAGACAACACAAAACTTTGGGTCAAGTTTTGGTCAAGAAATTTGCAGTTTTTAATGATTAAGTCCTTCTATTCCATAACCGATGCACACTTCATTGAAACCATACTCTATTTGAGTAAATTATTCAAACCAATTGATCTCAGACATTATTCTTGGGGTTTAAGTCATGGCTATTGGCATTATGATCTAAATGAACAACACTTAGCTCATTAAACAGTCTTTAATTTCGTTTGAAATGTGGATACTTGCATTATCATGCATAAAAATCTAATCAAAAGCATAGTTTTGCAACGCAAAAAGGAATTAAAGAATTTTCTAGAACTGATCTGCAATAAAGTGATGTTTGTTAACAATTCAGAAACATAACCTTGTTTCTTCGATCATAAGATATCGGGGCCCAAACCATCAAACTTCCACCACTAACATTTCTGCTGAAGACAGATTTTGGTTATTTCCGAAGATACTTTCAATAACATTTTAAACCATCACGTCCATCCAAATTGAACTTTTTTCATCAGCAAATGTCACTTTTTCCCCATTTCTCTCCCTCCACCTCCACCAAATCAATTTTCATGTAGTTACGACTATATTTTAATAGCCTGTTCTTATGGTGAAGAGTAAGCTTTGGACCAGCCTTCATTTTGGAACATTTCAAGTTCGACGACGATATCAATATTTGTCCTACTCTTCTGGGAGCTACAGGAAGTGATTGTTCATAACAAATTCGTCCTGTAATGCACAAATGCTGACACAAATGGTAACTTTTTGGGATACCAGTCCAATAATCCTGCTTTTGTCCCTCGTCCCACGAGGGTTACACCTTTTTTAATGATGGTTTTTGCCGAAGTCAGAATGATTCTTTAAATATTTATGAATTATATTTGTTGATCTTTTAATTAATATGCTAATTTCTCTTAAAGATTTGTTGCAATATTATATAAGGGTCATTTTTTACCTTTTTGGTTTCAGGCAGTCCCGCAAGCTTTCCTATTTAGTAAAATGGGAATAAAACAGATAAATTTCAACAAATTTGGCTTTAATCTTATTTATAAACACTGATAGTAAGCTCCCCTGAAGTTCAAATATAGAACTAGTTAAAATATTTGGTACCTGGGTTCAAAATAAAGTTGAGTTCATAATTCAATTTCCATCATTTGACATGCTTAAAAACTAAAATTAGATATATTTTTATTTAATATCATGTTTTGAAAAAAATTATGTGTGTAATTCCTTTATTGTGCTTTGAATATCCAACACACAAAATTTGAATTGTTAGCACTTAATACAAAGCTATATCTGGTGAAAAGAATGATAGTTCATAAATCAATTTCCACCACTGTATTTCACAGACATGAGTGACGCGTCCTATCCTCGTCTGCCGTGGAACAGCAATAATTAAGAATGTAATTTCTTTTATAAGTATACCATCACCATCTATTTTCATGTTTTAAACTACGTGCTGTTAATTAAACCACAAAAATTTCAGATCTCATCGATTAATAATCCTCAAATGTTCATTTAATGCCATTCATCTTATGATGAATCACACTCTTACGGTTAAAGTTTTCGCAAGTTTCTTAACCCTTTCCTTACTGAAACGGTCTAAGAAGGCCGAATGAAAAAGAATTCGATAGTGTTATCCGTAACAAATATTACGAAGAAGCAAAAATCCTTCGCATGGAAAAGGTTAAAGAGAAGCTTTGTAACTAAAACTTTGCCCCCACACCTAGTAGACATCACATATTAACCGTTCCACGTACAACGCAACAGACGTGAATGGCGTCTTAACATGTTATATCACCACATAAACCTGGAATTTTAACCTAAACTCTACATTTCACACCTATCAAGACGCCGCATACTATCTATTTCACAGACATTACAACAGGCATGAGTGACACGTCCCATCCATCTGTCTGTCTGGTCGTCTGCCGTGAATCGATGGAATTAAGATCATGTATTTTTTAAACGACTCATCACCTATATAGTCATATTTTAAATTACGAGCTGTTTATTAAACCATAAAAGGCTCTGATTTCATCGGTTAATCATCAAAAATTCATTCCCATCACAAACTTAAAAATTTGGTAAGTTTCTTAAAGAGAAGTCTTGTAAGTACAGCTTTGCCCCTACACCTATTATTGCATGTTAAAGACATCACATGTACGACGCAACATACGTAAAGGGCGTATTACTACATAGCACCACATAAACCTGGAATTTTAACCTAAATCCTACATTTCACACCTATCAAGACACCGCATACTATCTATTTCACAGACATTACAACAGGCATGAGTGACACATCCCATCCATCTGTCTGGTCGTCTGCCATGCATCGATAGAATTTGGACCATACATTTTACGCGAGAGACCAAGGTGGAAAAGACCACCACCGTCTATTGTCATATTTTAAACTACGTCATGTTAATTAAGCCATAAAAGGTACTTGTCTTATCGATTAATAACCCTCAAAAATTTATTTAATACCCATAGTTAAAAATTCGGTAAGAATCTTAAAGAGACATCGCATGTACGAAGCAACAGACGTGAGTGGCGTCTTAACATGTTATGCGAATGGCGTATTAACATATTATAGCGCCATATAAACCTGGAATTTTAACCTAAACTCTACATTTCACACCTATCAAGACGCCGCATACTATCAGACATTACAACAGGCATGAGTGACACGTCCCATCCATCTGTCTGGTCGTCTGCCGTGAATCGATAGAGTTGAGGCCTTGCCAGATTCAAGTCTCGAGGGGGGGGGGGGGGGTCGTTGCCAGGGACAATGCAAGACCCTCCCCCTCTATTTCATTCCGTGAGGAGGAGAAGATAGGCGATGACCCTCGTTTGAGGACAAGCGAGTGGAAAGTTAATTTGAGGCAGATATTTAATTAAACGGCGCTTTAAGTGCACGCTGAGAATGTGGAAGGGGACGTGGGGATGGTGGTTTTTGGGAAACTGTTAGTGGTTGATAGTGTTTGTTTTACCAACAAGCTGCTATGAAGGCCCTTGAAGCGCTGACCATAGCTACTCAGAGAGAGAAAAACTTAGGTTTACTTTCAATACAACAAATGTACTTCCCAGTTATTGCAAATTGTGTTCAAACAATACAAAAAAATTATAGCTACCAAATAATAATGAATGGTTAGCACAAAAAAAGTTTTGAAGGCCAAGCGACATGTAATGAAGTTCAGAATCTGCTCTTTAATGTTTCGGAAATAGAGTAGTACTCCAACTATCTGAAGCATCGCTGGTTATCTGAATTTCAGAAAAAAAACCTTCTAAAGAAACCGACATATGTTGAATAAAAAAATGTTACAAAAGCTACACCACAAACTGCAAAACGGCACCTTACACTTTAGCTTTGGTAAATGACGACCGAAACTAAAACTACATGACCTCGCAACCTAACAAAATACATTAATTAAAATAAACCCTTTTTTATAAACCCCTCTAATTATTCGAATTTCTGATCATGCGAATGTGGTTAGGTTCCATTTGCTTCGGATAATTAATTGGAGTTCTACTGTATGCAGTGTTTTAACTGGTAAAATGACTCACGGAAATTACAAATACAAGTACAAAAATTGTCGACCAACCACAGACCAGAGGCCCACACCACAGCAAGGTTGGTCCAAAATAAATCTAATACTTTACCAGCTTTTAATGACTCAAGATTCTTCTTAAAATCTTCACTACCTTCGGAATGCACAACATACTAATCTGGTTCACTCATTGACAACTCTATTGTAAAAAAAATATGTTTCCTTGCCTCCTTTCTAAAGCACAATTTATTCAATTTCTGATCATGTCCTCTGGCCCGGCTATTTACGACAAAACCTAAGCATATTGGAGATATCGGATTGGAATGATCACCGAAATATTCCATTTGATGTAACATGTGCGTCAAAACCTGAGTTATTTCTTGAAGATCTTTGTCCGCCAAAGACAATGGAGAAGGCGAATATCTCGCATAAGTTTTGTCAGCGGGAATTGGTGGGGCAGTCCATCATATGACAACTTACGGAGTATCTTGTTTAATAAAATTTTTATTGACTTTGCGGAGATGGTGGGCTTGTGTCTGGAGTTATTGACTATTCCAGAGAAAATGGTTATAGTTTAGTTAATTAAATTAGCCTGGTTTTAGAGCTGCAGTGTTGGCAGACGCTCAAGGTTTCGTAATTGAGATTTTTAACTTTAAGTGGCATGTTAGTTTTGACAACATGTCATCTACATGCAGTTCTTATTAAATTAAAACACAAGACAAACATTGGCGATTATTTTATTAGCGGGATTTTTTGCTGAAATGAATTTCAAGATATAGTTTACCCTTCACCAGATAGAGTTCTAACATTTTCCATACATTATTTTTATAGTGCAACGAATTCATTAAAAATGAAGGAAATTTTTATGTTAACATTTAAAAGCTCTAAGCTTTTTTTTTCATAGTATTAAATTTTAATGCATACAGATATTAAGAGGAAATATTTTTGACAATGTGTGGTTATAGTATCAGTACCTTTTAAAATTTGATTTAAAAAATAATGAAAATTAATCCTGTAGTTGAAAATAGTACGGTATAAAAATTTAAGCATATTATATTATGCACTCAGAAAAGGTTAAAAGAGTTGTTAACCTGTTACTTAAATACTTATAGAAATTCTTATTGCGAAACAACTAGGTTTGTAACAGTTAGCGTCATCTACAACAGTTTCTAAATAAAATTTATACACATTAGAATAGATTTTACTAAACACAGCAACCAGCTATAAGTTAAACTTCTTAAAGTCAAAATCAACTATTTTCATCAAATTTCTATCGCAAATATAATTAATATTACTTGTCTGTTTGATTTATTTGTAGTTCGACGAATGGTTAAATATTTATATGTTAGTTTTATGTTTATATGTTGGTTAATGCAAAAAACATGAAACTACTCCAAAATGCACTAAAAATAAAAAATAAAAAACTAATCAGGATTATACGCAAAAATATATGCGCCTTGCCACTTGGTAAACAAATAAACAATCAAAATAATCACATTCCTGACGTCATTCAAAACTGATTTATGACCTAAATAAACAAATAGTATTATTTTTAATTGAATAAAGGTACTCATACCATTGTTGAGTTGGCAACAGCGATTTAAATGACTGGAAATTGAATAACAAAACTAGTAGATTTATGTCCGTCCGATCGTACATACAGACGGACAAAAAGTATGAAAGTTGGGTCTCCGAGGTCATACCTTTCTAACAAAAAGTATTTTTAAGATCATACGGATAGATCATATTTTGGAAGGAGGGCACGGACAGACAGACGGACATCGACAGCATGTCAATGCCTACTTTTTCATGTTTTTTAATTCTTTCAAATTTAAAAAAAATGCAAGCTAAAAATATTATTAATATACTTAAAAGTAATCAAATAACATTAAAGTTTCATTGTAGGAAATAAATAATTTAAAAATAAATGTTTATTCTTTTATGGCTTCCCCCCACCACTGAACCAAAATATATATAAATACTCAGTATCAAACGTAGCTGAAGCAATTTCAAAGATGAAGGGGCCCTTTCACTTCTGCCCTCCTCAAATTGAACCCGATAAGGTTAGCGGTTGGAGCCCGACAGGAGGGAGGATTAAATAAAATTTATTTTTAAAAAGTAAAATCTTTTTTTTTTTCAGAAGGTTTGATAACAGAGCTCGAAAAGCCGCCCGTCCTCGGAAGGCGTTTAAAAATTCCATGCACTCTCAAAAATGAATGCTCAAAAACGACGAAATTTTCCTTAATTTTGACGATTCCGTTTACTGGCAAATGCTCCGAGTTTTCGTTTCCTCAAAGTGAGGAACATTGATTCGTCATTTTTATGAGGATTTGAGTGTTGTCTAATCTAAAGAAATAGTTCGTCATTTTTGAGCATGTGAGTACAACCAGTGAGATTCAGTTTCCTCAAAATCAAGATACATCAGAATCGTCAAAGCACGATCGTAAAAGTGAGGATTCGTGTCTTCCTAAAAGTCACGTGATAGTTTGACGAAACAATACTCAAAATTAAGGAAATGAGGCTTGAGGATTCGTGAATCATCTGAAATTAGTTATTTTTGAGAGTGTGAGGACAACAAATTTCTCAAATCTGACGCCCTCGTGGACGACCATTTTCCCGTTAATGTTCGTGATACATTTTAAATTATTTCTTTTAGGAAATACTAGGTTACTATTAGTAAAATAAGTATATTTCTTTTATTACTGTATAATGCAATATTAGTAACGTCTAATTTATTAAGCAATTTGCATAAATTTTTGTAATAAAAATAAGAGGAAATAATATTTTTATTTATAAGCTATTTATCGAGTTAAAGTTTGACGAGTCAGTTTCAAAGGAGGAAGGTTACATTGTTGGACAAGCCGTCCTCTTAGACGGGTAAAATTTTAAATTTTTTTTCTAGCCCTGTTTGGGGGGTAATTACCCCACTTCACTTCGATCAAATACTGGAACAACGAGAGAGTTTATATGTTATACACCACCACACATTAAATCTTTAGGTTTCGTTTCAAATAAATTGCCATGTAAGTCGCCGCATTTAATTTAAAAAAAAAAGTATTAATACACAAGAAAGCGAGTAATAAAAAAATATTTGTATTTATAAGCGGCAGAGATTTCAACTTCAATTACAATAATTTTTTTATGTAAAATTGATGTGTAATGAATAGTATATAACCACGAGGCGCAAAATTAGTATGAAACTGAATCAAATATTTTTTTTTAATTTTAATATCAATGTGATTATGTAAATTCATTTTAAAAGAACAAGGGTTTTCGTTGATAAAAGTAAAATAAGTAATGTTTTTTTTTTTTACAAGATAGTTTCTTTTTTCCAATAATTTTCTTTTAATTTCAACTTATTAAAAGAGGGATTGCATTTTTTCAATAGTTTTAATAGTCTAAGCAATTCTAAACCAAGTTTCCCTTATTTTCTAATTCTCGAATAAAATAAAACTTTTAAATAACTCTAGCAACGCCTACCAACTTTAATCTTAACCCTGGAAAAAAATACATTAAACCCCATTAAAATAAACCTCCACACCATTATACATCAAACGGTAACCAGGATTAGTCAACGAATTACGTAACAGACTCGTTCTAAAATAGAAAGTTATAATTTTCTATACGAGGAAAAACCACCACATGGAAGAAAAAGTAAAGGTAAAGAGAATTATTGAAATAAAGAATAAAAAAATAGCTTCCATTATATTTTATTCCCCCTGGCTAGGTTCAAGGTAGATCAAAGCTACCTGAAAAAACACATAACCTTGACTCAGCTTTTGATTCCTAGTTAATTGTTTCGACTCGATGTTTGAGCAGATTATACATTGGTTTCGAATTGATAACGGAAAACTTTATATAAGTATACATCAGTAGCAATCAAACGTTTAACATCTTAAAGGAGAAATGGGAGCTGGTCTCCAATGTGATTTAATCCAATGGGGAAAAAAAATTCTGAGACGCATTACGCCGCGAAGCCGGTTGTATTGAATATTTTTACAAACTGTTTTTTTTTTTCAATAAAGGTAGCTAGCTCACATGGTTTATGTCACATTTTCAAATTGATTCGAATATCATAAAAATACATGCACGAAACAAAATGATGAAAAGTATCAAAATATTACGATTTACGAGGACGTTTAAAGGGTAAATTGCAAATATTTTAACACTTACTTGAAAGGAAGTCTCATTACTTAATCATTTAGAATCAGTTTTAAAGGAAATATTAATATATGTTCCTATAAGAAATAATTAGTTTTTAAAACTTTAAATATACCGATTCATACATTTGATAACTATGAAGCAGTTGCATAATTTGAAGAAAAAAATAATTACCTATTTTAAAAGTGAACAAGTACAAAAATTATTGCTAGGCGGTACCTAAATTTACGATGCTTCGGCTAAATATAGAGACTACATACAAAACACAAGCGCAAAACTAAACTTACACGTATTGAATAGACTAAAACTTTTACTACTTACAGTGTTTGACTATTTAGCAATTTATTTTTATAAAATCTTTTTTTCAAACCATTATGCAAAAAAATACAGACAGAATCGCCTGTAGTAAGTGCAAAAGTAACACCAAAAAGTATTATATACGATTATAGCAAATTTTCTTTGAAAAAGACTTGTTATTTTTTAAATTTTGATGTGTCTTAAATGTATTTGTTATTCACTAATAGTTACGGAATGTAAATTTAATCTGAAGTTGTATTTAATAAAAATATGATTTTCTTAAAGAGGTGTGCAAAAGATTCAAACGCGCAGAGCTTCGCCGGGAAATATAACTCAAATCTAGTTTCTGTCACTACTTAATAAGTCGAAGTATTCGATAATGCTATTTCAATTGCATGTTACTTGATAACAAAATCTTAAGCAGCGAAAGTTTTAAGGGTCTAAAAGTCACGAATCAATTGCAAGCTGTATCTCGCCTAAAAACATTTATTTGCAAGTATTTATAATGAATCATCGCCAATAATTTTAAAAGAAATAAAACTTCAAAATTATTTACTTTTTCTACTATCAACTATCAATTAACTTAATAAAGACTGTAATAATTGTTAGAAAGACATTTTAAATTTTCTACCGTCATATTTAGATTATGTTTAAAAAAAATACCTTTAAAGAATACTTTATAAAAGTTAAAATATAGAAACAAAATAACTTAATAAAAATCTCTCGCATGACAAATAGTGGTACCCTTAAAAACATTCTCTTTTACCCATTACGTAATCAATAAATACTACTGAACAATAAAAAAGGCGTTTTAATTATAATAACTCTCCCAATTTTAGCAATACAACTAGTTCTAAAGCAACTAAAAATTGCACTTACCCTAACTCGCAGAGGAAGAACACTGCAATTCAACATAATAGAGTTCACCCAAAAAGAGAAGAAACACTTCAAATATAGTTTTCCGTGTTGTCAATATTTCGATCCGAACCGTTTCCACCTGTATTTTTCTCCACATAATACACGTGCGAAACTACGAGTGGGGTAGACAAACAATATGTTGCGAGAAACAGTACTTCCAGCGACGCTGGCACAGAAAGCTTCGGATGTCGACCGGCAGGGGAGGAGGAAAACAGACGATTTGTGGAAATAAATAAGTGCACTTTTTGCAAAAAATTATTGTGTTCGAAAATTTGTTCTTTTTTTTTTTCAAACTGCAGGTTGTGATTGTGAAGGCGTCTCCGGCTCGGATGACGAAAAAAGCTGGTCTGCCTGGTGGCAGTTTCGGTTGAGTGCGGGATTGGGTTTTGCGGCGACATCTACCGGGATTTATAGTAACTAATTGTGACGTAATTAAAATATGTATTTTTTATTAAAGGTGTTTGTGAAGAAAGAAATTTAAAGCTTTAAATAAAAGAAAAGTTACTAAACCATTTAAAAAGTATTTTAAGATTTAAAAAAATAAGGATAACTCATGATAAAATTGATTTATTTTAATTAAATTATTTACCTTTTTTTATAGCAACTAATTACAAAGTTGCTAAAATATGTTTTTATGTAAAAGGTGTTTAAAAAAATAAATTTAAATCTTAAAAAATGAAATGTTACGAAAGCTATTCATTGAAACGGTTTGAGATAATTAAAAAAATTATTAATAATGTAATTGATTTTTGTATATACATACTTATATGTTTTTTTTTTCTTTTTGTATGATTGAATACATTTTTAAGGCTGTTATATTTTATGAAATACATTTATTCTTTATACAGTTCATTGCAATATTTCTTGAAGCCTTAAAATATATTAGTTTAAAGAGAACGCACCCTGTAGAACAAGTTTTACTGTGGGGGTTGTTCTGTTGCCGAAAAAACAACATCAAGGTCAGGAGTCCCTAATGTCTGGCGGTTGCTGTATAACAGTTAATATTTCTGTTTTATTAGAAAAACGTATTCAGAATAACAACGGGATATGTTTCATAACAGTACTTTGCAAAACAATGGAATGTATGGTTTGGAAATAACCAATGGAACAGTAGGTTAAGAACAACAAGTTCGGTGGGAATTTTTTTCCCGAGTGTACTTTTTAAAAAATATTCCTAAAAACTCTTTTATAAGTATAATACAAGACTAAAAATACTAGTTTTAAATTTGTCAAAACTTTTCAGAAGTATAATAGGATTTTTTGGTTATAACAGTCCTCAAAAGTTGACCAAAAAGCAGTTTTATTATTTTTGGTTAAAAAGACATTATTTCGATGCCTTAATAATGACTTATATTTCCTTTGTCTTAATTTTGTTATAAATAACAAACTTAAATACGAAATGTTTCTTTTAAATACTCAACTTTAACGAATTCGTTTTTTTTTAAACTAAATTTCGATTATTGCAACTATATTTCATCATCTCAAAGCTCTCTGTAAAACAGATGCTTATATTAAGTCAAAGTTTTGTTAGTTTTTTTTTAACATGCTTAATTTTATAATACATACTAACTCACATAAATTAAAGGTTTTTTTTTTTTGAAAATATCTTTATATTCATATCTTTATAAATGCAAATGTTGAAGTCTGGGAGATTATTTCAAACCCACCGAAAGGTAATTTTTTGTGTTCTATCAAATGTATTTGAAATTTGAATTACATTCTTTTGAAATGAGCAAAATATTACATATTGGCCCATTTCCTTTTCTCTTGGTTCCCAGCGTATTTAGAAAAGACACAAGCATACGTGCATTTATTTTCTGGATAAAAAAAAATGAATACAACATTTTTTTAATAGATTTCCCATACATGACATGGCCACCGATGCGTTTTGAAAAGTTCAAATAGTTCAACTTATCGTCGAAATGTCTTTTATTGGAAATGTCAACTTTTCCATAAAACGGTCTATGAAATTCTTTCTGCAACCATACGTCTCCTAGCAACCGAAATGTTGCTTACTCTAGAACTTTCGATTGTCTAAAAATTTCAAGGGAAAAGGGCTGTTTGTTCCCTCGCTGCTAAAAGTCCCCTGTCAACAATTCTGATAGATTGTATTTGCAGCCTTCTGTTTTGCTTAATTCGATTTTCATGAGAGTACTGTTAGAATTTATAAAGTGAAATACTTAACAATTGTAGTTTTGCTATGAAGTAAAATTACAATATGTAAGATTAGAATAAAGTAAGAGCAGTAAAATTAAAATTAATTAATTGATACAGTAAGTAAAAGTAGTTTGAAGTAATATTCTATTAGAAATGGAATAAAAAAAATGTGGTAAATATACTGTGACATATATAAAATTGGAGTAATAAAATTAGCGTGAAGTGATACAGTATTTAAATACGATTGAAGTACTACACTCTAAAAAAAATCTGTAAGGTTACTAAGAATTCTCTAGGAAACTCAGTTTTCATAAGTTTTTTTAGTAATGTTACATAAGAAATATGTGTATATATTACTAATTAAAGCTTAGTATCCAATACAACCATTTAAATTGCAAGCATACTATAAAAACTTCAGTAAACGTTACAAGATATATTCTAGTAATCAATACATCCACTTATGTAGTATCTTTACTAGGAAAACCTTAGTAACTAGCAGTTTCAAAAATGTTAATCAAGAGGGCGCCACTAATTTTCTGTTAGTCAGGTATTATTTCGACTTTTCTGGAGCAGGTCGGAGGACAGATCTCGCAACCTCAAGATCCGCTCGGTCGTCTTGCAACGAGAAGTAGCACGTTTGTCCACTCGGTCATTGGGACATGCAGATCATTTGCTTGTAAATAATGAGGTTAAAATCTTGATCGATATAAAGCTTTCGGATATGAAGTTTTAGAAATAATTTAACGCAATTTGTATGTATGTGCTAAAATAAAAAAAACCCACGTTTTTCGGTTTCTCATCGTTGTGATATCGATTAGTCATAATTTTTCGATGAAACGTACATTGATTGAATTTTCACCTTTGACCGATATCGAATCAGACTTTTATCTCTTAGTCTCGTACATTTTCAATTTACGGATGCGATCACCGGTTAGTTTTTGCTAAATCCGATGGCCGATCGAACAAATTTCGAGAAACAAAACAATGCAACAAGGGAAAACGCATATCTCAAAAAGATAGCCAGGTGGCGCTGTAAGCGTTACATCAATTTACTTAGTATTTCTTAGTATTGCTACAGTAGTTTCTTTAGGTTACAGATGATTTTCTAGTAAATGGTGTTTTCCTGTAAAGTTACTAAGTAATCGTTAGTAAATTCAAGCCAAATTTTTTACAGTGTAGACTGATAAAAATTGAATAAAATAATTAGGCAGTAAAAGTACTGTTATTTATTAAATTAGACTAGTGAAACTAGAATAACGTTAATCTTAATAAGTAATAAAATTAAAATATAAAGTAATAGAGCAGTAAAATTATATTGAAGCAATAGACTATTAAAATTAGAATAAATATTTGAGTAGTAAAAGAAACAAATAAAAAATTTGAGCAGTTGAACTAGAATAGAGTAAGGGGATTTTAAGATTACGATAAAGTAATAGAGTAGTAAAATTAAATTGAAGTTAATACACTATTAAAATGTCGATAAAATATTTGGGCAATAAAAGTTCTGACATACATTAAAACACTTACTACAAATTCTGACATAGTAGTAAGTAATAAAACTAGAATAACGTAATGGAGTAGTAAAATTATAATTAAAGTGATGAGTAGTAAAATGTAGTAAACTTAGAATAAAGTAATCGAGAAGTCAAATTAAAATATAAAGTCAGGATAGTAAAATTAGATTGAAGTATTAGACTATTGTAATTAGAATAAAATAATTGAAAAAAAAAAGAACAAAACCAATATTGTCATAATGTAGCAGTAATAGAAGAGTTAAAGTGATGAACAGTAAAATTATCGAAATACAGTCGTGCAATAGAATAGTAAGCCATGCCATTTATGTATTCTATACTATGCCGTCTTTTATATTTTTAATATTCTATTTTACCGTTATTTTGAGAGCATTCACTTTTAGAGTTGTATTTATTTTGTTTTACATTGACCTGCGTAGCAACAGCGTGAAGAGTAGTAAAATTATGGTAAAGAAATAGAGTAGTGCAATAGAATAGTAATCCATGCGATTTACGTATTCTATACTATGTCGTCTTTTATATTTTTAATATTCTATTTTACCGTTATTTTGAGAGCATTTACTTTTAAAGTTGTATTTATTCCGTTTTATATTGTCCTGCATGGAAACAGCTAGCGAGAAGATAGTTTTGTAGAAAAAAGATAATGGCGTTTGAATAAAGTTTTTCGGTTTTCCATTTTCTGTGTAGATGTTATTTCTTAATCAAGGTATCTGCTAGTAAGGACATTTTGAACGTATATTTTAAGTTATACTTCGTAGGTTTTATCCTTATTATAAGAACTATGATTATGAAAGCTTTATAGATGATGATAAACTGAAAAGTTTATATTCACAAGAACATCAATTCGGGTACTAAATTAATAGTCGACTAAAAGGTTTAAAATGGCAGAGCAAACTAAGCAATAATCAAAAGTATAGTAGTAAGAATTTTCAAGTAAAAAGGCCTGTTTCCTCGATGCAAAAAGCTTTTGATGCAACTGGGTCTTTTGGAGCTACCTACATCAGATTGATGAGAAACAACAACAGATTTTCCGAAGAACTCCATCAGACATTCACATTTTATGCTAAATACGAGTTCATAATAAATAATTTTAAATGTGATATTCCCTCTTACCTATTTTTAAAAAGGTTTATGCTAAAATGTCTTATGGCTCTGTGGTTCTAGGCATATTTCACATTTAAGTGGTCAACCTCAGGGGGAAAACCAAGTGTTTAGTTTCCAAGCACGCTTGGTCCTCATTTTTATTGACCCGCTTAATTAATGAAAGGATGAGTCAACCTCGCCCATCCGGGACTTGATCCCCGGACATATGGCGTAGTAATGCGAAGCACTACTAAGCCAGGGGGCCTCCTTATCGATTTAATAGCATAATTATATATTTTATAGAGAAGAACTATCTAAAGAGACACGTTAAAAAAAACCTTATTATAGGACATATTTTTGTTGTATAATCATTTAATAATTTCTTACTTAAATATTTTTTGTATTAAAAAGTATTATAATTTAGTTTTCAAAAAATACTATTGTTTCAGAAAATAAGGGAAACCATAGCACATTTCTTGAATCAATACATTTAAAGGACATATAGAGACACTTTATATAGCGAGAATAGAAAATATCCAATCTTATACAAATAGGGGCAAAAAACCAAGCAGGAACGGTAAAAAAAAAAATCAATAAATATAACAACGTATTTTTTAGTTTAAAACATAAAAAGCAAATATTCTGCAAGACATATGTTTCCTTGACTCACGTTCCAATTCGGAGAATTTTCTATTCCTGAATGTTTAAGAATACACCATGCGTATACTCTGTATCAATAGTATTTATTTTTAATCTGGTATATCTAGGGAAAAAAATCTCCAAATTCGGATAAGCTTATTCTATATAAGTTGTTCAATAATAAATATTTGATCTTATAATATGCCGTCCCAACGACTCATAGCTAGGCCTGTAACCATTACATGTCTCACTATGTTCACTATTACGTGTCTCACTATATTCACTATTACATGTCTAACTACATTCACTATTGCAGGTCTCACTATATTCACTATTTCATTTGTCTCTATATTTACTATTACATGTCTCACTATATTCACTATTATATGTCTCACTATGTTCACTATTATATGTATCAATTCACTATTATATGCCTCACTATGTTCACTATTACATGTCTCACTATATTCACTATTACATATCTCACTATACTCACTATTACATGTGCCACTATATTCACTATTACATGTCTCACTATACTCACTATTACATGTCTCACCATATTCACTATTACATGTCTCACTATACCCTATATGTATTGATACTCAAATTGTCTGGCACAATAAGACTAGTATGAACTAGTTGAATAGATGAATATTGAATTTTTGGCTCAAGATTGATGAACTAATACATCGAAAGTAATCTATGTATCTCACTGAAAGAGGAAATGGGATTTATCTTACAAAATTTATCTTTGAGTTAAAAATAGAAAATATTTGAACCAAATCATAAGACTACAATAAGCTGTGACCATTTAATCAATGTGATCATTAGACTACAATTAGCTATGACCATTATATTAATAGGATTATTATACTGCAATAACCATGCATCAATTTCTTACGAAAAGGCAAAACTTAAAAACTTCTGAAAATTTGTCAATTGCTGACCGTATACCGAAAAGATATAAAAAATGTCTTAATTATTACCATTATTCTATACACTTTACTGGGGAAGAAAAGAAAGAAAGTAAAAAATTGTTTTAAAGTCAAAGATAATTGCTTCCGCAGAAGTTTAGTTCAGTAAATGTTTTACTTGATGATTTTTTATATTACTCACTTTGTAGGCAAAAAACACTGTTATTGGAGCTTAGAATGGTTATAAAAATGAAGGGTATGCACATAAAACCAATTATTTGTGGAAATTGCTAACAATTATTAATTAAAATATTTAAAATTCAAAATCATTTTAATTTTCAAAAATCCTCATTCCAACAAAGGTTATAATTTCTTAATTTAATTCTTTGTCCTCGGATTTTATTCCCTCCTTATACCGAAAGACCATACAAGTTCTCTCTTCTTTATTCTTTGCATTCTTCTTTATATGGTACTCAAGAAGAAAAGGAAAATCTCCCAAAGTGAAAAGGTAATGGCATAGTTTAGTAAATATTTTGTTTAATAACTTTTTATATCCCTTGCTTATAATTTTTTTTTATTGAAAATTAGAATAATGCCACAAAAGAAGTGTATGTATATAAAGTCAATTGTGTTTGTTTAAATTACTTACTATTATAAATTAGAAGATTTTTTATTCAAAATCATTTTAATTTTCGGAAAATTAATACTGACAAAGAATATAATTTCTTATTTTTATTATGTCCTCAGATTTCATTCCCTCCTCATACAAGTTCTCTCTTCTTTATTCTTACCATTCTTCTTTACATGGTACTCAAGAAGAAAAGGCAAAAACACCCCAAAGTGAAAGGGTAAAAATTAGAATATTTTTAATTCAAATTAATTTTAATTTTCTTAAAATTAATACTGACCGAGAATATAGTTTCTTATTTTTATTGTTGTCCTCAGATTTTATTCCCTCCATATACAAGTTCTCTCTTCTTTATTCTTACCACTCTTCTTTATATGGTACTCAAGAAGAAAAGGAAAAAAACACCCCAAAGTGAAAGGGTAATTGCATCGGGATTCGGGAAAAGGCGAAATTTCTGCCCATCACGGAACTACGCGATGACGGAGTGATGCGGTAAAAGTCACGTTTCGATCTGGCAGCAGGGAAAAAAGCAGACGACAATCGCGTTTTTATTTATTTTTTTATTCTTGGTTCCTTTATTTTATAGTTCTTAGAACACTTCAGAGTGAGACAGACTCAACTACATTTTTTCGAAATGTGCATGTTTCAAGTTGTGAGTGGCAGTAGAAATTCTAAAAAAACAATAATATTTCTCGAGGGACCAGGATGGCCCAGTGGGTTTGATCGCAGTCTGCTTGACGAAGGTTTATAAGTGAAGGGTACACGGGAATAACCGATTGATTTTGTGGAGAAGTTTCCTTAGCAGGCCATTTTGGCGATGATAGCGAGTGATCGCCTAAACTTGTGTAAGGAAATCAGTTCCTACCACAGAGATCATAGCTAGAGTAATAGAGTAGCAGATCACGTGACCTCCAATGCTAACGACGGGACGCGCAAGGAGCTCCCAGAAGAGCCCCAATGAAGCCAGTGTTGTAGGTCACGTGATCTGCCACTCTAATACTTTAACTACTCTGTCTGTGGTTCCTAGCTACCAAGATTCATGCGATTGACGATCCCGGCGCTTGGACCAAGCAAAGAAGAAAGAGAGAAACCGGTTTTCTGCCACCAATGTCAGGCAAGCACACTATTGCGGGCGCCCGCCTAATAAATCAATCGGTTCTTCCCGTTTACTCTTTAAGTGGGTTTCAGATAAAGTACACTAGCCCGAAAATATATGTAAACCAACCTACTTACCTCTTCTAGGTTCTAACTGGCGAAGATTTTCACTCAGCCATAAAAAATGTCTATTAAATTGTAATTGTCGTTGGTCATTAAAATATTTACGGTGATGACAAAATCTATTAGTCACCAAAAAATAGGATCCTTTTTTGCCGTTTCGGTTATTCATGTAAAACCCTCCTAACTCTATGTTCCAACTATTAGAGCTTCTGTTATTTCTGCCAGATCAACAATTTTTAGATTTTAAGAGTTAAGCCGCTTTAGCTCTGAAGTACAGCGTTTCCCTTCTTCTTCTCGTTCGCCTTTCTATGTGTTGCCACCGCAGAAATGAAAAAAGTACTATATTCGATCAAATTCGAAAGAAATGAAATAGCGCGCTTTTAGGTCTGCGATTGAGTCAGTCTAGCGAAGAGTAACAGGTAAATCTAATGGACTGGAGTCAGAAAAAAAAATTGACGGAAAAAATCGTCAGCTTTATTTATGGTGTTTTCTCTCTATCTTCTGAAATATAATGAAGTGTACGTTCAAAAAATCCCATCTTTTCTTTCCGTTTTTTGTGAAGCGTGACATCAGTCGTTAAATTCTGAAGAAAAATTATTGAATTTGCATTCTTTAAGAACTTAAGAGAAAAAATAAGGTTCTGTATACTTTAAGAGAATAACAAAAATCGCCAAGCAGGCATTAGCGTTTTTAGAATAAATTATTTTTGGGGAATAATGTGATTTTTAGAGATGAACTGACTTTTACTTTATTGAGCTTTGTTGACATAAATCACGCGTTTGCTTCGTGTATATTTTTGTGCAGGTATCAGACGGATGATTTTTCATAGACTTTATTCATAACACTGATATCGTCGAAATGGGTACACTCATTAACACAAAAGAGTGAAATCCACTCCAGTTGGAGAAGTGCATTTTCGACACTGGAAAGGAGTGAATATTATCTCAGACTGAGTTAAAATCTCTCGTTTGGAGTGATCCTGTCGGAGGTTTAACACACAAAGGATCCACTCCAAAAGGAGAAGTGCATTTTCCAGACTGGAGGAGTGAAAATCAATCAGACTGAGTTAAAACCGCTCGTTAATTTTAAGAGTGTAACTTGGGTCCTGGTGGGTAACTTTTGCCCAAGCTTTTCAAGCTAATAACTTCTCATTGAATACACTCTCTTAAAAAATTATTGTCTTTTCAATATATGACAACTCTACCTTGTCCAATGAGTTAAAGGGGACTTGGGAGCCCAGTGGGTTAGGCACTCGCCTGGCATGCGAAAGGTCCCAGGTTCGGGTCCGGGCATCGACAAAATAACTGCCAACCTATAAACGGCCCGTGCAGCCAAAATGTCCGACGAATAATACCCCGTTGTACCGTGATAGAGGCCAACTCTCTTGCAGGAATGTCAGAGATGACCCCGAGACCCCTTGTGGCTTCTCAGAGGGGGAAAGCGGATGTGGGGGGTTGACTTCCTGTGGGAGGGTGGACTTGTTTTGAGAGGGGACTTGACTTTCGAACGCGGCACGCGTAGGTGGTGAGTCGAATCTGCTCCCGAACTCATGAAGATATAACAATAAATCCTGTACATAATTAATAGCTGTAACTTTATCATAATAAACAAGAAATACGCTACCAATTTTCTCATCATTTACCAGTACGTTACAGCTAGTATATATAATTTGGTGCCAGCGGTTAAGATTATGGAGCTGATTCGGCGTGTGATGCACCACGGTAGTTCAAAGTAGTGTCCAGCGGGTGCACCAGCATCCAGAGAAGTGCAGGGGAGGGACACATCCGTGTCCTGGACTTTGTCTTCGTTCCCAGTGGGTACACCAGTACCAGAGAAGTTGCGTCGGAGGGACACGCCAGTGTCCTGGAATTCGCCTTCGTCTCCAGCGGGTGCTCCAGCATCCAGAGAAGTGCAGGGGAGGGACACACCCGTGTCCTGGACTTTGTCTTCGTCCATAGAGGGTACGCCAGTACCACAGAAGTGTCGACGGAGGGACACGCCAGTGTCCTGGAATTCGCCTTCGTCTCCAGCGGGTGCTCCAGCATCCAGAGAAGTGCAGGGGAGGGACACACCCGTGTCCTGGACTTTGTCTTCGTCCATAGAGGGTACGCCTGTACCACTGAAGTGTCGTCGGAGGGACACGCCAGTGTCCTGGAATTCGCCTTCGTCTCCAGCGGGTGCTCCAGCATCCAGAGAAGTGCAGGGGAGGGACACACCCGTGTCCTGGACTTTGTCTTCGTCCCTAGCGGGTACTTCGTCTCCAGCGGGTGCACCAGGCACCCACAGCAGCGCCATCGAAGGGACGCACCTGCGTCTTTGGACTCCATCTTCGTCTCCAGCGGGTGCACCAGCATCTAGTAAACGGCAAGGGACGAACCAGTGTCCTTGTTGTTGCCTTGGCTCCAGCGGGAGAGCCAGCACCACAACTGTCTTCACGGAGGGACGTGCCAGCATCACTGGACTGTGCCGGACTTGCAGCCCCAGCAGAAAAGAGGGTAAGTGCTCTGACTTATCAGGGGGTGTGACGAGCAATTGTGTATTATTTTGGTATTTGATATTTGTGGTGTGAATTTTTCCCCTTTGTGAATTTCCCCCGCTACAAAAATGGCATATCTTGTGCGCGGAAAGAAGTGTGATATATTAGCTGTCGCTGAGGAGTTGGGTTTGTCGGTAAATTCTTCAATGAAAATTAAAGAATTGAAAGATTTGATCGTTAAAAATATCGATTATGATGAAGAATTTACGAAATCAATGCTGGATTCAACCATCCAACAGAGGGTTGAGTCCGAGCAAAGAGAATTTGAGCTGGAAAAGCTAAAATTAACATCTCAACCCAACTCTACAGCGCCTGTATATCAGTCTTCTCGGACTGATATGCATAAATTAATGCCAAAATTTGATGACCAGTCAGACATCAGTCTTTATTTAGTTACTTTCGAAAGGCAGGCAAGAAGAGCCAATATTGAGGAGGCTGATTGGGTGGCATCCTTGCTAACACTTTTGCCTTTGGATATAGTTCAAATCGTGGCTCGTGAACCCGATGACAGAGCAAACGATTATGAATATGTAAAAAAACTTTTGCTAAAAAGGTATAAATTGAGCCCTGAGGTGTTTAGGCAAAAGTTTGTTCAACACAAAAAGAAATCAGATAGCACCTGGAGAGATTTTGTTTTTGAAATCCGTAATTATTTGGAAGAATGGCTTCAAGGCTTGGAAGTTAATAATTTCGAAGCTTTGAAAGACCTAATGGTTGTTGATCAGTTGAAAAAACGGGCTTCAGGGGATTTTAAGGATCATTTCATTGATGAGTGGGCCAATATTAAAAGTGCTACAGTGCTATCTGATCTCTTAGATAACTATGATGATGTTAGGCAAGGGAGAAATAGAACTAAATCAAATGATAAATTCGAAAAAAGAGAAAATTTTAGTAGAAATCCCAGGGTAGAAAATAATAAACAACCTTCAAACGAAGAAGGTAGAAATAAAAGAAATTTTGAAAGATTTGATAAGAGAAAAACATTCAGATGTTTTGAATGTGGCAATCCGAATCATATGCGGTATAATTGTCCCAACTTATTAAATCAAAGAAGAGAGCCGGGATCTAGAGAAAATGTTAATTTTCTAAAGGATAGTACCGTTAATCCGTTCCTGACTCCTTTTTTGTGTAAGGGCTCCGTAAATGGGAGAGAAATAACTTTTCTGAGAGACACAGGTTCGTCTTTAGATGTTGTGTCTAGAAAATACGTGCTCCCGGATTCATACACGGGTGAAATAGTTTGGGTGAAACAACCTTTAGACATTAGTCAGATATCTTTACCTTTAGCGGTTGTGGAGTTAAAGGGAGAATTTGGTACAATCCAGACAAAGGCTGCGGTATGTGCGGATTATTTAGACGAGGGCAGGTACATTTTGGGAAACCGAACGGCGGTACTTATAAAAGAGACCAACGGTTTTGAGTTCAATTGCAACGAACACTTAAATGCTATGCAAACCAGGTCGCAAACACGACGCATTGAATCAAATAATTGCGCAACGGAGACGGAATTCCATACGGAAGATTTGGAAGAGCAAGACGATGAGATTAACGAGCCTGACTTAAATGACGAGCAAATAGACCTTCCGGAGGTTGATCTGACTTCACCTGAAATGTCACTTATCGATATTAAATACGAGGATTTTAAAACAGCTCAACAAAATTGTCCTGAACTGAAAGAGCTGTTTACTGCTGTGGGGAGTCGAACTTCCGGGAATGAGAAGAATAGTTATGAAATCGAAAAGGGGTTGCTGGTAAAAATTCAAACTGATCGATTGGGCAACTTAAAAAGGCTGTTAGTTGTCCCAAAAGAGTTGAGGGAAAGGGTTAAAGTTTTGTGTCATGAGGGCACCTCGGCGCATATGGGAACTACTAAGTCTAAAGATAAATTGACAAGATATTTCTTTTGGCCAGGTTGTTTCAAAGAAATGGAGTTATATTGTAAAACATGCGACCAGTGCCAACGGGCAGGTAAACCCAATGACAAAAAGAAAGCACCTCTTAAATTAGTCCCCGTCATACAAGAGGTATTTTCCAAGATAAATATCGACGCATGTGGGCCTCTCCCAGTAAGCCCTAATGGCAACCGATACATAATAACAGCAATATGCATGTCCTCAAAATATCCAGAGGCTATTCCCGTGCCGGACATTCGATCGGTAACTGTTGTTGAAGCTCTTCTTAATGTTTTCAGTCGCATGGGTTTTCCCAGAGAGTTACAGGTCGATCAAGGGACCTCTTTCACAAGTGTTTTAACTAGTGAATTCTTCGATCGTTTTGGAATTAAAGTGAGGTATAGTTCCGTTTATCATCCTCAATCTAATCCGGTAGAACGTTTTCACCGATCAATTAAACGACTTTTGCGCGCTCTATGTTTAGAGGCGGGTCATGAATGGGAAAAACACCTCCCCTCAGCGCTAATAGCCTTGCGTACGGTGACCCACGAAAGCACGGGGTTCTCCCCCGCTGAGTTGGTTTTCGGAAAAAATCTCCGAACCCCCGAGACTCTGATTTACGAGCAGTGGTTAGAACCGGAAGAGGATAATGAGCCTGTAACAGAGTACGTTTTCGAGCTGATAAATAGACTGAAGAGATGTCAAGATTTAGCGGTCGCAAAATTGACAGACTCTCAAGAAAAGAATAAGGCTCGCTACGATAAAAACGCCATAAAACGGGAGTTCAGGGAAGGGGATCTTGTGTTAGTTTTAGCCACGGGGAAAAGAAGTAAAATGGCCGTTCAGTGGATGGGGCCCTGTGTAATACGAAAAAAGGTGTCGGATACTAATTATGTGGTAGAAAGGAATGGCAAAGGTGATCACATATATCATGTTAACATGTTAAAGCCGTATTACAAAAGACCAGAGCATGTCAATCTTTTAGTTAGTGAGGAGGAAATAAAATTTTCGGCAGATCAGGATTTGGATTTCCCTTTTTTGGATACTAATCCAGATGTATACGATTTTGAGGACCTGATCGAAGGCAGCGACTTACAAAATAGATTAGATTTGCATCAAATTGATCAGCTAAGACTGACATTGTATAAATTTTCGAAAAGTTTTTCGAATAGGCCGGGGTTGACACATTTAGTTACGCACGATATCGAGCTAACTAAAGAAGCTCCTTTTCGATGCAGACCGTATAGGGCCTCGCATAGACAAAATGAAATTTTGCGGTGTGAAATTCAGCGTATGTTAGATATGCATATTATAGAGGTGGGAGAATCAGATTATGTTTCACCTATGATTTTGGTTGAAGTTCCAGGAAAAGATCCGAGGGCGTGCATAGATTACAGGATTTTGAATGAATTAGTGCGCACGGAGTACTTTCCGTTACCCAACATAGAGGAAAGAGTTGAGCAAGTGGCGGCCGCTCAATATATAACGGTTCTTGATTTCTCAAAGGGATATTGGCAGATTGCTTTAAGTCCTAGGGCACAGAGACTAGCCGCATTTTGTACTAGTTTTGGAACTTATAGGCCCCTGCGCATGTGTTTTGGGTTAAAAAATGCCCCTTATTTCTTTAGTAAACTAATGGCCGAGCTTTTAAAGGGTTGCGAGGAGTTCGCGGTGCCCTACCTGGATGATATAGCTATTTTCTCGATATCATGGGAATTGCATTTAAAGCACTTGAACACTGTCCTAGAGCGGATTTCCAAAGCAAATCTCACAATCAAACCCTCCAAGTGTAAGTTTGCACAAAATCAGGTGAAATATTTGGGACATGTTGTGGGTAAAGGATTCCGTACTCCGGCAGAAGCTAAGGTCCAGGATGTTCTGGATTTTAAGACACCCTCCTCCAAATCGGAGATCAGGGCATTTTTGGGTCTGTGTGGGTACTATTCCCGTTACATACACAATTACTCTGTAATTGCCGCGCCTTTGACTGACGCATTAAAGGGCAAAGTAAAGAAGTGCGAGGTTAAATGGAATGAAGCTTGCGAGAAGGCTTTTTGTGAATTAAAAGCCAAGTTAACTGAGAAGCCGGTACTGTATTCCCCTAACTTTGAACTGGAGTTTATTGTACAGACCGACGCTTCTGATTTTGGAATGGGTGTGGTGCTATCACAACGAAACAGTCTGGGAGAAGAACATCCTGTTCTGTACTTAAGTAAAAAATTCGCTAAAGCCGAATTAAATTATTGTACCACTGAAAAAGAATGTGCTAGCATTGTTTTTGCTATTAAGAAACTTCACTATTATTTAGACGGACGTTTCTTTGTGATAGAAACCGACCACAATCCACTAACATGGTTGAGGAATAACGCCAGTTCCAACCCACGGTTAATGCGTTGGGCATTAATTCTTCAGCCGTACAATTTTAAAATTGTACATCGATCGGGTAAAAAACATGTAAATGCAGACGGTCTTAGTCGCATAATGCATTAATTAAATTATCAGCTTGATTTAAATATTCTTTACTGTATGCTTATGCTGTGCATTATTAGTGTCTCAAATATATGTTATCAAAAAGATTAAGTTGTGTGTGTTTTATGATTTGTAGTGTTTATTTGCATATTATGTGTAATTTTTTTTTATGCTCAATTGTCACATTCTCTGGTATGTCAGGCACTGACGAATTTTTCACAACAACAACTTGTGAAAAATTCTGCTCTAAGGGGAAAGGAGTTGTACCGTGATAGAGGCCAACTCTCTTGCAGGAATGTCAGAGATGACCCCGAGACCCCTTGTGGCTTCTCAGAGGGGGAAAGCGGATGTGGGGGGTTGACTTCCTGTGGGAGGGTGGACTTGTTTTGAGAGGGGACTTGACTTTCGAACGCGGCACGCGTAGGTGGTGAGTCGAATCTGCTCCCGAACTCATGAAGATATAACAATAAATCCTGTACATAATTAATAGCTGTAACTTTATCATAATAAACAAGAAATACGCTACCAATTTTCTCATCATTTACCAGTACGTTACACCGTGTAAGGGAGTGCACGTTAAATATCCTTCAAAGTCCTAACGCTGCGTACGATGTCACCTGGGTGCCCATTCAGGTGTTGGCTCGTCACTTGACTGTGGTTCTAAAATACGACGCCCGTCGCCAATAGCCCTCGTGTAGCTGCAGTGCGACGATAATTCAAACCTCACCTAACCTAACCTATGAGTAAACAGGGTTTTAGGCTAGAGCGTAAGTTACCGCATTCAACGGTACTTTTTAATTTATTAAATATTAAGACTCTTCTTATTAGATGGTAGTATCATTTGGGACGTTTTTTCTTCAAGTTAGTTAATAATAATATTGATTGCTCTTATTTGTCAGCCTATGTCCATTTATTAGTTCAACCGTGCTCCCTACGCAACAATTTTTTTGCCGTTTACTGGCAAATGCTCCGAGTTCTTCTTTTCTCAGAGTGAGCAAATTTGATTTGATTTATGAGGATTCGAATTTCGTCTAATCTAAAGAAATATTTCGTCATTTTTGAGCATTTGAGTACAACAATGAGATTCAGTTTCTTCAAAATCAAGATACAGCATCGTCAAATCACGATCGTAAAAGTGAGGATTCGCGTTTACTCAAAAGTTACGTGATAATTTTGAGGATTATTTCGTCAAACTAACGAAATGAGACTTGAGGATTCATGAATCGTCAAAAATTAAGGTGTTATTTCTGAGAGTGTATTTTTCGCTAATCAAGGTGTCTCTTGTGTATGTATAGGGCCAAAAAAATTACCCTCTGTCGTTCTTTTGGACTTAATTAATACTCATGATATCTACCAAAAGGTCAGAGTAATTTCAATTTACTGATGAGATTTATTCATACTAAACAATTGATAATTTTGTTAATGCAAAAAATTTTAAGGTATCCGATCACCGTTTTTCAGAAAAAATCGACAACATATAAACATTTGGGTTTTTTTTTTTTTTTTTTTTGCTTTTTAATATAAAATAAACGTTTAGCTTTCTAAATCTGTTTCATTTTAGTTTCTAGTTTTTAATATAACCAAAGTTATAGCACTTCAAAGCTTTTTATGTTTTTGCAAATTTTTTTTCAAAACACATTACGTATTACGCAAAACATAAAACATGAAGTTCTTTATTATCAATTGCTTCCAAATTTTTACAGTAGTTTTGTAACAGTATGAGGGAAAGTTTTGAACTAGAATCGTGTGAAACTACTAAAAATTTGATATTTTGGAACTATTTATATGATTTTTACTCTCTTGTTTCTATGTGTTTTCGATATAATGCTACAAACTTGGGAACTGATATCTTAATGATTTTAGCTCATGACCTATATTAATGTTGGTTAAGCATATTTATATTTAAACGATGGAAAAAATTTTTAAAAAAAATTAAAGATATCATGTTTTGCGTAAGCGTGATTTTTGAAGCATATTTTACTATAATTTTCCACAAATACTGAAAAAATGCTTTTTTTTATTTACTTTCTTAAAACTATTTTTATATTCATAACTAATAATAAAATCCCTCAACGTCATGGTTGGAATAAAAATTTCAGAAACTTGCAGTCAAAGGGGATCGGCCACCTTAAGTGATGGACAATTAATTTGTTGCAAAACTTGTCACTGTAAAATTTGTCCCTGTCTTCTTATACCGTGAATCCTTTAAAATGTATCAATTTATAAATATTTGTGCTTTATCTTCGAAATAGAAATTTTCGTCCCTACAAACATAATAGGCTATTAAAAAGATTAGCCTATATTCTGTCTGTCCTAATAAGCTCACGTTTTTTCCCCATTATATCTGTATGGAAAGAAACCTGATAGTCTCTTGTAATAGAAGTTTGAAGCTATCTTTATTAGCTCATTATAGATATTTGATCTGGCAAAACAAAAATTATTTAACGCAATTTAGGTCAGATACATCTATGTTAGTGGAGCAAAGATAAAATTTGGTTGAACAAAATTAAAAGGAAAAAGTAGAAGAAACAAAAAATAAATAAATATAACTTACTCTAAGACACATACAAATACATGTTATTCGAAACATCGCACACTCTTAAAAAAAAGAGTGAAATCCACTCCAGTTGGAGAAGTGCACTTTCGACACCGTAAAGGCATGCATATTTACTCAGACTGAGTTAAAATCACTCGTTTGGAGTGATCCTGTCGGAGGTTTAACACGCAAAGGATCCACTCCAAAAGGAGAAGTGCATAGTCTGGAGGAGTGAAATCCATTCAGACTGAGTTAAATTAGGAGTGTTTGTTTTAAGAGTGTATTCAAAAAACTGAAAATTACGTTAGTCTAACCAATTATGTAGGCATAAAAGAAGATAAAATGTAGCTTAAGTTTTAATTTATTTTATCTTATACTATAATACGAGGAATTGGACCCAAGTCGAAAATCGCCCCAGAATTAATAAACTCCGGTAAACTTAGGGGTCTGGGGTTTTTGGCCACGACGAATCGATTGGCACAGGTTCTGAAGCGCTACTTTCAAGCAGTTCGGAGTTACAGATAGGATATTTTCAAACTTCATTAGTTCGCCATAATGGCTATTTCGTGATGCCATCTGCTAAAGCTATAAGCCTCTGCTTAAGCTATAAATGTTTAGTTAAGATTTTAATTTTTCAAATTTAAATAAATTCAACCTTGCTTTAAACTTTATTGAGTTTTACAGAAATGGTAACATGAATATTTTTTTAGTTCCAATCAGCAGACGATTTCAGTTCTATTCTGTTCATTGGCGATTTTTGGCGATCTTGAAAATTTAACGTATGGTTGCTATACCTATCGAGTTGAATGAAGTATGAAATGGAATGTTTACCACATTTCGACATTTTTGTTGCTTTTCAACGAAACGCCAATTATCAATTACATTTCATTTCCTATGACTTTTAAAACTTTATCTTTGTATAGAATAGCTCCCTTTCCAAAATTTCTAACTTTGTTTACAATGATGCACTTTACAGCGGAGAAAGTGGGAAATAAAATAAGTGGGGGGATGCTTTCAATTAGAATGCCATGCCCATCCCCCCCTCAATGGATTATGTATTTGAGAGATATAAGAAGTGGGGGGATGGATGGCCATTTCCTTGAAAAGTGGGGTGACGCGTCACCCCGCGTCTACCCGCACTTTCAGCACTTTCACTTTAACTAATGTGACCAGACGTCCCACTTTTGGCTGGACAGTCCCGCAAAGTCCCGAAAAACGAGGAAATTGTAAATGAAATATACTTTTTTTATAAATAATCGTTGTAAAACGCTATGACGTCTTTAGAAATTGTTAAATGAAGCTAAAGTCATCAACAAATTGGTGGAGTATGGTTTCTGTTTGCCTGGAGCCACTGCTGCTGTTGAACGCGCCTTCTTTATCTTTCTTATACCAAGTGTGTCATTGTGTGAAGGGACTATTATGTGCTTAAAAAAATACTTAAAAAATACACCGGGGGGGGGGGGGTGATGGAGTGTCCCCCTTTTTGATTTTGAAAATCTGGTCACATTAACTTTAACCGGTTATCTTTTCACCAATGGTTTCACAAATTTTCTTATGGTATGATTGTTTTGATAAATCACAATTGAAAATTTAAATCTTCGAGTTAGCTTCGATACCTATTTTCTCCGAGCAGAGCTCGGTCACCCGCTGGTTTATATTAATTGAAATATTATTTATTGTAAAGATTAAAACCAGAGGCATTATGTGAAAATATATGTCCAATGAAATTTCTGACGCTAAGATTAATTGGCTTGTTTCAACACTTTGTCAAAGAAAACAATGCAACCAATGGAATCACAATTCTTAGCGCGTGACGTTATAAAAGAAACCAGTGAGCTTCTTTCATCACATTGTCAAAGAAAACAAAACAACCAATGAAATCGCAGTATGGGGAGCGTGACATTTTAAGAAAAATTCCCATTCCATTTGTCTAGGATTCTTCAATAATTTCACGACAACCCGTTGAGAATAAAATGGAATAATGCTCCCACCATTGTTAATTTTATTTTCCCTGTGTATTCTTGAAAGTCCCTTTTAAAGGGATTTTATTTCGTTTCCACCTGCTTTTGACAGAGCGGTCTCATTAACAAAGCCGAGGGAATCTCTGCCAATATCCATTGTAATGATCTCATTTTAATGAACCAACTTTGGAAATTGGGCTTGGCTTAACAACGGGGCAATCTAGGTATTGGGGTTTCCTACGCCAAGCTCCGAAATCTCGCCAAACACATTTGAAGTTTTGCATGGAATTAAGAAGAATTAAGTTTGTTTTAGGCAGATAAATTAAGTGTAATTGTGAAACAGCAATTTAACGTGATTTACGAGCAGAAACAAGCTTTGATACCACTGAAAGAAAAATTTGTTCACATCATTCGTTTCGATAAGGTCAGAAAACATTTATTGGAATACTTCTTATGACGTCACGCCCTCCACACTGCGATTCAATTGGTAGTTTTGTTTTCTTTCCGTACTACGTAAAACAAGCCCTTATTTCGAAACAATGAAGAAGGACCAGAAGGACCAAAAATGAAAACAATACCTCTCTAACTGTTGCCATCACTACGTTAAACATGTCCGTTTAGCATTTTATAACTAAAATCAATTGCTGCAGTAGGATAATTCTTGGCACCGTGTTGGCGAGGAAGATTGGAACCTTGGCGTGAAAAAACCCGATAACTAGGAATTGCTGGTATCTTTTCATAATTATAAAATTCCTTATTTTCTTTGTCAAAACATAAAGTAATTAAAATTACTCATTAAAAATATTTTATTTATTTTTCTTCTTTGAAAGGCAAAGAAATATATATTTTTGTATTTAATGTAAGATAATTTTTACTTTTAACGGAACTCTTTGTGCAATTCAGAATAATAAAATATTTTTTAATATTGATTTAGGTACGAATTAAAACTAATTTTTTTTTGGCTTTATAAATATCAAAAATGGGAAGATTTCAGAAGATGTAACGTTCTTGTTTGCATTTTCTCCGAACTTCGATTTCATTGGTTGCTTCTACTACACTCTCAAAATGACCAATATAAAAGAACATAAACCTTTCTTTCTATGAAAGAAAGCTTCATTTAACAAATGTTTTGAAGAACAACAGCACAGCAAGAAGTTGGCGTTTAAAAAATATAAGTAAAATATTCTTATAAAACTCATTTTCGAATACCAAAACAAGGGTCATTCCAGACAACAAATGAAAACAAACCGCTGGAGCTGTTGCCATCCACGACGTGAAATAATCCCATTGAAGCACTTCGATTTTTTTTTCTGAGATTCTCAATGTCTTCCAATTTCGATTCCCTAATTTTTTTTTAACCTTCACACTCGTCTGTAGCATTAGTAGTTAGGGCTATGAAACTATGTGACGGATGGACATAGCCTTTATAAAAGCTTCCACTTTTTACGTTATAAGCATGGTGTCGAAACTAAAACCAAATTGGAAAAAAATCCAGTTTAAACTAATAAAAACCTGTTATCTTAAATGCATCCTAAAGCTTGATTAGATATAATGGTTTTTAGATGACAAAAACTGATTGAATATTTATCATTTTTTACGAGATAACCTGTAGTATTTAGTTACCTTTCTACTTCGATTATAAAAAAAAAAAGAGAAAACCGCCTACTGTTTAGTGATTACAGCTCTTCTGTCTGACACTGAAGTTTTCTTTCTTAATTTCTACAACGATTCGTAAGTTACGTTCTACTAATCATGCCTGGTTCGAATGTATTTCAGTTTACCTGGAAGATAGAAAATTTCAGCGTGCTACCGCATCAAAAAGGAGAGTATTTGGCCAGTGCTTTTTTTACTGTCCCTCAGCTTGATAAGGACGAATTAGAAGAGAGCTCTTGGTGCTTACACTTATATCCTAAAGACGATAATACACAAGATGGTGATCAATTGCAGTGTTACATTGTCCGAAAAAATGCTGATCCTAATCCAGTACAGCTAGGATTCTTATTGAAAATAGAATCCGTAGATGGTTCTTATGATAAATCCAAGTTTGCTAGTTCGCCTAAAATTGTACGAAATTTCGGTTTTGTTAATTTTGTACCACTAAAGCTGATTCATGAAAACCGAAATCTATATCTGCCACGAGATGTTTTGACAGTCAAGTGCTACATGTGGCTTTCAGAAACCGAACCAAAGGTGACCAACCGAAATGATATTTTAAAAAGGGATCCTGTGCTATTTCGCAATCAGTGTTTATGTGTGACTCGGATAAATGTGAGTAAAAGATGTGTTACGTGGACAGTCACGAAGGTTAAGGAACGAATGGCGAGCAAAAATAAAAAGTATTTTCACATTGAGAGTGCTTTAGCAAGTTCCCCTTCCTTCAAGTTATCAATCTCCTTCAATGAAGATTATGCTCAAATTGATATTGCCCAAACAAAAATATTTCCCCAGCAAAGAAATATTTATGTAAAATGCAGGATAAACGTTATGGGTGCCAAAGCGGAGGATCAACTTTCAAGGGAAGATTCATTTTTGTTCCATTCAACTGTCGGTGAAATATGGCATTTCCCAGATTTTATAGCAACAGCTAATTTAAAAAATAATAATTATATACATTTAAACGACACCTTATACCTTGCATGTGAGTTTTCCTTTACCTTTAAAGGTGATTCTGTAACACATGTGGAGCTGCCGACATACTTCCAGAATTCTTTTAAATTGAAAAAGCCATCACGGGGAAATACCTTGAACAACAACATTCGAAAGCTGTACCTAGAGGAAAAGTTCTGTGACGTCAGTCTGAGAGTTGGTAGCAAAACATTCACTGCCCAAAAGATTATTATCTGTGCCCAGTCTCCTGTATTCTACGAAATGTTCGAAAAGAACTCTAACACCATTGAAATCGTCGATGTGGATTCGGACACAATGAAACTACTTTTAGAATTCCTCCACACGGACGAATTTGAAGAAGACTTGTCCACCGAAAATGTATGCAAGTTGTATTCTGCTGCAGGCAAGTACCAGATTTTGTCCCTGAAAGAACACTGCACACTCTTGCTTCTGTCGTTCCTTTCCGTGGCCAACGTATGCGAAGTCTTGGTTTTAGCTGACATTCACCAAGATAATTTCCTCATGGCACACGTGCAGAACTTTCTCAAAATTCATGGGATTAAATGTTTCCAATCACTTCAATGGGAGAAATATCTTCTAGAGAATCCTAAACTTTTTGGAAAAGTTATGATTCAGGTCTTAAAACAAGTTGACTGGTAATAGTAACTGTTACTTTGAACAACTGCTACACAAGTTTTCACCAGACAAGTTGCAGATTTTGCTTCTAAATAAACACTTTAGTTCCTGCCTTCCCTTTATGTGACCAACGTATGCGAAGTCTTGGTTATTGCTAACATTCACCAAAATAATTTCCTCGTGAAACAAGCAAGTTCATAACTTTCGGAAAAGTCATCTTACTGCTCGTTTCCATCTGCTTAATTAGAAAAAATTTCTTCTGAGAAACCTAACCATTTTGAAAAATTTATGATTCGTGTGCTAAAACAAGCAGATTGATAACAGTACCTGTGACTTTGAACAACTGCTACACAAATTTTCGCCAGAAAAGTAACAGATTTTGCTTCTGAAAAAACACTTTTATGCTGTCATCCAATTCTGTGACCAACGTATGCGAATTCTTGGTTATTGCTAGCATTTACCAAAATAATTTCCTCGTGAAACAAGAAATAAACAAGTTCATAACTTTCGGAAAGGTCATCTTACTGTATGTTTCCATTAACTTTAATGTGAGAAATTTCTTATTGGGAAACTTAATCGTTTTGAAAAATTTAGGATACTAGTGTGAACAAAAGAGCTGATAACAGTAACTGTGACTTTGAACCACTCCCACTCCAAAAACTTTCGCCATAAAACTACCAGATTTTGCTTCTGAATAAACAACAAACTGTCCTATCACCCATTTATGTGGCCAGCATATTCGAAGTCCTGGTTATTACTGACATTAGCTAAGATAATTACCTGATGTGTACCACGTTCATAGCCTTTCGGAAGAGACAATACTAAATAGTGCATATTTTCATTCAGCTCAATTAGAGAAATTTCTGCTTGAGAAACCTAATATTTTTGTAAAAGTCATGATACAGTTATCAGAACTGTTAGGTTGGTAACAGTAACTTTCCCTTCGAATCACTCTTCTACATTAGATTTGCTATAGTTTAATGCACTTTGGCGAATTCCACCTAGCCACTCTTGGTATTTTGGAAGAAGTCCAAGATGGTGCCACCAATTCAATTTCACGAGGAAACGGCAGACAGCTCTCTCTCTTTCTAAGTTGACACACCAAATCTCTTGTCTATGTCTTACAACAGGATGAGAAAATATTCCCGGAGTGCCACATGTGTAGCGGCGAACTAGCATCCCCCGAGCATATCTTCAATTGCTTGAAGTTCTCGACTGCTGACATCCTGAGCGACCCGCTTTTGTTTGTGGACTTTTTGGACATTTTTGGCTTCATGGAGGTGGTGTACCTCCGCTACACACCTGGGATTAGAAACAACAGCAACAACACATTAGATTTGCCAGAAAATTGCCAGTTTAATATCTAGAAGAACACAGAACTCGCTTGCTCCAGTGATCGCCGAAATCATTTGAATGCCATAGCAACTTTTTCATTGTTTCAATAAATTATTATTATTATTATTATATCTTTTAATTGGACCTCTAAATTGAAATAAATGTAACCAATTTATTTTTAAATATATTGCTTAGCTCTGACAGAAAAATCCTACTTTCAAACACCCTAAGCCATAAACAGGGATGAAAACTTTGCTAGCGCCATTTTGGACAAATTTTTGAAGCAGTAAAATTTAACTTTTATGGAACTGAAACTAAAAAGATTGCAGAAGCAAAATTTTTCTTTTTAAGCAAAAATTAGAGAGATTGTTGTAGCAAAAAAAAAATGACACTTATTAATAAATGTTATGTTATAATTAGTACATGATACAAATTTTGGCAAAAAAAATTCCCATTCCTGCAGAAAGTTCTCCTTCGTTGTAATATGTATCTGATCAATTTTGGTATCCGTTTCCCATACATAACAATTTTGTACTTCTCAAAAATATCTAGTGTGTGACTACATTAAAGTTTAAATATTTATTGACCTCGTGGAGGTAATAATAAAATAGAGGAGCTGCGTGTTCAAAGACCTTCTCATAATCCGGTGTTCAAAATGAAGCCATTAATGGCTTCCTCAATAGACCCAAGCATGTACACCAAATAGACGCTTGGCTAATTTGCTGAAGTATTGGCTTTGAAATGCTTTTCCTGGCAAAGATATTATTTTGCTATGGAAGCATTTTTTCACCACGTAGGAGAATCGTCACAATACCAAAATAAAACAAATTCAAAAGGAAAATATTATTGCGCTATTTAATTGTAAATTGATAAAGTTTAAAAATAGTGCCGTTATCTTTTGTTATCGAGAATACTTAGGCACTTTAAAACTTCAAAGAAGATTAACATTTAAACAATCAAGTGATATTTTAACCTTCGCATTTATTTTGTTGCTACGACGATTCTTATTCTGGGTGAAAAAGGGTTAATTTGGTAATATTTTTATAAATTATCACGGATTAGAATGTTTTCCATTAATTCTATGGGACTGATTATCCCTCTTAACTCATTAACGACTCGTGAATACCATTAACACTTTCTTTGCAACTAAAAACTTCAGCGTTAACTGATTAAAATTCGTTTTTCAAGTAATTTAAAATGTGTTAATTGCCATAAAATGTAAAAATATTGAGCTTTGTATTAATTTAAATATGCATCTTGTAAGCCGCATCGTCAAGGCGTCTTTCAAGCGATTTCAATTTTTTGCACCATAAATTTGCGTATTATGCCTGCTTCTTTTATTGTAGTTTACTTAGACAATACAAGCAACCTTATTTTAAAATAAGAATAAGAAGAAAAGTGCTACGAAAAAATCCCAATTAGTTCTAAAATTACAAAAAAATATTATAAAAATACTAGAAAAGTGTTTCAAGTTTTTTTAAAGTCAATAAAAATATTCCAAAATGCAGCTAGTATTTTTAAGGGTCTTTTTTTTATTTTAGAATTAAATTTTGTGCGCTTTCAGTCTTAAAGTGTAATGGAAGCGTTAAAAAAACTGAATTTGCAAAATATGTTTTTTTCTTCTTCTTCCAAGCATAGAGTTAGCAAAGAGAATAGAGCGGGCCATGTATGTGCGCAGTAACGCACAAAAGAAGAAGGCTAGAGCAGTGCATCTTGGGATACCTCAGTGCCGGTTTGTTATGCGCAGTAGCTCGAAAAACCTGACAGTCCTGCTTCAAGTCATTTGAACCAGGGCTGGATTTAAAGATTTGCCGCCTGTAGGCTACTATCGATATGCCGCCACAATAGTTTTCTAGACTATTTTTTTTTCTTCCTACATATTAGAATCATCTATATACACTCTAAATCAAAAGCGAAATAATAGCAAAATTTTTTAAACTGTTCTACCATTTTTCTTTGAACTTCCAAATCCGGGGGAGAGGCTGCAAATGTCATCCCAGCTTACATGTTTACAACTAAATACTATGCTAGATATAAGTTTACGATTTACGCATTAGTGTAAAATATTTCTTTCTAAAAATATTAGTATTTTTTATTTTAAAATATTTTTTATGCTTCATACCGCTTTAATTGGACGTAAAATTTGCCGCCCTCAAAAATTCGCCGCTCTAGGCTACAGCCTACTTAGCCTATTTAGAAATCCGGCCCTGATTTGAACTGATAAGAGACCTCTACTCCTCCTTCCTAACTCTATGCTTCCTAGTCCTCTTTGAGAATCCATGACAAGGAATTTTTCTGGCCCCCAATTTCTAGTCTCCAAGAAGAGCTTTAACACAGCCAGCCCAGGCCATAAAAGCTTGTCAAACCCCACGCCCCACGCAGTCCAACTTCTTCCGCTACTGTTTATTTCTATTTAATGCGAAGTTGGTAGAAAACTCTTTCGTTGGCGGTTGATAATTAAATCATCATCCAGCGAAATCTATTAAACATCGGTAAATCGCATTACCCCAAGAACCGCGCTCCACCAATTTAATTCCAATTTTTACCCTCTCTACGAGATGATATTCGATTCCAGTGGTGGCTGACATGCCACTCCTAACCAAGACTCTCCGAAAAAAAAATTTGAAGATATTTGGCCATTTGATTTAAATCAGTATTAGCCTTGTCAGTATCAATCAGTATTAACAGTATTGTCAGTGTTAACCCTCTAATGCATACTGTTGCCGTATGGCAACAAGTAACATAATCCACTTTATTCTACTAAAGTAGAGCTCCCTCTCGACAAATTTGTGGGTTTTTTTATCTATTACATTCCATTTTGAAGTTTTAGTTACTAATAATCCTCATAGATAACAGTAGTAAAAGTGTATTCAAAATTAAGGAGTGAGGTTATTCACTGTTGCGAAATTACGTTTTTGGCAGTATTCAAAGTATAATAATATTAGTATTAAATACAAATACGTTGTTTTGAAAAACTAATTATAGTTAAAGAGGGTTATTTCAAAATATATTTAGTAGTTTTCTAGTCATTTTTATCAAAATTGGAATCTCGCAGTTGGATTTTTGTCATACGGAAAAAAAATAAAATTGAAATTATTTAAATTCTAATGCAGTTAAATTTTTTTCAGTATTTTTCCCATAATGTATGAGTATTAAAGATACCTATATATTTTTTTGGGATGAAAATAAAAATTCATGCATTAGAGGGTTGACTTTGTTTACGTAAGTTCAATCAATATCTAATGTCATATCATTTAAATAATCAATGACTTTTACAAATCCGACGGTCAGGATACAAGTCCGAAGTTGGTTACGGAGGACAGACATCAGAAACTCTTTCGACAATTCAATAACCTAACTTTTTAATTTTTTTGGAAATGGAAAACAAAAGAAAGCTTGTTTAAATATACTTTTCAAAGTTTCTTCGTATTTCATTATTTTGTCGTTCATTTGTCATTGTCAAATTTAGACTTATTATATTTTGTTTATCTTTATAAATTTATTTTGTATTTTTGTTTGCTTTTCTTCATGAATATATATTTTCTAGTTTGAAGTTTAATTCTTTAAGTTTATTTGTAACGTTTAATTGCTATTTGAATGTTGCACAAATAATACATTAAATAATTTGTATGTACTATACAGAGCATAGTATTTTTAGGCAATTTAGGGCAATGTTTAATTAATATGGACAATATACATAATTCTCGGGGAATTTTCAAAAAATTCCAGATAAAATTGGGCAGTTTTATAATTTTGTATTTGTGTACGATAATTTATCACACAACCAGGTCATTATAGCTGCTTTTTTTTGTGCACATAGATGAATTAACAAGTATTTGTATAATATGTAATTACATGTATTTGTAAGTTACATACCTTATATGGAGGACTCAGAATACTACAAGTGAACCAAGTCTGTAAAAAGCTTCTTTGTGCGATAGAGTTTTAAAGTTAAAGCTTTATAACAAATTTACCTAGTGCATGTCATTGCGCTGCTAACTCGTTAATGACAAAATGTGGACTTGGTTTACTTGTACTCTGAACCCTAAATATGTTTTATTTTTGTTTATTTGGCTTGTTAGATATTTCAAAATTTGTTTTAATATATTTTCTCTCATTTTTGTATGTTTATCAATGTAAAAATAATTCAGAATAACATGGTTATGCCTAATTTAAGTGGCCGCAATATTTATGACGTAATACATGAGTAACGTTATAAACAAAGTTGAATATTAAATGTAGTAAAAATCAAGAATAAAGTACATATTGTGTATCATATTATTAATTAAATTTATAAAATAACACCTATTAAATAAATTTTAATCCTACGTGCTATCTGTGATCTTATTTCTACTTCTCTGATCATTTATTATTTATTTATTTTTCTGGTAGAAAATGAATTTCTAATTTGGCGGCTTTTGGCATAGTTTAAACCACAATTTAAATAGAGCAATCAATTTTATGAAAATATCTTTAAAAAGTCATTTCTGATATCATATAAAATCTTTTTTGCGTTATAACCAAGTCGTTCACTAAAAATTGTCATTTTAGGCAAGGTATTATTACACTAAGAGGAGTTGCATGGTTTTCTCTCGCCCATGTTAACTTTCCTAACTTTAGGATATTTTATCTCAGGAACTATATGAGAGATCATTACGAACTTACTTTATATTTTGTTCCTTAAATATTGTTCTTTGATTTATAGGAATAGGATATTTTAAAGTATAAGAAAAATACTTTTACAGTGATTTTTTTAAAAATATGCATGAAAAAACACAAAAAATAAGATATAAAGTGATATAACTTTTTTTAAAAACAGAGAAGTTTAGAATTCCTCAGATTCTTCTTTGATTAAAACTGAGGATATTTTAAAGTATAAAAAATACTTTTACAGTGAGTTATTTTTAATATTTATTAAAAACACACAAAAAAAAAGATTTGAAGTAATATAATAGATATTTATGCAACTAGTGCGAAAAGCAGGCGCGTAGCCAGCATGGGGCTGAGGGGGCTGCAGCCCCTCCCGAAATTCTTCCGAAACTTTTTTTTTTAGTTTTTATAATTCGATTAATTTTTTAATTCGATGCTGCAAATGTTTATCTCGATCTCCGATCCACCTCGATGAGCCTTTTGGTAGATTGTGGGTTACTGAGGTGGCTATTGGCTAATCCCGTTCTTTAAAGGCGCTTTCACATGTGCTGAGAAATTGGAGGCATTTTGCCGGCAATTTTGTGAAACCTTATAACCCCCTTCACATGCAAATGCCGGCATTACGAAAGTGACGTAGCGTAGCTTAAACGTCACATCCAGGGTTACTATAAGACCAGTGGTACGCGTAAAACCGGTTGGGAACCTCTGATTTAGAGCAACGAATGGAGATGATTTGTTGAAAGAACATTTATTAAACAATGAAGCAAACGCCATGTATACAAGTTCATCCATCCAAATAGAGCTCATTACAATATTTGAAGAACTTATACAAGAACACATTTTTAAACAAGTTTGTAATTCTGATTTTTATTCGATAATAGCTGATGAAACCACAGACATTGCGCAAATCGAACAACTTTCTTTATGCGTCAGGTATGTTGATGAAAAAACACTTACTGTAACTATATTGGAAACACTAATGAAACTTGGCTTTTATGTAAGCAAACTGCATGGACAAGGCTACGACGGTGCATTTAATATGCGTGGGAATTTCGAGGAGTTATTTTGACGATTTAAAGTCTTCCTTAACTGAACGTTTTTTTGCCACACCGCATGACATACGTGCACTTATTAGCAATTTTATTCCCCAAAACGCCGTTAACAAAAAAATTTGAAGATATACACGAAGAAATTTTATTTTATGAAGACGATATACGCAGTACACACTTATCAACATGAATTTGAGGCTGAACGGGATCTGTGGAAAAATAAGTGGATGACCGCTGAAATTCTTCCATGTCAGCAATTGGCTCACTCTACGAGTGCAACAAAACATATTCCCTAATATTTACTTTTTAATAAAAATATTAGCATATTACCAGCTTTGGCTGCAACTGCTAAAAGAAGTTTTTCTACACTGAGGCGGTTAAAAACCTACCTAGAAGTACTACCAAAGAACAGAGATTAACTGGACTAGCTTTGCTAAATGTACATAGAAAAATAAATATTCCTCGCATGACATTGTAATAAACAAGTTTATCTGTAAAAATAGAAAATAAAACGTTAATTTATAAAACATTTGCAGTGAATACTATTTATTCAACTTTTAGTTTGAAGGTCTCAGCCCCCCCCCCTGAAAAAAAATCCTGGCTACGGTCTGGCGAAAAGTAATGCTTTTTAAAACAAGTGGATTTTATTTCACGAGCGAGGTACGAGCGAGTGAAATAAAGACACGTGTTTTAAAAAGTTTACTTTTCGCACGTGTTTCATACACTATTTTTTATAATTGCGTGAAAAAAATCAAATCTCATTGGTTCAAAAATAATTCACGTGCTAATTAGACTAAAATAGACTAAGAGATGTCAAGGAAAACAATAAATTAACTCGCAGTTCGGAGCGCGTGACGCTATAAAAAACCAATAAGCGTGTTTCAACATTTTGTCAAAGAAAGCAACCAATGAACTCGCAGTTCGAAGGGCGTGACTTAAGAAATATTCCCATCGCGAGAAAAAAAAATTCATTGATTCAAAAATAATTCACGCGCATAATATTTTTAAATACAGCAGATCGATAAATCTTTGGATTTCATGAGTATTATCAAATCGAAATTTTACTTGAAATGTTGGCATGCGGTTGGAGTGCGACAAAGTCTTTTTTTCACTGCTTTTGGGTGAAAAAAGGTACTTTTTTTCACTGTTTCAAAAAGTCTAGCTTTGTGCACGCGTCTGATATTGAAATTATAATGTAAAAGTCGGCTTTTTTTCACGCAATTATAAAAAAAAAAGTAATATACTTTTAATGAATTAATATACTTTTAAACAGGTAAAAAATGCAAGCATGAAGAATTTAGGGACAATTTATTTGCGAAAATTGTTTTAGATTGAATTTTATTTTAGGTGTTATTCATATTTTCATTGAGAATTAAAGCAAACTTTATTTAATTCTTCAAAAGAGATTATTCTTCCATCTAACAATACAAGCAAGCTTAAGGTAGGCGAATACCCAAAATTCTAAAATTTTTACTATTACTTTAATCTTTTTCAAATTTGGCATAGTGATTTCAAATATAATGAACAATGCTTTTTAGGCAATTTTTTATTCAAATATAATTGATTTATTTTAAACGGTGATTTTCACCTAAAAAAGGGGTTTACGCCAACAGTTCTAGTATAAAAAGTTTTACATTAATTTACCTGAAATTTTTTACAGATGCTATTTCAATATATATCTGTGCCATGAACCTCTAACATCTGGTGTAAATACATAGGTTTTTTTAAAAAAAATTTCCAAGTGTAAATTAATCGAAAAAAAATCCTTTTTCTGTGGTTAATTTATGACATTTTTCTTAATAACTTCTTTTCTTGTCATTTGTATGTAACTCTAGAGGGTCATTGCATGTATCAGTTCAAAACGAAGAATTTAACACATAATTAATGTTTATAGGATGAAAATTCAATGTGGTAGACTTGTTAGCGTAAACCTCTTTTTTTAGTAGAAAAACACCGTTTAAAATAAATAAATTATATTTAAATTTTTAAAAAAATGCCTAAATAGTATTATTCATTATATTTGAAATCACTATACCAAATTTGGAAAAGATTAAAGTAATAGTAAAAATTTTAGAATTTGGGGGAATTTTGGGTATTCGCCTACCTTAACTTAGTCAGAAAAAAATCGCTGACTTCGTAGAAGGCTTTCCTCAATAGGCCTCTTTGGCAATGATGACGAGGAATCGCCTAAATTGGTTTTAAGTAACCGGTTACTCGCTTTGTTTTTCTTTCACGGCAACCCTGATTCATGCCAGAGATCAGTGGACACGAGTCACACGTTTGTACCGCGAATGAAGAACCGAAAGAAAAACCGGTTTCCTGTCACCAATGTCCGCCAAACAGACACAATTACGGGAAAACTCCTAATAAATCAAGCGGTTCTACCCCTACTCTTCATATATAATCGGGTATCCGATCTTGTCCACAGGATACTAAGCTAGGTACGGCATACACACTCCCAGACGAGTAGGGGTTACTTGCCGCGGGCTAAAAACTGACAACTCAACTCCTTGCTCGACAATTACTCGGATACACGTTTTCCGAGTGGCAACAGTCTCTGCAACGCGATTTCACCTCAGTTGACTGCCCAGCGTAATGATAGATGTCGTTCAATTCGAAGGCGCAAACGACATTTAGGGTTCGAAATAATGCCTCCAGGACTTGGGGTAAATAAGGAGGGGGGGGGGGGTGTTATATGTGAGATAGTCATCGTTTCTGCTACATATTTTAGGAAAATGTCTGAGAAATTTAGAAAAAGAAAGTTGCAGCCCCGGAATTTTAAAATGGGACGATACATTATTTAGTTGAAAGTCTAATGAAAATTATATTGCCGAATTAATTTAACAAAGTCGTGATAAGTTTTTTGAAAAAATAAACTGTTACATATATTTCGGAATTAGAAAATTAACTCAGACATTCAATTATTAAAAAATACAAATAAAATTGTAACGGAATCTGTCACTTAAGCCCTGGTTCGTAAGGACTGAAATCGCATTTCAAGGCGTGAAAAAACGCCTATCTCCGTGATATCAGCATCTTATCTTTGCGTGGGTGGTTTGTTAGAATTCACATTTAAAACAACATTTACACGCTGAATTACGCTAAATCAAAGCAAAACATTTTATATCAACATGAACAATCGAAGAAATATATTTGACGTCATTTCAAACTGATTTATTTTTCAAAAATAAATTTCTTTCAATTTATTATTTAAAAGAAATAAAGTATTGTTGGGACTAGCAATGGACATTTAATTCCAATAAAAATTTCTTACATTTTTTTTCATGAGCGTTGAATTTTGCAGGTTTTTTTTTTTTAATAATTGAAGTATTTCGAATTTTGTTCTGAAAACTCTGTGAGCTTTTTTACGAGCTCCCAGAAGGCCCTTGATACTGTCGGACTTCTTTAAAAAAAAATAATAATGCTGATATTAGAAAGGCAGGAAGCCGGCAAGCCGGAGCAGTGGTTAGTGTACTAGAGCTGCTGGGCTCGGGTTTGAATCCCGGTAAATGCATGGATGTTTGTGCTTGTCAAGAAATACTATTTGTCAATGTGTTTGTTTCGTCCTTCCTTGTGTGTCTTGTGACTGTCTCTTCTGGCGAGTTGGGTAATGGGCTATAAAGCCTACACTCTCCCTTCTAGAGGGCGCATTCACTGTCATAGAATGGTAGGAAATCCTAATATACTGATGGAGTCCTAACCAGTGAAGAGGGTACCAATTTGCATGAAATTAAAGTTTACATTAAAAAAAGAACCAATCACCGTTAGTAAAGGCAGGACCGGATTTCTCCAAATAGGCTTAGTAAGCTGTAGCCTATAGCGTGAAATTTTTTGGGGCGACAAATTTTACGTCCAATTAAAGCGGCATTCAGCATAATTTTTTTTTAAAGATACGAAAATTTTTAAGAAAGAAAACAAATTATTTACATGATTGCGCAAACCGTAAACATGCATTTAGCACTAATTTTTCGTAGCAAACGGTCGTTGCTTAGGGCTATTGCACCTCTCCTCCCAGATTTCGATGTTGAAAGAAAAATAGTACAGCAGTTTAAAAAAAAATTCGCCTATTTTGCTTTCGATTAACGTGTAAAAGTACATAGATATAACACATATTATTATAATCAACTATTAAAAACTGCACATACCACCTTATTTTGCAGCTAACCAGCTACATTTCTCCGATGGGGGAGAATATTGTGACAAGGGCACATTACCTTAAAGGCTTCTTTAACATCGTGTCAATTTTTTTCACAATTGTTTATCACTAGACAAGGCCTCTACGGGGTTCGCGCCAAAAAAACATCTTCAATAATGATGCAAAATGTTTTGAGTGATATGTAAAACTTGTAACAACACACACGCACGCAAAGCTTTCAGTCAATATGGTTAAAGTGACCAGATATATCTTTTTTTGCGGGACAGTCCCGCCTACTCACTCAAACGACAAGCAGTTGCAGTGCTTCAAAGTCCCGAAAAACTAAGAAAATATACATAAAATAGATTTTATAATAATTTCGGGACTACTCTGGGACTTAAAATGACCTTAAAATTATTATTAGTCCTTTAACATTCGGATTACCCAGACATGCAACAATCTCCCAGTTATTTTCTTATTATTAGTCTAAAACCCGGGTAAGGGTTATGTTCAATTATCGTCACACAAGAGCTACCTACCCGAGACTATTGTCGACGGGCGTCACAACGCTACTTGTAAGGGCGACATCGTATACGCAGCATCAGGACTTCATATTTAACGTATACTCCTCCTATACAAGGCATCATTCGAGCATGTTTTTGGTTGAACGGACCGTTTGAAGTAGACAATGCCCGAACCCGAACCAGGAACCTTATGTCTTGGCTCTCCAGCAGTCATTTTAGTATAAGCTAGATTTTCGCAAATGCACAAACATTAATCTAATTTAGAATATAAGCATTTTTTAAGAATAAGCTACAGCTCTTGTGTTTTATAGTGTTCACAATATCAGTTTCCATAAAAATAAAACAAACCTTTTTGGTAATTTGACACAATATTTGTCATATATTTCACTCGAATTTTAAGGCAAAAAATATTTAACAGTAAGCTATGAGCAGTATTAATAATTGCTGATTATCTATGCATGAGTAAAACATTTTTCAATTACCTTTTGTATGATTTGATTTTAACAATTTTATTCTCAACTTATATGAGCACCAATCTCATTTCTATAAATTTCCAGAAAATATGTAAAGAAAAATTTTGGAATTATTTTTCAATATTTAAAAATTTCCCGAGAAGCTAAAAAAAAGGAACTTGTGTTTTTTACTTAATCCTATGCTTGACTGATCATGACACTTTATGCAGTACAATTAACTTTTTTTTGGGGGGGGGGGGATCTGAATTTTTCTTATTACTCGTTATTAAATTCTGACGCTGGATCCAGAGATTATATTCGATTTTATATTAATATTATTGGAAAAATTTAACCCTAAAATACAAAATGTTATTAATATTAAAATAATCACAAGACACAATGATAATGTTAATTTAACACATTTATTTTAAAATGAAGACATCCAACAAGATAAATTTCATCTATTTCATATAACTGAATGAGGGTTAACATCGAAAAAAAATTCCTTCACTTATTAAATTATCTTGTATAATGAATTATGCCACTTAAATAGGGGAGAAGAAATGCCCAAACTCTCGAGAAAAGCCAAGATGAATTTTGGACTTACCAAAGCACAGGCATCTCAACACAATCGATAAGTATGGATGTAAAAAAGTTACGTCAGTTTAAAAGCTCTGCTTGAGACGAGTTAAAAACTTCTTAGAACTTGGGGGAAGCATTGGCCAAAATAACGCCCGATTCGCGAAAAAAAGCGGAAGCCTGTTTATCCAGTACCCTAACAGAAATTGTGGCGCCGAAAATTAATTTAATTGGAGCCAAATTGTACAATATTTTAATTGTGTCACTAGATCATCTCTTTATGTGCGTCTTGTGTTGCCCTTATACTCTGACAACATGAGAAAGAGGACTCAAGGTATAAAAATTCCCACTTGGCTGGCTTAGTAAAAGAAAGTCTAAGTGACTGTAAAGCCAAACAAAAGGGAAAGAATCTACCTTGAAGTAGATATTTCTTGTAAATTATAGGGCGGAAATGATAAGTTTTATTTTGATCTAAATTTCATACAGGATTCCCACTTTTGAAGCATCGAGACTTTTTTTATTATTTATAGAGTATTTTTTTATCTATTTTCCAGAATCTTATTCATATTTATAATAAAATTGAATTCAAAATATTTATCCAAATGATCTAAATGACATCTCGAAAAGATTCTTTAACAATCACAACAAAAATAAAGGGAACATTGCCTTTAAAAGGTTTAGGCTTTAATATGTTTCGAAAGCAAATTCAAAGAGTTTAAGAACTCTCAAAAACAATTTTAAAATCAATTTAATACCTTTGGGAACCCTGCAACATAATTAAAAATATAATCAAATTCATAACAGACCAAAAATACAGCTCTTACTGGAGAAACAGGCTTCGACCAAAACTACACTACATCGAGTAAAAATCAGCGGTGACAGATGAAACAATAACTTACAAAAAATCTGTGCATTATAAGTATATGTAGAATGAGAGGGGGGAGAACAGCAAGAACTCTCAAAAAACAGTCAAAAACACCAAAAATCCACTTCGAAAAAACCATCAAAATGTACTGAAGAGTACCTATTCGGAAACAAGGTCAACACATGGATAACTGTCTTGACAGATAAATATTTCAATCGACTTTTAATCTTTACACCTATACATACAGTAGTACAAAGGGGATAACAGTTAATTATCTATACAGTTATTTTGATAATCATTGCAGTTTGTCTCCTCCCCCCACCGCACAAAGAGCTTCTCGTTCTAATAGTTGCGATTCGAGATTTTATATGAAAATACGAAATAACTTTTTTCGGGGTTTGCCGCTCTACGGAAGTTTTAGAAATTCAAGATTTGCTGTGTAAAAACCAGATTTGTGAAACACCAGATAAGTATTTTTGTGTTCACAAGTCTTACAAGTAGAAGTAGAAAGGGTTTAAAATATTACTATACAAGATTAGGAATAGAAATACATGATTTAAAATATACGATATAAGATAGAAAGTATTTTAAAATATCTAAAAATGATCAGGTTGTAAAAGCTTTGGACAATTTATTCAATCAATAAAATAAATTAATGTTTGTAAATGTTTAGATTATGTTTGAGTCAGGTAAAACAGTCCAAAATGATTTTAAAAAGTAACAAACCAAATTTATTACTGATTATTGAATTTCCAAAAGACTTTCCTTAACCCTCTGAGAAATACAAACATAAACCAGTTACCTTACAAGTCAATTTTTACAGCTAAGCACAAATAAAATTATAAATTTATAATAATTGTTATAATTTAACTAAATTTTTACATTTAAACAATGGAAGCCATTTCATAAAGATCTACAAGAGAAATACAAATTGAAAAATACAAAGACATAAAGACACACATAAAATTAAAAAAATTATAATTGTAATAATTTTACTAAATAAATTTTAACTATGGAAGTCGTTTCATAAACATCTACAGGAGAAATACAAATTTAAAAAATACAAAAAAAAATCAAGTTTTCAGTTAAAAATTCATCAGATTTTAATTTCATCTGGCGAAAACTAGTTTAACACTTCCGCCAACTAGCTAATCCCTCAGAGAGTTGATTTTAAGGAATTCCTCGACTATTCCTGAATTTCCTCATTTCTGTACAGAGCGGCAACCCTATTCTGGAGGACTATTCTATGTTATAATTATAATATAATCCCACACAAGGGGGGACCCACAAAGTCATTCCGGCCCACGCTCCAACAATCAAATACACAGATTCACACTTTTTAAAGAAGGGAGATTTTTTTTTTCATTCATGAGGGGGGGAAATTAAAAAGATAGATTCATGAATTTTTTTGGAAGTGCTGCATGGTATTAGAATTATCGTTATGCAGCCTGGACCCCGTTTATATGTAGTTTGAGAACAGAATATACAAAATTCTTCGCAATACACATGCTTCCAAGGGATCAAACAATTTTCTTTTTGTAGTGAATTCGCTTCCAAGACATCAATTGAAAGGGGCCTGTACAGCATCACTACCAACCAAACACTACCTGGAAAAAACACAAAATTAAAAATACAGTGTGTAATAACTAATTTTAGGATTGGGGTTGAATTTAGTTTCGTTTGAATTTTCGCCGCACTAGAGCTACACAAGGGCTATTGGGGCTGGGCGTCGTTATTTTAGAACCACAGACAAGTAACGAGCCGACACTTGAGTAGACACCCAACACAACTGTTAAAGGCTGCTCATCAACCCCAGACCCGGTCCTCCTTCGACCGGGCTTTCTAATGGTAAGTCTATGGGGGAAAAATGGTTTTTGTTCCAAAAAAAAGCAAAGAAATTATAGGAATATTTTGATGCGGTTTTTTTTAAATTCATAAAAATCCAATAAAGTAGTGCTTTATAAGGTTATTTTTTTAAAAACGTTACTTGCCTTTTTTTAATAGAAAAAAATTTAGATTAAAAAAAGGAAATAACTTTTTTAAAAAAATAACCTTATACAGCACTACTTTATTGGATTTTTCTGAATTTAAAAAAAAACGCATCAAAATATTCCTATAATTTCTTTGCTTTTTTTTTTGGAACAAAAACCATTTTTCCCCCATAGACTTACCATTAGCAAGCCCGGTCGAAGGAGGACCGGGTCTGGGGGTGATGAGCAGCCTTAAGGGCCACATCGTATGCAGCGTTAGGACTTGGGAGCATATTTAACTACATTCCCTCTACACAGGTATTATTCAGCGAACATTTTTGGCTGCACAGGCTGTTTATAGGTCAGCAGTTACTTTGGAAATGTCCAGACCCGAACCCGATACCTTATACATATGCCTAAATGACTGGGCTCCTAAGCCCCCTACGGTAAAGTTGAATTTTTGTCACAATAGAACTTCCTAATATAAAACCTCTTGAACTATGAATGTTGATGTATGACATGCTAAAAACCACCAGGTTTGGAACAAACCTACATGAAAGTAAAAAACAGTGATTCTTTACACCTGACTACTGATCCGACAATATCTATAGGGAAAGTTAAGTGTAGTTGAAATATCGCTGCAATAGAGATACACAAGGACTATCAACAACTGGTGTCATAATTTAGAACCACAGTCAAGTGATGAGCCAACTCCTAATAGGCACCCCACGAAACTTAAGGACAACATCCCTTGTGGGTCGGGATTTCAGCATATTTACCGTGCACTCCGCCTACACAGGGAATTATTCAAACTAATTTTAGGGTATCTATTAGTACAAGGTTTACAATAAAACGGTAGAAAATAAGACTTAAGTGTTCTTTAAAACAACATGAAACCATGTTTTAAAAAAAATGGTTAGGACATTTAAGTTATATGAATTTAGATCTCTGAAAATGAAATCTTCTCCATGGAGAAGATTATTTTTTCAAGACTTGCATCCACAATTGTACACCTATTGTTTCCGAAATTGCTGGTATGCTTAGGTATTGACAAGCACCATTTGTATGTACAAAAAATATTTGATATTATTTTTGAAAATTTTATTTCACTGTAAAACATTGTTTGAATTGTCAGCAAAAAAAACTTCCAATTAATTTATGCACAATCTATAAAAGCACAAGCATGGGATTTATCAATACCTAACCATACAAGCAAGTTAGGAAACAATAGGTAAACCATTGTGGATGTTAGTCATGAAGAACTACAATTTTTCCTACGGGTTAACATTAGGGAAATTAGTTTTGTTTTCGGACAATTCAAGCCCCCTTAAATTACAAATGCAAAAATTAGTGGGTAAAAGCACACAATTAAAAAATTTTATGAATATAAATAACTTAAATATAAATGTAATTCAAAGAGAAACGACTTTTGGAAAGGATTAAGAAAGTCTTTTTAAACTGATTAATTGACAGACAGAAATTTCCATTTGAATAACTAATTCAAATATCTCATTTTTTAATGAAGTTTACGCTACTCGCACTAATGTAGGCAATGAGTAATTACTTACATATTTACAAAATTGAACAAGTTTTTTTCTTTTTCATATGTGGTTTCTTTTCTGGGTTTTTTCTATTAATTTGTCGTACCAGATCGTAAAAAATCTGTAAAAAAAAGTAACACAATTTTATAATCCTTACACAGCAAAGCACTATCAATTCGACCCAAGTATAAAACATACACAATACTTGTAATAATATAAATTCAGTGAATTATTGAAAAAAATCTTCACTGCACAAAATGTTTCCTTGATTTTTATCTAAAAGTTTAAGGGATTGTTTAAGTACTAAGGGCGAATATTTGAAAACTTGCACTTCAGCATAAAGAGCAATTCCACATTGTCAGGTATCCACATAAAATTTTAAACTAAACGTTTAAGAATAAACTTTTGAACCAAAATTTCTCAGGAGAAAAATATTTTTTATAGGAGGAAATAATTTTTAAAGACCTACCTATGTCTTAGGTGCTATGAAAAACGAATTTCTGAAACATGTTTTAACATAAAACAAAAAATAGTTACACATGGTTTTTACTCATAGGCGGGAAACTCATGAGGAATGTGACAATACTTAATTCAACTTAAAAAAATTAATTCTAAAAAACTTTTTAAGTTCAACGGTTTTCAGAAATTCTTGTTGAAGTTATCAATACCTCACAAATAGATAAGATTTTGAAAAAAATATTTTGAACAAAAAATATTTTTACTCTGAAAAATTGTAGTGTTTCTGTTTACTTAGAAAATGGGGGGGAAATTTTTAAAGTCTACAGTGCCTGCCTGAAAGATAAGATAATTTAATTTAAACTTATTACACTTTCTAATTTCAATACCTAAAAATCAAATCCTAGCCAATTTAAACCTTAAAAACCCAGAACTCCAAGAGCACACCTACCTAACTTGTACAGAACAAATAACAGCAATATTAGGAATATTTTACAAGATTTGATAATGAAGTATAAAAAATTTATAATACTAAATACACCCTACTTAACATTATTTGCAGCATAGGTTGAGAAGAAATGCAGTGGATCTTGTAAGTATGAACATGAAAAAGTGTGCAATTTACCTAAACTTAATTGATCACCTTAACAAAAATATTGCATGTACAAAGGAAGAAATTACATAAGTATTCAAACTTAAAGGTCTAAAATGCATTTACTTAAGACAAATTATTTCTGCTTCCAAAACAATTCATTGTTTTTTTTTAGTCGTAACAAACTCTACATCGACGCTCAAAAGAAACCAGCATAAAGATACTGTTATTTTGATTAGGTTAGGTTTGAATTATCAATACACTAGAGACGAGGGCTATTGGCGACTGGCGTCGTATTTTAGAACCAAAGTCAAGTGACAAGCTGACACCTGAATAGGCACCCAACGCAACCGTTAAGGACAACATCGAACACATTGTTAGGACTTTGAAGGATATTTAATGTGCACTCCCTTACACAGGGTAATATTTGTCGGACATTTTTGGCTGCACAGGCCATTTATAGGTTGGCAGTTATTTTAGCGATGCCCAGACCTGAACCTGGGACCTTTCGCATGCTAGGCGAGTGCCTAACCCCAGTCTCACCGTTATTTTGACAAAATTCACACAAAAGCATCTTTTTGCACTAAATCTGCATGAAGGAACTGTATTTAACAAGATTTGATGCAAGATCTTTATGATTATTGATCCAACTATGTGAAAAGTCTTCTGCATCTAGTTTTTCATTTCTCTCTCAGCGAAAGTCGGTTACTATCTTAGGTTTGGTTTTAACTGGAATTTGAGGCTTTGACAGAATACATGTTTTGTGAAATGAATGAACAAACAACAATGAAGCTAGGTCATTTTTTTTGTAATTAATAATCCATTCTAAAAAACTATTAAATGTGGAATGCCTTATAAATTTACAGCTGACAAAAAATTGGTACTGATCAGCAAATATACGATACTTGTCAACGATGCAGTTATCAATATTTGGGAGGCTTGAACTTTTTCTTTTAACAGATGAAAGTTAGTATTGAGAAAAACCATAAAATGAAGTTGTGAATAAATTTGAACTGTGTTCGACAAATGCAAAGATATTAATTTTTCCTTTAAAGAAAATTATAGTGCCGTTTTTAGTATCTTAAATGAAATTACTTAAAAACTTAGGTGATGAAGGTATATTTAACATTACTTTAAAACTTTACACGAAGGGATAATAATTTCAGCTCATATATAAAGAACTTCACATTATGCATCTTATGCAGCAAGTCCATCTTAAGTAACAAGGTTTGAAGGTTGTAAAAATTTACTTAAAACAAAAACACTTAGTAAAAAAAAAGTTTTTAAAGACATGGAGCACACCAATTCATGCATCTACAAAGGTTGGGGTTCACAAAATTGCATCTTATTTTCCAATGAAATACCTTCCATGCAATAATTCAAACATACAAAAAGATTTCTTAGATCAAGTAGTACTAGAGAAGAGAAGCGATAGTGGATAGAATAGTAAGGAATTTTAAAAGTCAGTAACACTGGGAGGTTAAATACTGCATGAGTATTTTGACTCGGACAAGGAAAATTCATATTTAGCAAATATATTTACCGGCTAACAGCCAGACAGGTTTTATAAAGAAAAACTACATAAAACTTTCTTCATCCAGAGAAACATAATAACACTTAGAATAAAATTTTCCTTAAATGTGTCAGTTAAGATTAAAGTGTTCCAAGTTTTAACTTTATAATTCTAAGTTTTAACATAAGTATTTTTTTAAAAAACTCATTTTGATTTTGAAGCTGGTTTTCAAGATATTTTAATTATTTAATGAATTTATTAAAATATGTTGAAATGCAAATTTAAAGCAGGTTATCTTTTTTTTAATCAAACAATTTTGATATTCCTATGTTTTTAGATTCATCTTCAATCAGCCACATGCAAAAATTAATGATTCTGGGGCCCTTATGAATTTTATTATTGGGATACTTTTGTAAAATCTTAGTTCTGTCTTTAAGGTAAGTTCAGTTTTAAAATCGAACAAAAACTTTCATGCTTTTTGCAAATATTTTATATGCACTTGAAATATAGATTAAAATACAGGCTTTCAACATTTCTTAATCATTTTTACGGTACTTGACTTATTGTATGAATATTTATAATCATGTAATTTTGACACCAGATTAAACAACCATTGTGAACCTCGGTTAACATTTTAAAGTTGTTGCAAACAAAAAATTTTATAAATTAAGCCTTTGGCCACAAATTCATTAAGAATAATTCTATATATTTGAAGAAACTCATTTTAAAGTAAATAAATTATACAGTTTGTCAAATTTCTGCAACAAATTGTCACTGATTTTAAATGGTCGTCCACTTAGATTCATCTATTTTCGCATGCTTTTTTAAAGACTTTGAACCCTTTTTAGCACCATTTCACTAAAAAAATTATTAATCACCGAGCGGATTTAACAATTGATGGAAAACTTACTTTACAACAACTAACTTTAGGTTTGATCAGGTAAAACTTTAAAATCAACTTAATTTTTGTATTTTTTAAGCAAAGGAGTTCTTGTGATGTGTAAAAAAAACTCTTAATTGGGAATTTATGATAAAATTATTTTGAGCACTGTAGTTAATGATTTACTACTTTGTTATTTAACACCATAAACCAGAAAATGTCACAATTTTATTTAACTGAACAATCACATAAAATGTGCATGCACATTTACAATATTAATTACTTTTCCTTGTATGTTGTTACTATACGCATTATTCTATCAAAATATAACTTTGCATCAAAAGGAAACCTTTAACACATGGCAAGTATAATAGTATTTAAAATAGCCACTGTTACAAATTTAAAAAAACTTCAAATAAAATACCAGAGTTTGAATAAAGGTTGCACGAAAGTTACCATGGGCAATTGCTTACAGCCAAAAAGTAAAATATAAAGACTTTCATCTGACAAAAGTGTAACACGAGTACAGCAACTAAAAGTAGCAAATGTAAGTCACAGACTTTCAATAAATTTGGTCGTTCGTATTTGCTTTTGTCCATAATAATCTGCACATTTGCTGTTAATATTTGTAATGTTGTGTAGTAACAATAAAGTGTAATGTTTGAAATTATACACAAGTTACACAATGACACAAACACAAGTTTATACACAAGACACATTTTTGAAATGTTGGGAGAGAAAATCGTTGAACAGTTTTCCGTAACTTCAAAGGAGTAAAGAATTTAGGCTATACAAAGCAAATAAAAAAAATATTGTTTTTTATAACCAAGAAATATGTATTGTACATATAAAAAAAAAAGATGCGTTCTGACCAATACACAACCACAAAAACATTTTTAACTAAATCTAATAAAAAACATTTTGACCAAATAAATTCTTAATTTTAAAACATAGATTTTAAAGCATTGCTTTCCTTTTCACTTCAAATTAAAAAAAAATTAATGGTAATAACTAACTACAGTAATTTTAAAAAAAAATTAAACCTCAAATAAAAATTATTTAATGTTTAATTAATATAAATTACTTTTAAATCAAAAAGTTTCAAGATGACACTTTAACTTAAAATTATTGAAAATAACCATTTAAACAATTTCATGATCAACAACAAAACAGATATGAATGGTAAAAAAACCACTGAAAAACCTTGTAAATGAGGACACTTGGGTATTATCCTGTCGACCTCCCAATGCTTGCCAAATAATTTGTTGTTTGCTTTAAGGTTTGCCGGCATATTTTTCATGGAGAATAATTTTTAAAAATAAACTATACATATGAAGAGTACATGGAAAGAACCGATTGATTTCGTAGAAGGTTTTCCTTACTAGCCTCTTTGGGGAAAATGGCGAGAAATCGCCTAAACAGGTGTAAAGAAGCCGGTTACTTGCATAGTTTATCTTTCGCTGGAACCCTGATTCACACCAGAGATTAGGGGAAGAGTCACACTTGTACCGCAATTGAAGAACCGAAAGAGAAACCGGTTTTCAGTCGCCAAGCTGACACAATTATGGAAAGCCTCTAAAGAAATCAATCCCGTCTTCCCGTGTATTCTTCATATATTTTACACTATATTAGTTATCATTTTTCATTTATAATTTTTTTTATGTAATTAACACTTTTTTAAGTTTTTTTTTCCATTTTTTTTATGGATGTTTTCCATATTAATTATATTATTTTAATTTATTAATTTTTCTTATAGATTATAGTGTTTGGCGACATTGTGCTTGCTGAAAATGGCCAACAGGATAGTACACAACCGAAATCGGTACATTTTTAAATTCCCAACAGAGAAAAAACCTTTCAAAACAGTACTTATTTAACAAAAAACCTTAAACTGACCTCGTGGACGTTGATCTTTGCTTTAGCCGACGATTCCAAGAACGCACAGTTGTTGAACGACCTGGCCAAATTAGCACCTTGATCCTTGCCCACCACACGCTCATCCTCCAGGTCGCATTTGTTGCCCACTAAAATCATGGGCACCTGAGGAAAAAACTCATACTTTAAATCCATCCAAATATGGCTCTAGTGCGATGTTAATTTAACCAACCTCACAACCCTCTGAATTTAACATTTAACTCAACAATAACCAATTGGTAAACATATGACATGGACATTCAGAAAGTAGTTGAAAATATGGTATTGCTGGCTTCCGTTATTATTTATTTATTAACATAATAGTTAAATAATGTATGCGAAGAGTTGGCATGTCCCAATATAGCTATCTTGTAATACAGTGGTGGACATAATTTTAACATACAGGGATGTTAGTGCTTCTTGAACAAAAAAGCTGAAATCCAAACCAAATACTTGGTTTGGATAACCAAAAAAGCTGAACTAAGCGTGACCGATAAAATTGGAATTTTAGCAATTATCACGACACGACAAATGTTAATGTAATAATTATATAATACTATACTACTAAATGTACCTTTAATTTTTTTAATAAACACTTTAAAATAAGTAAATTTACTTTTATTTATGTTATTTAGGGAGGAAGGGGTCATCTTTATCAGTTTTGTCTGTGTGTGAACATGATTTACTGTTTATTTGGTGTATTACCATCAAGTTTTGATAGTTTGGCAGTTCCATAAGGCTAAAAATTTAGGACTGCCTCTTTGGGATTGAAATCCCCAACATTTGGTGTTTCAATGCACATCCTCATTAACATAGTTCATACATTTGTTAAAAAAAAATCAAGAACTTTTCCAGAAAAATTCAAGGACTAGAAATATATTAGCAACATAAAATCTACATATATAAAGAGTGCATAAGCCAACACTCCATTTAAAAAAAATTTAAAAAATAAAAAAAACTGGAAATTGTCTACAATCAGAAACCCCAGTATAGGATGAAGTAGAAAAAAGGTTCAAACGTAAACAAAAAGAATTTTAACTTTCAAGCTGTACTTGTGATCACGACTCACGGACACTTGATCAGAAAAAATATTGTGGTTGTCCGACTGGCCTGAACCGAAGCTACAAAAGATAATCTTCCGATTACGCAGAGAACAGAGCTGTCAATCATTCTGATGCAACGTGAAGTCATTGGCAGATTTCGTGAAAATTACTAGGCGGCGAAATAAGCAAATCAGAAAGCATTATTGGACTACACCTTGGTCACGGTAAATGATCGTCTGCTAATGGGGGATTGCACTGGCCGTTGATCAATATTTGAAGACATCTTGATGTAATCTAATCTTAATCCATCCTCAAATATTAATAATTTTTTCAATCTTTATTGTTAAAATCCATTATTTAAACTAGTTATTTATCAAAATTTAAGCTTAGTTTTCATCAATAAAGAGCTTCTTCTAATGGAAGATTGCACTGGCTGCCCGCGATTTGAAGAGATCTTAGTATAATCTAATCTTAATTCATCTTCCCATTTTTTATCGAAATTTTTTCGTTATTATTAAAATCTATTATTTAAACTAGTTATTTATCAATATTTAAGCTTAGTTTTCATCAATATAGTTTCTTCTATTAGGAGATTGCACTGTCTGGCAGAGATTTGAAGACATCTTGTGTAATCTAATCTTAATTCATCTTGCTATTTTGATAGAAATTTTTTTATTTCTTATTAGAAACTGTTGTTTTAACTAGCAGTTTATTGAAATTTAGGTTTAGTTTCACTGAATTACGGTGCAAATGTTAGGTTTGAATTATCGTCGCACTAGAGCTACACGAGGGCTATTGGCGACGGGCGTCGTATTTTAGAACCACAGTCAGGTGACGAGCCAACACCTGAATAGGCACCCAACGCAACCGTTAAGGGCGACATCGTACGCAGCGTTAGTACTTTGAAGGATATTTAACGTGCACTCCCTTACACGGGGTATTATTCGTCGAACATTTTTGGCTGCACAGGCCGTTTATAGGTCGGCAGCTATTTTGGCGATGCCCGGACCCGAACCTGGGACCTATCGCATGCTAAGCGAGTGCTTAACTGACTGGGCTCCCCAGCCCACACGGCTATTGGGAGCGGGCGTCGTATTTTAGAACCACAGTCAAGTATGGTGCAAAGAAACAGTAAACAATCGTTTTAAAAAATGCACCGCAAATGCGATACCGCTTAAACCGAATCCTAGTTTCGACCCTCTCTACAGTAGCTGACGATGGCTAAATTATTTGCTGTAAGGGGGAAAAGGCGCAGGAATGCGATCAACGCCTGATGGCCTGTTGAATTTAGGGGACAAAAGCAGTAAGCTATTTTAGTTTGTTAGAATGAAAAAAAATCAATTAAACACCGATTATTTTCGGAACATAAAAAAAAAACGGATTTTTTTTTTAAAAAAAAGCGGAAAATGTTTTTGGAGAAAGAAAACAAAAAGCGGAATTTTCGCTGGAAAATAAAAACGAAAATGCGGAATTCCGCTAAAAAGCGGAAGACTGGCATCCCTGAACATACCTATCTAATTTAGCAAATAGTGAACGAAAATATTCAGGAGCTTAAAAGTGTTTCCTCTAACTCTTCAAAAACATAAATTTATTCTGTTATCATAATAATTAATGATATTTTCTTACAATTTAAAGAAAAAAACTTAAAAACACAATGGACAAAATTATAATAAGAAAACAACTTTTTTTTCTAAATACAGTGGTCAACATAATTCAGACACTAATGGTTTAAAAGAAAATCCGCCAACAAGGTTATTCAATATTTGGTGGAGGATTCTATACCTTGTGGCATGTTTACAAATGCGTGAAGTCAGTTATCGTTTGCTTTAGTTAACTGGGGACATAATAGCGTGGCAGAAAATTTGCATATTGCACATTATTTAGGTAGCATAATCACATTATTTAGGATGTCTTGTAATTTTGTCCATGGTATTTTTTAATTTTTTTTAATTAAAATCTTTAAAATATTATTTCTGTAATACAATTATGTGTGATAGTAAAATAAATCTATGTTTTTATCGTATTTGATAAAGCATTTTTAAGCTAAAAACTTTTATTTCAATGTATCGTCAAATTAGGTAGGTGTCATAATTATGTCCACCACTGTATAGGTATCTTGTAATTTATGAAACAGTTAATTCAAAAGCCTTTAAATAAAAATCTAAGCTTATAAGTGTTAAACTTAAATGAATGCACATTTAACTTTTATTTTACAATTTAGCTAAGCATCTAATTTTGTTATTATTATTTGTCCCATTCCATATTATCTCAGAGAAAACAGATATAACTTGATAGTTAACTAGATTTATTAGAATTATAAGATTATAAAACAATATATATTTTGCATTAAAAATGACAATTTGTACATAATTGGTAATAATTTAATTACAAAACTGTTTGACCATTATTGCTTAACTTTAAAGAAATGTGAGCCTTAGAATGTTTTAGTCAAACTGTCACCTTCAATATTTGTTTACATTTTCTTTATTATGCGAAACATAAATATTGACATTTTGAATTGCATTTTTCGTACCCAATGGCAAAGAATTATTTAAACTCGATATGTAAATTAAATCACAAGATTTCTGGCATTTTGATGAAGATGTTGTGCTATTTATGGCACTTAATACTACTTTGACACATTAAGAATTTCAGAATATGATTTCATTCTTTACCAAAACAATTTTTTTTCTAAATTAATTCAATAAATTCTATAAGCAAAAAGTAAAATCCACAGTACTTACATCATCTGTATCCTTAACTCTTAGAATTTGTTCCCTTAGATCTTGTAAATCATTGAATGTGGACTGAGCTGTGATGGAATATACAAGAACAAACCCTTGACCGTTTTTCATATACAAGTCTCGCATAGCAGTAAATTGTTCCTGGAAAACAGTGAAAGTTTATGTTTAAGCATTAAATATGTAAAATAAGTCTGACAGGGAAACTTTGAAATAGTTAAGTCATTTTTAATAAACAGTTAGACATTGGGAGATGATAGACTGGCCGTCTAAAGTCAACGAGACAGTGACAGAATTATCCACAAAAATGACGAGGAATGTCCAGCTCTCCTCCACTGACCAATCAAATTTAAGATTATTTGTGCGAAAAGGTGCAAGGTCAAGATTACTCAGCATAGTTTCAGTGGAAACAATTGATCTAGTCAACTGTTTGTCGTCGACAGGGTGTGGTTGGAATGTTAAAGTGATATTAACGATAAGTGAAAAAGATAATTTAAGTAATTTAGTTTAATTGGGGTTAAAATAATAAGATTTGGAGGGGGTTAAGTTATAATATGTCATATCAAGATTTAAAAAAAACTTTCAATATTCAGTGGAACGTAGATATAATTACTGAGTAGTTGGGGTAATATACTAAAACTACAGTTTAAGGCTACACCTATAGGTGTCAGTTAGCATATGATACTGATAATATTTTTTTAATAAAAACAATTCAAACGAAGCCATTTGCAAATTAAATGCTTAATAAACATACATTAAGAAAAAAATGTAGAAGATCTATGAAATACCACCTCAATTTAGCAGCATCTCACTTTAAAAAAGAATTATGTAGTATCAGTAGGCTATAAGCTTTTAAAGCGACATCAACATATATTTTAATGTATAAATGATTTAAAAATTAAAAACATTTGTAGATCGGTAGAGAAAATGAAATAAACACTTTTCATTCCTAACAAACTAAAATCTGCAATAGCGTCTTTTATATTAATAATGTCATAATTTCATGATCTTTAATCAAATTCAAATACATTTAGATACTGTTTAACAAAAGTAAAAACTTCATTATTAAAATTTAATGAACTAAATAATCAACTATAGCTTACGGTTCCAGCAGTATCCAGAATTTCTAGCATGCATTGCTGCCCATCTACTTCCACTTGCTAAAATAAAACAAGAAATGATATAAAAACTTATTTCCAATCCATAGCATATGCTAATGCTGAACATTAGATGAAAGTTATTGATAAATTAACAAAACTATTAAAATCAAACAAAGTACATTCTTAAAATACCAAGGCATAATTACAGAGCTGTAATTGTAATTATATGCTTATTTAGCTCTAAGTGCTGAAGTTTTAAAAATATTTTGAAAAAGTTAATTTGTTTTGCTTTTGAGTTCATTCACACGCAAAATAAAAAATACACAAACAAATCTACAAAGCAAAATAAGTGTAATTAACATATGTGTTTTTTCTTAAGGAGAAGACTCGGAACTAACCATTGTTATTTTATTTAATTGTATCAATTTTAAGTTAATAAATTTTTAAGTTTAGCTTTTTGTCCTTTCATTTTAAGCACGGAGCTCTTCTCATGATAAATGGCATTAAGTTTAATAAGTTTATACAACAAAAAAAACGAATTAAAAGAATTTCTTGCGTATTATTTTAACTTGGCAAACTATCATCAAATCAGCTAACACAAAACAATCATCAATCTAAAAAATTATCTATAAATGTTTCAGAATTTGTAGCTAATTGATGGCTTTGCTATTATTAATCCTAGATATAAAGTTAGAACAGCTTATTTAAGCTCTTGCGTAATTCAATAAACCCCGACAACTTTACCTTGTCTACAAACATATACATATTAATTACTAACCTTCCGATAACTGTCTTCAATAGTTGGGTCATACTTTTCTACAAAGATGCCTTGCACAAATTGCACTGTCTGAAAGAGGGAAAAAAATAAATCCAATTAAAAAAAATTTCTAATGAAGTGTTTACGAAATATCTCCTAAAACTAGGAGGCAACACTACACAACTTTCAATTAACCACCCAATGCATTCAAAGATATTTATATACCTTATACGGTAATTTAAATAGCTTTAAAACCAAAAAAGTTCCATGGCTGCTACCTTTTGCAATGCACAATTTTTTCCAAGACTAATTCAACTAAAAATCAATTGTAGTTTTGGGGGATTAAATCTAAAAATAAGTGGATAAAACAGTAAAAGTTTCAGTAAAATGTGATTATATATTTTTAATGTACAGCTTTTAAATACTACTCAATCAGCTTAAATGGGATCAAGAGCAAGTAGATTAAGCTAAAATACGGTTACAACGGAGAAATAAAATTAAGATTTTTATGTACATTTGATTTCATATCTATAATCTACATTGATGATAGCTGCCAAATAAAAAAATTAAAAATAATCATCATTTTATTCAATGTATAAAAGAGTCACAAGTTACACATCATTAAAAAAATTAAATAACCCATTATTTTTATCAGCATACCATCGATAGGGAATTGATACTGAAATAAGTGTTTTTTTTCACCTAATTTTCCACTTCGGAGATTAAGAAAAAGAATCTGTCAATCAAAGCAGAGATCAAATTAACCAAAATCCATTTTAAACTTTCTAGAGCCTAATTAAACAGTATAACACCAATCATTTTAACTGCAATATTATTGTAATCCTTGTCTTTAAACCCAAATTCGCATCACACTAATGAAAAATATAACCAAACCAAGGCTTGGAACTTTATTCCAAGTTGACAAAAACTAACAATTTAACCATCTTCCAGTGTTTTACATAAAGAACCAATATTTAATAATAACATAAAGAACCAATCTTGGGGGGGGGGGAGAGAAAGTTAATAATGTAAACTTAACGTTGTTAAGTTACATTTTAAATAGAACTTAACTTCAAAATAAACTTATAAGATTTGCGTAGAGCAGCGCGAGAAGTAACGAAAAAGTAATGGCATTTTTTTGGTAAAGTAACCGTAATGAAATAATTACCCTGAAAGTAACAAGTTATAGTAACTTTATGAAAAATCTAACGGTGTTACCGAAAAAAGTAACTTACAAATAACATGTTACTCCCATCCCTGAATATAACTACAAAACTTCATTTTTTTAGCAGTCATACATTAACAAAACCCTTTCAAAAAAGTTTAATTTAAAAGTAAACAATTTAACTTTTTTCTTCAATTCTACAATTTAAAGTTCGTACACTTGAAAATTGGGTAGAAATTTAATGTACGGTAACCATCGACGAACTTTCCAAAATCGCGCCAAAAGTCATTTTCTGGCGACTTTCCAGAACAGAAACCCAACCAAAATGAGCAAATAACTGTCAGATAGGGTTGCCGGATTATGTCATCGTTGCGAAGTCAAGGAATTTGAATCATCAGTCAAAGTCAGACAGGTTGTCACAAAGAATTATTCATCGCCAAATCCGAATTAACCCCGCCAATGGTTACCGTACAGTAAATCTGATCCGAAAATTGAAATGTTGACACTATACTCACCAAAGCGCTTTTACCGACGCCTCCGCTGCCTAAAACTACGATTTTGTACTCTCTCATGGTGGGCGTGGTTGAAATCTAATTTCAGGACCTGCAACACATACAAAAAACATTATTTGAGACAAAACAGACCTTTCGGTCCCATTACCTTGCCCAATATAAACAAGAATATACAACACCACCAGCAAAAGAACACAATAAACAATGCATACAATAAAAACTCTGGTAGTATTAGTACTGGATAATAAAACAAAAAGAAATCAAGATACAAAAACACGAGTCGATACTGGACCCTGCGTTACGACTTACGAGCATAGTAATTTTGAGCTAAATAAGAGTTATGACTAATTTTTGTAAAAACAACTTCTAATAATCAAATCATAAACTAAACATAACTAATTTATAAAAACATACTGAAAGGTAACATGTGATATAAAGCAACTGCTACTAATTCATCCGAGTTTAAATATGGATAGGCTAGTTACAGATACAGAATTTGACAATTAGACAAATGTTGGTGGTTGTTGTAAAAGATTGTACAAGAACAGCTCTTGTTCATGCTACCACACGTTGAAATTATATGTATTTCACAATTACTTCTAGGGACTTGTAATATATTCCTAAACACACTAAATATACAGCATTTATTTCTTTGCAAATTATAATTCTTATTAATAAATGTCAGATTTATAAATTTTGAAGGAAATAATTTACAAAAATAGAATTTTAGCATATTTTACTACCATCATCAAGATCAGATTCAATCTGTGGGTGTAAATTTTAGAACCATTTAAAAATTATTGCAAAAAAAATGCATAAAACTGTAAGTGTACAATGTACGAAAATCTTAGGTTCTTATTTATTCCCAACATGAAAAATTTAAACACTTGTATAACATAAAATAAAATTAGCAATTATAACTATTTCAACAGTGGAACAGGCTTCATAGTTCTGCTATTTTTGCACATAAAATAGTTATTAATGAAGGATATTTAATAAACAAATAAACACAGAACCCTTTTGTAAAGCAATAATGCATCAACAAAAGGATTAAATGCAGATTTTACACCGAAATTATTCATAAGCAACAACTACCTAGTACGATTAATTTAGCAGAATCCAATGTTTACACAGATAAAAACTAATCATAATCTAAGAAAAACATCTAGAAATAACTAATTTCTTAACCACCAATTTAAAATTGACAAATAAAGTTTCTGGTTTAACATTTAACAAGTAATTAAAAAATGAGCAGTGTCATACAGGATTGTTTAATCTCACATCCAATGTTAATCTTTAATTTATTGACACATAAAAAAATAACATTTAAGAACCCTAGTTCAAAATATATGCATTTTAAGTTCAAGAAAAACATACATGAAAAGTTAAGAGACTGCTCAGACCCATCTGAACTTAAAATACCTGGGTCTTTAAAAGGAAACTTATCATAACACCCTCCCCCACCCACATACAAACTGAGTATTTAGGCTAATACTCTTTTAAAACACTCAAATAAACTATATTCAGGTTTAAAATGGAAAGTAAAAAGTCTTACACAAACCAAAAATACACATAAACAGTGAAGATTAAGAAAATACTTTTAAAGGTAGGTGTGGTTTCTTAGAATATGAACAATCATCGTGTATAATAATACATCCTGTCATTATAAGGAAATCTTTACATAAATGCTATAGAGCTACCTCATAGCCGAGAAGTTAAACATATTCAATGAATACATACCGACTATACTGTATATGCAAACAAATACTGTTTCAGAGGCTCGTTATATTCGGTAAAAATAACGGCAGGCTCCGATAGCTTTTCAGTTTGCAGGGTAAAATGCAAAAGTGCATTAGCTAGGAGCTGTTATTACGAGTTAAAAACGAAATATGATTAACTGGTAACGCACTGAGCACAGCATACAGAGGGAATGACAGCCGAAAAGGCTGATAATATTGAGTTTTGAGGTGTCAATCATATGTGGTGGTCAGCTGTACGAAAATAGGTGTTCGCCGCAAGCATACTACAAAAGGATCAAAGTACGGTACATTTCGCGATCAGAATTTTGCAAAATAAATGGAATTAAGAGTTAGTATTTACGGCAAACCTGTTTAATTTCTCACTTACCCACGAGAAGGAAAAAACCCTAAAAAAAATTCAATGCGATTATCAGCCTCTCACCGTAGATGGGCGATGGCTACTTCACTTCCGTAAATGGTGACGTAACTAGGGGCCGGATGTGAAAAAAATATATCCCAAATTTGTTATTATGCTTAAAAATAATTATATTCCCACAAATAATTTAAGAGGGAATCCTGGTTTTCTACAAGTCTATAAGGCTGAAATCTATAATGTATGCTAGTTTTATTATAATCCAGCGAGCAAAACGCTAATGACCAACGGAAATGCAAATTAATATTAATTAATAGATTTAGATTAAATTAAAAGTGGTTTTGTGCAAGGAATCGCTCTGAAAATGAATTGGATATTATATGAATTCTATAAGTAAGTAGGTAATATAAAATAATCAACCATAACTAGCATTTAAAAGAAAAAAATAGTTTTGGTTTGGTTTGCAATAATGTAGCTGACGCTACAATGGGCAAGTTTCAGGTCTGAATATAAAGCTAAGTGTCCACGTGCAAGAAAAATTGCACAAGTTTCATGCAAGAAACTTGCTTGAGTGTTTACATGGAGCTTGCAATTTTCTTGCGGCAATGCGCTGCAAGATATTTTATAGCTTTGTTGCAAGTTAAACTTGCAGAGTAGTGTCCACGATGCAATAGTTTGTATCTGTTTATGAGGGCAGGTGCATTATTTTTAGAAGGGAGGGAAGGAACTATGGGAGGGTGGGTCAGGATTAAATTTTATCTTCGAAAGGGGGTATGGTTTTAATATTTCAATTATATGCCAAGAAGTGAGGCGGGATTAGAATTGTTATGATTAAGTTTTAAAGTCTTCAGAAAAAATATATATTACCAGAAGCATATAAAATTCATATCACACTAAATGTGTAAGGGATTAAATTTCAGTTCCCAAGTGTGGTGGGGGGTCAACCTTTATATTTACAGTTGTATTTCTAAATCCTCTGTCCAACGCACCCACTATAGTAATTAATGTGCCTGCCCGTAACATAAAAAAGTAATCGGGATCGTCCATTCTATCGCCGTTCACCACGAATAAAAGGAAAGCTGTCGCTTTAGTATTAATTGCTCATACAATTAAAAATCAAAATGCGCATGTGTTGATGAAAAATTGAGCGCAGAAAGGAAATTAATTTTTAGTAATTTATTCAGGAATTAGCTATGGAGGACTCTCAGCAATTAAAAATAAAGTATATGTCGGCTTCCGATTTGGAATTTTTTTTACTGAAGATGGAGACCAAACTTGTGTCAGTAGAGGAATCCATCGAAATCATCCCCAAAAAATAAGTAAAAGGCTATTATAACACGTGTATACCGAATATCAAGAGCAAGCAAAGGGAAAAACAACCATGCATCTAGCTATACACAGTTGCAATAAACTTGCAAGAATTTCCAAACTGTTGGAACCGAGCAAGTTGAGTTGCACAAACCGGTTACACTTCCTCGATTTCTCCTCGCTGCAATATTGCTGAGAGTTCCTGCTAAGTGACTAGCTGGGATGTATACACGTGCAAGACGGGTTGGAAACTTTAACTTGCAAGCAACTTGCGCAAGTTTTCTTGCTCGTGGACACTAACCTTAAGTAATGGGCTTGTTTCAACAGTTTATTAATGAAAAAACAATGACAACGCAGTTCGGAGCACGGGACCTTTTTTAATGAGCTGTTTTAAAACTTTTTCACAGAATACTAAACAATCAATGACAACGCAGTAAAGAGAGCGTGACGTTTTAAGCAATGTTCCCATAGCCCACAACTTTATAGCCTCCCCTCCATCAGTGAATCAATGTTACGAGGGAGCAGAGCGCTAATCTCAGTATAATAACCATTAATTTTGTATCAAGCAAAAAGGCAAAAGCTACAAAGTTGTTGGTTTGAGTTGAAATATCGGCGTACTAGAGCCACACCTTGTACAGGCTGTTTGGAGAAGACAGATATTGGATAAAACACGGAACAGAGTTAAGCTAATTTAACGTCACACTAAAACTACATGAAGACTTTTAGCGACGGAACTAATCGAAAACCACAGTTAAATGACGATCCAACACCTGAGTATGGTATATAAAACACCAAAACGCTAATTTTTAGGGGCGACACAGTATGCGACGTAACCTACTTTGTCGCATATTTAAAGCACATATCTTCTACAAATCTACCGGAGTATTAGTCGTACGTTATATAGCTACATATAAAGTTTACAGGCCGTCAGGTACTTTGGCAATTCTCAACCTGAGACATTTCGCATACAAGCAAGTTACTGGCTGGGCCGCCTAGCCTTGTTTTTTTTTAAATAGCGAAACGAAGATTAAGGTTTCGTAAACATATTTGCACGAAATCGTTCATCATATATCATCAAAATTGGCAAAAAGACCTCCAATTAGTCAGTTCCGGATTTAAACTTAAACCTACATTTTTTCAGACAAACATTTAAAGAAAATAACAACCAGTTCTTGTGTTTTTATGTTGCTTTTAAAATCTTTATTTTTCAATAAAAACAAACAAAATTATAAAATAAGTTGACACACAACACATGAAAATATTTGATTGAAATTTTAGCTCATGAAGTTGATTTTACTTTGGATAAAAAACATAAAAAGTAATGACTATTTTATATACACGCATGAATAAATTCTCAAATTTTTTCACTGTGACATCTTAATTGTGCATGATATTATTTCAAATAAATTTTCTGTGAAACATAAAATGCAGTTTTATTTATAACTGTTAAATTTTTAAAAGTTAAATTTATTACATAATTAAAAAGATAAAAAATATTCTACAAAAACCCTGATGTTTTTAAGGGTGAACCACCCAGCAGAAAATTGGTATGAACCAGGGGCAGCTTTAAGATGTATTATTTTACTTAATGTGTATCAAGAGATAATTTGAATCAGCAAGAAGTCGAAGTACGCAAATTCAGAATAGTTTTAATTATTTCTATAATTTTAAAACAACAGTAGGTTAAAGTAAGGTTTGTAACAGAATCTGTCACTCAGCCTGCTTCCACACATCTTTTGTGTTCAACAGGAAAAAAAGTCACCAAGCACAATATTTATTCTATTATAAACATTTACACGCAAAATTAGGCTAGTTTTATTCATTTTACTTCGAAACATTAAATAATTACTTCTTCAATAATTATTTTCGTTTGCAAATATTAATTTACATTTCAAAGAAAAATATGTAATATTCCACTCTTTTTAAATAGGACCAAAACATTCCATATTAACATACAAACAAAGAATCTCTTAGTGAAGTATATTTGATATAATTTCAAACTTATTGATGTCGAGAAAATAAATGTCTTTTAATTCATTATTTAAAAGAATTCTACTTTTTCAAGTGATTGTTGAGAATGGCAATGGCGATTTAATTCTAATAAAAATGGCTTCTTATGCTTTTTAAATAATTTTTTTGACGCATCACACTTGCCTGCAGTATTTATAGTTTCGGCCATGAAAGTGGGTGACGGACAGACAGAGTGCACGATTATAATACCTTCCACTTTTTACGTTATAAACATAGTGTAGAAGCTAAAAATTCAGAAGGTAAACCTTTATTTTTTTCTTTAATTAACAACTGCTCAGCAACCATGGGAAACAAACTTACATAACATAGGCAAACATTAGGCAAAATTTACAATTTTGTAGTTTGTATCTCACTAGAGCTACACAATGGTATTGGAACTGGTGATGGGCATCGTAATTTAGAACCACAGTCAAATGGCAAGCTGATACCCCAGTAGGCACCCAACACCAATTATTTTAAGAGTATGCAATAAGACATGTCTGCTGATGTGGGCCTTTTGCTTGAATGCCTTGACTGGACTTTAGTTTCAACTTTTTGTTATATCCTTTACATATACGTAAGCTTTTCTCCGGAATGAACCAAAATGTGGGACTTCAAACTGAATTCATGACGGAATGTCTCATTGCAGATTTCGCACTGGTGAAGATTTTTTCCAGAATGAGCCAAAAGATGCTTCTGAAGGTTAGACTTCTGACTGAACGTCTTATTGCACACTTCACACTGATGAGGTTTTTCACCGGTATGAGTTCGACGATGGGCTTGAAGGTTGGGCTTTTGACTGAAAGACTTGTTGCATGTTTCACAACTATACGGCTTTCCTACAGTGTGCTTTAAGAGATGGGTTTGAAAACTGGACTTACAGCTGTAAGTCTTATTACACGTCTCACAACTATAAGGCTTCTGTCCAGAGTGTGTTAAGAGATGTGCTTGAAGGCTTTCCTTCAGACAGTATGCCTTGTTACATATTTCACAAATATAATTTTTCTCACCGGTGTGCAAGACGTGTCTGCTGAGGTGGGATTTAACTTGATTTCCTTGCCTGGACTTAAGTATAAACCTCTAGTTATATCCTTTACATATATGTCAGCTTTTCTCCGGAATGCACCAAAATGTGGGACTTCAAACTGAATTCATGACGGAATGTCTCATTACATATTTCGCACTGGTGGAGATTTTTCCCAGAATGAGCCAAAAGATGCTTCTGAAGGTTAGACTTCTGACTGAACGTCTTATTGCACACTTCACACTGATGAGGTTTTTCACCGGTGTGGGTCCGACGATGGGCCTGAAGGTTAGGTTTTTGACTGAAAGACTTGTTGCAGATTTCACAACTATACGGCTTTCCCACAGTGTGCTTCAAGAGATGGGTTTGAAAACTGGACTTGCAGCTGTACGTCTTATTGCACGTCTCACAACTGTAAGGCTTCTGTCCAGAGTGTGTTAAGAGATGTGCTTGGAGGCTTTCCTTCAGACAGTATGCCTTGTTACATATTTCACAAATGTAGTTTTTCTCACCGGTATGCAGTAAGACATGTCTGCCGAGGTGGGCTTTTTGCTTGAATCCCTTGCCGCATGTTTCACACTGGTAAGGGTTATTTCCAGAATGGACTAAGAGATGTCTTTCGAGGTGAGGACGTTGACTGAAAGTCTTGTTGCATGTATCGCACTTGTGAGGTTTCTCTCCGGTGTGAGTCAAGACGTGTAAACTGAGAGCTGATGAACCGGAGAATTGTTTCTTGCACACGTCACACTCGAGCGTCTTTTTTACGGAGTTAGACATGATGATTGATTTAAAGTGTGAATTGTTTGTAAATTACTGATGGTATTCTTAACATGTTTGTCATCTGTTTCAGTATGTTAAACAACTTTTTGTCGAACAAATACCAAAAATGCCAGTGTTTCACTTGAAGTTTGGGAAGATGAAATTTTGTAATATAAAATATAACAACTGCACAAAAAAGGCTTTTCTACTGTATATCTAGGGAGTAACAGGTTGTGAAAATGAAAATTTAAACTTGTTTATGATGATGAAGTTGGCATTTTTTAAGTATAATAGACAAATGGGTGAAGCAGCGATTTACAAATGCCTCTTTGAGAATCTTAACGTCACCAGAAAACTTAAACCAAGTAGCAGTTTAAGAAATATGCTGAAATGAAAAAATAATATATAATAACAGGCTTTTATAAGAAATGCATAACATATAAAAATAATCAATTATGTTATGAAAGAATCCCACAACATTATTATTTCCAAATACCCGTTAAAAAACAAAAATATCCCAAAATCCATCAGAATGAATAAATGTAAAGAATAATGATTTTAATACCAATCAATATTAATACGTCTACAAAAAAAAAAAAACAAAAAAAAAACACCAGCTTTTATACAGTGGATATGTATTGCATGTTTATAACAAGGTACAATTTCTTTTAGCAGCTTTATTGTTATTGAAATGTTTAAATTATTTCAGCCAGTTGTTTGTTTAACATTGCATTGCTCTCTAGCTTGATAACTAGAGAAATGAAAAGGCCTAATAAGCCATTAGATTTGTTAGACAAACAGAATATGTGTTTATCAACAGTTTAAAGCTATGTTGATTTATAGTTTAAATGAATGTCAAATCTTCTAATGGAATACGTATTTATTTTGATGATGAAAACATATGCAGATAACTTCAACAAGTATGGAAAGTCGATTACAGCCTCTTATTAATGATCAAAGTTTACAATTAACCATAAATAATTATTTATTATAAAAACTACCTAATGCAGTGCCTCATTTTTGTTTCGTTCAACATCAAATGACTTGTTGAATGTTGTATTTTTAAACAAAAACTTAACCACCAAATACAAAATATCGATGAAAACTTACTTTTTACTTAGGAAGTATTACTTTTCTTATTGTTCAAGATAATTCTGAAATGGAGGCAATTTTCATCAATCTGCAAAATCTTTCATAGATTTGGAATGCTTGATTGGAATTGCTTGCTTCAGCATCCAAAGAACTCTGCATAAATAACACATTGGGAAAATATTAGCATGGAATACAGTTTAAAAAAAATAGAAGCTAATAACTTGCAGAAATAACTCAAAGAATATTTTAAAAACCTCCAAGGTTTTAAAAGTAATTTTCTATTTTGTTTTATTCTTCTATCAATTAATAATTTCATTACAAAATTGTTTTTTAAGCCAAGTTCTAGATAAGAATTTAAGTGTTCTTCGATAATTGTGATTTTAACAATATGAACCCCCAGACAAAACCTAACCTTGGTAAAAAAAAAGAACACTGTAGCGTAGCTCACACCAAATCCTGGAGAACCACACAAGAGGATATGAGAAAAAGTGTACCTGAAGCTTGTGTTATAGTCAGAAAAATATAAGGTTGATGTATTAAAATGAAAATGTGTTGGATTAAAAAAAAAACAACCCTGCTTTCACAGCCTTTAACACTTACAATCGAAATATTGAAGTAATACACTACTCAAAACAATTAGGGGAGAACATGGTTTAAACCCTTTCACTTAAAATTATTTGGAATCATCAGCTTGTGATTTTTTTCCTCACAAAGTTGAGCTCGCACAGAATTATGTCTTATGAAGAATCATGTACCCAATGAATTGTTTTAACTAAAATGAAAATTTGAAAAACATGGTAAAATAAAATTCATTCCCAAAAACATTTTATGAAAAAAATTGACCCTAAATTCTTTACGTTTGCATTTTTAGAAGTTTAAAAAATGATTAAATTTTTTTTTCTTAACAAACAAAGCTTTAAAAAATTACTGTTACATTTTATTCAAAAGTTATGATTCCAATTTTTATCTCTTAAATTTTAGTTTAGAAATTAAGATTTTTTTCCCCTTTTTTTTACCATTTCATTCTGGATGCATAATGAATCTATTTCATAATTTTTTGATTTTTAGAATGAATATAATAGTTGGAACTGAAAGGGTTAACAAAAGTACGCAAAGTGCACCCCCTAATAACTGTTTTGAGCGTTGTTTATATAAGAGTTTAAAGCAAGAAGCTTTTTTTCGGGGATATTATAATGAGTAGTCACTATACCTGGCACTTTGTTAGTTAAAAGGGCTAAAATAATAATAACAACTTTTTAAATTTTTATGTATACCCTAATGACTACTTTAAAACGAATAATCCATAAACAGGGCAGTTGGGTGCTGTTCTATGATGCAGAGAGATTTTCTGCATCAGGCAGCAATTGACTACGACAGGCGGTATTTTCTGATTTCACATAATTAAAAAAAATAAACTGAATGAGAAATGAGAGATTTGTTACCCATTCCCATACTGGCGCTAATAATGTAAAAAAATGAAAGATTTGCTGACATTTCTTGCAATTTTATCATTTTTTTGTTTGGGTTTTGTCATAATTATTAACAAATAGCCCAAGCTGCTCATTCTAGTCTCTGGAAAAGGGATCTTTAACGCAGCCAATATATTTTAGTACTGGTATTCTGAAAATCATTTGGAATTTCATTGAAATTTGTTTGTAAAACGATCTTCAAATATACAAAGTATGTTTTGAAGTCTGTTAAAATCGGAAACATTAAGTAGCTTAGTAAGCTTTTGGTTGCTAAAAAGCTGACTCGTAACTTGAATGGAGAACTAACTTAAAAAGCATTATTGGCTGTGTTTAAATTCTTCATGGAGGTTATAAGCTAAAAATAGACAACCGAAAAAAGTCCATACAACCTTCCGAAGCGATATTTCTGAATTAGTTTTTTGTTAGAATAATAAACGAAATATTAGAATGTAAATTAAAGGTATGTGATACACATATCTAACTATTGTGCAAAATTAATTTTTAAGAAATCGTTGAGCATTAATTTTTTTTATGAAAGTAAAAATTATATAGATTTTAATGTATCAATAAAAAGCTAACAAATCTGGATAATATTCTAAAATACCTTTATCAATTTTGTATTTAAGAAAACCGTAATTTAGTCCTTTGCCATAGTTCTATTTTAATAAAATGGAAAATTTTTGGGATATAAAATTCTGAATATGCGGTATATTGGTGTTGCCTTTGGTTATTCTCAAGAAATAGGTAACACTAAGATTAAAAATGTAATTAGTGTCGATATTTTAAGTTAGATAGTGATTTTTTTTGTTCACTAGCAATCTGTTTAATTTTCTGTTAAGCATTATAACAAATACAGTATCTTCCCTTAAATTTAAAAAGTTTTCTTTCTTGAAATTATCACAACGTTTAAAATTATCCTTCTAATTTAATTTTCCGACTTGATTTCAATTGTTTTTTAAAATAATTTTTTTTATTTCCATTGTCTATCGCCTTAGACTGGCTGCTATGCTAACGAGACTTGCCTGCTCTGCGGCCAAGTTAGGATAAATGCTAAACACCTACTGCATTGCACTGCACTTTCCATCCGACTGATGACATAATCAGTAGCTATTGGGGGCTCAGCGTCAAACAGCCAAGAATGGTCGTTGGATAAAGTAAAGTATTTCCATTCTTTTTTAGCCATCTTTGAAAACGTTAATTTGGACATAGGGTATTCATTTCATTACATTTATCACACAGTGGCTCTTAAGATATTTTTCTTTTTGTTGTATATTTGTGCATTGTTTACAGGTACTCTCAGGCTTTTTGAGAATAGGTGGACAGTAATAAAAAAAAAGACAACAATTGTCATAGTATAATACAGTTTTCTTTATTGTATAAATATTTCTCTATAGCTACCAATACAATGTTATCATAAAACAGCGCAGCACAAATACTGGTAGGGCGAAGCTTTGTACAGCAGTGGTCGTTGCTTTTCCTAACAGATAGTAGAATTAAAACTGCAAAAAATGTTTACATTGTACAATGAATGCTGAAACTTATGAATGAAATGTCTGACGTCTAAGATGTATAATGAAAAACACAAAAACATTTATGTTTGGTTTTAAAATGAATGCTTAGAGCAATGGACTTGTATGATAACCCACATTTACCCTTCGAGACAACTCCTAGTCAATTTGTACTTATTTATTGTTTTGTATTGTTAACCAATGAAACCTTTAATGATTTGGTACAGCTCTAGAATACAGTTTGGTGCTGTGAAAATTAAGATTTGTCACCACACAAATACAACTTTTGAACACTTTTATTAGCAATGCTAAAGGAAAATGTCGCGTAAGAACACCCCAGGAATTGTGCTAGTATATAGTAATGGAGCTGTCCCAATGCATATCTAGATGTATAAAGAAGTTATTTTAAGACAATTTTATATCACTAACATTTAAATAAACTGAACTCCTCTTTAAAACTGTCATCAAAGATGTTATTAGATTTTCTAAAATATTTTCTTTTTTCAGTAAAACATTGATAATAATGGTTAGAACTATATAATTATATGATAGCATTGCTCTTCACTCTTGGTAAGAAAACTCAATTCACACTTTAAATAATTTTAGTAATTACCAAGTTAATATATATTCACTACACTCTATAAAATTTTTCAGACAATATATTTCTTTCTTTTGAGGAATATTCTCATATTTGATCAATAATTACAAATTTTTAATATATTTTTCATAGTTTATGCCAATCCAGTTGTGCGACATTTTTACAAAGCTTCTACCTTTTCAATTAGATATACAAAGCTTTTAAATTCATATTGCTGTCAAGTAAATTACATAATAAATTTAGTTAAGAAAAAATGATAAAATCATAACAGTTCATTTAAAACAATATACGTTTGATTTCACATTGTACAAGAGCTATTTGGAAGCCACCTCATATTTTTCAACCATTCTTAAGTAAGTGATGAGGGCGACTCCTAAGCCGTTATTTCAAAATAAATTTTGCAATCACCGAAATAATTTATTTAGAATGAAAACTTAGTAGGTTTGATAAATTAAAAAAATATTTACATTTTTATTTCTTCTAGGTTAAACTTGTATAACAAAAACAAAATTGATATATTCTATAACATAAAAAAATAATCAAAAAAAATCAATGATAACTATCATAAAATGCTTTGAAGTTTCAAATACGTTTTGAAATTTTTTTAACGTCTACTATTTTCCAATTACATTATAAAACTTCATAAAATGTTTCAAACTGAAGTTTAGACAAAATTTCACAATAAAAATTTTTCCGTACATATATTTTATACAACACTTCTAAAATTACATAACACTATATTTATACTATTTACAACAAGAGTACCCCAGCCAAGCATAAGCAATACATTTCTATAAAATGTGATTCTTATGTAGAACAATAACAGTATTAGGAACAGGTAATGCTCTTGCGTTTGAGTTTAGGACTAGAGAGAGCTTTTAAATTTTATCAAAGTAGTATTTCGACAATATTAAAATCGTATTGTCTCATCTTTCAAATACAGAAACACATTTTGTAATTTTTAATGAGGACCTACAGTTGCCAAAATAATATGGATGGGAGATAAAATTTTAAGAAACAGATTTATATTTTAAATAACTATTTTTCTGTATTCGTATTACGACATAAGTGTTGATATAATCTCCAGTATTTCTTCCAAAGCCACATAAAATGGCTTGCAATAGCATCTTATTAAATAAAGTATACATAAAACATTTTATTAAAATTTGGTTTATAAAACAACCCTTAAAAATTAAGGTTCTTTACCGTCAATAAAAACTGTATCAGTGTTTAGGTATTACTAGATGTCATCATTGGTGTAAAAATTAAAATAATTTTTCTAAATTTTAGGGAAGGATGCACATAATTTTTTTAACCTTATAAATTAACATTGGACAATTGTGCTTTAATTTATTGGGGAAACGTGTTTGTTTGAATAAATGTAACACAAGACAAGGGCTATTAGGAAATTATTAGGTTTCTGTTCTGTTTCTATATGAAAGTTTGCAGCTATGCAGTAAGTAAGAATTCTATAAGATCTTGAAAAAAATGGTTCGTTTAATAATGAGATATTTTAATTTAAAGCTGTTAAGTTACTGTGAAGAATAGTTTTGTTTGCAAAAGAAAAAAATTAAAATAATGTAATTCATTTGAAGTAAATAATATATACTCAGTATCATTTTACCAACACAGAAAATACCTTAAAATCTTGTATACATTAAAAGTTTAATAATATTGTGAAACATTGCTGCAGCAGTTTATATATACGTAAAAGGACACAGTGCCATATTTTTAACAATGCCTACAGGATTTTCCCTATGGTCGTTTTACGAAATTGAAACTGTACATTTATTACAATGTGTGAGAATCTACAGAAGGGGGCTGTAACATTATTAGTAAAACTTCAAAAGGGCAGGTAAACATTGTGCAACAAGCAATGAATGACAAATTAAGCATCAGTCGCATCGATGACTGCGAGTTTCGAGAACTATGTACTGTACAATAGCGATTTCACAAACTGTATGTTTGTTTGCCTGGGCCTTCTGTTTTGTTCAGTCCAGTTTGATGTCTTCTCTTGGGATGATTGTGCCAAAAAAACGCGACTTCCGCACACAAAACACATAATCACACTTTGTCTTGGTTGATGGCTTAAAAAAAAAAAAAAAACAAGAATGCCATGTTCTAGATATTCCCAACCCTTTCTCTTCTCACCAAAATCCAGTTTTTTTCTTAAATTGCATAATTTTTGATAAATATTTTTTATAATCAGATTGACTTTGTTGGGAGATCTGAAACAATGAAAGGTTTTTCTAAAAATACTGCAGTTTTAAAATTATTTGTGTAGAAAGTATACAAGAAAAATTAATTGGAAGTACATCAGTACTGATGTACTTAAAGAAGTACAGAATGAATGAAAAATTAAGCATCAGCTTTTTTAAAAAACTTATTTATAAACTGCATATTTTTTTTTAATATTTTTATAATCAGACTGATTTTGTTGGGAGATCTGAAACAAGAAAGGCTTTTCCAAGAATACTGCAGTTTAAAATTATTTTTTATAGAAAGTATAAAGAAAATTAATTGGAAGTACATCAGTCCTTAAAGTAAGTACTGATGTACTCAAGGAAGTACAGAAAAAAGACTGTTTCCCAAACTTTTCTATATTACCAATGACAACCCTCACAAAAACTACAGGATGTCTACCACATTTGTCAAATATAATTTCTTGATTTTTACAGGACCTTCTTCGAACATTTCTGACCTTTTTCAGGATCACTTGCTTCAACAATCATGTTAAGAATTTTTTATATGTAAGATACAATTTGCAATAAATAGAAGGAAAGTTTAAAAACAAATTTTAAGGATTTGAGAAAATTAACTTTTTTGTTCATAAATACTTGGGGGAAAATTAATCTTTTTTGAAGATTTTTTTTTAATTTTTGTGACCTTCTCTTTAATTCGATGACTTTTTGGGGACTTTCATGACCGTTTTTTGATTTCATGACCTTTTCTTGACTTTCCTGACCGGTAGACACCCTGAACTAAAAACTTCTTGCGTAAGAGTCCTTCCTAAACACCAAAAAAATGAAAAATTTTGATGACGCCGCTCACAACTTTGAAAGAAACATGGTAAATACTGGCACGTGTTTAAGAAGAGATGACTTTTAGCGGAATGTTCAAAGCCCATCTTGCCGCAGCGAGTTCAGAAAGGGCTCACGATTCGAAGAGGGCCAAAAGGTCGTCCGACGGGGCTCCGGTGTTGCCACCACTAGAAGAAGTAGTGGATGTTGCGGTCCCCGAAGTGGAGTTGCCAGTGCTGCTGAGTTCGGGAGGATCGAGATAGGATAAAAGTTCCATTGGATCAACCACACTTTCCGGCAGCAACTGTAAAATGTAAGACGTATTAATGAAAGGGTTGTGGCATAGTTTGTGGTTTTAAGTATCGTCACTTAAGTTCCTACATGTGCTATCTCACTTTGCACAATGGATAAGATTTACTGTATGGTAACCCTTGGGGCGATTTTTTCGGATTTGGCAATAAATAATTTTGCGGCATGTCTGACTTCGACTGATGATTCGAATTCTTTAACTTCGCAACAGTTAAGTTTTCTGGAAACCCTATCTAACCATTATTTATTAGGGCAGTATAGAGAGCGTGGCGTCAAAAGTCGCCAGAATACTGACTTTAGGCTCGATTTTGGAAAGTTCGCCAAGTGTTACTGTACAGTAAATCTGATCCGTTGTGCAAAGTGAGATAGCACATGTGGGAACTTAAGTGAAGATATATGTAAAAACTTGATTAGGCTGCTTTGGAAAATTTGGTAAGCTCCATTAAATAGTCTAATGTCATTTAAAAAAATTTCAATTTAAGTTTGGGCAAAAATTATTTTTATTCCAAAAGTAAATATGACGCAACATGGTTTAGGGTCAATTTTTTTTCTATTTGAGCTTACAAACATAACTAATGTAATTATAATTAATGGATATTCATGAGGCAATTAAAGAGGATTCATGAGGTTAAGCAAAATCTCATGTTAAACTACTTCACATTAACAAGGTTCCACTGTATTATTCCTCAGATTTTTGGCTGCACAATCCAAATTTAAATGCTTTTTAGCAGTTATTCAACCTAAAACGTAAAGTTTAGAATATAAAAAAATCTTACATTCAAAGCCTCCTGCCCCTGTCCTTCCCCTTCGATGACAGCCGCAGGGTCAAAGTTCAAATCCCCAAGGTCAGGCGCATGCGACAGCGAATCCCCACTATTCGTAGACGCCTGGCTATTTGGTTGGCTGACCATGCCGCTGGCTCCACCCCCTTCTGCCCCAGCCTGGCCCCCATTGGGCGGGGGCGGCACGCTGGGCGGGCCCCCGGAATTACCAGGCGTGTGTGGGGTGTGGGGGGTATGCGGAGTATTGGGGCCGTGCTGCATTAGGTTGTTGGTTTGGTTGGATGAGGGGGTGCCGGGGGGATGGGTTGAGCTGTCTGTGTTGCTGGTGGTGGTAGGGGGGCGGAGGGGGGAGGTGTCGTGGAGGTTTGGCAGGCCCATTTGCTGGAAGACAGAAATATGTGTGTAAACCAGAGGTGTGTAACACTGCACGGAATTTTATTATCCGTCAATATGTATAAAGGTAATTATATAACGTTCAACCAAAAAATTGTTTATTATAATAAGTGGAAGATAATGTAGAATAAAACTGTGATCAATTAGTTTTCTTTGAAAAGTAAACTATAAATCTTAAAAGATTACATAAATAGTAATCATACAGTCAAATCTTGTTTTAGTTCAAAGAGGACCAAGTAAAAAAATTTAGTAATAGTGTATAATATCCTTTAAATAATTATTTAATTTTAACCAAATTAGTTGTTAGCCACTAGAAAATGTTTAGCATTCAATTAGTTTATTATTTTGAGGATTAACAATTAAAAAAAATCACTGTTCAATTACTATAACTGTTTATACCATCTCTAGCCAGAATGCAAGCTTCGAAAAGACCCCCATCTCTTCACTTGGTTTTCTAGGAAATGGGAGGAGCATCGCTTTTCTAAACCTAAAGTGTTTGAGGTTCTGTTGTTGGGTTAACAATCCTTTCAGTTCAAACCCAAGTAGGGTGGGGGAGAAACACTCACGCCGTTTCGAAGGAAACCAAACGAAGGGATGGGGAAGAAAGTCGTTTCGAAGCTCGCATTCTGCCTAGACAAGGTATAAGGCAACGCAAATCCTCAACTCACCTGCTCATGATGATTCAATGACTTTTCCATCGCTGCCAGTGGATCGAGCGATGAGACGCTTTCGTTCAAGTGAGACAGAGGGCTACTGAAGTCAGTTGCGGGGGACTGAAATTCATAGCCGTTGTTGCCACCGTAACCGGAGGAACCATTCGGCAACATGGGGCCGTTGGGAACAGGGCCATTGGCTATTGCTGAAAGGGGAGAATAATTTTTTAAAATCAATTTGAAAGATAGTCAATGTTAGAGCTATTAATTCTTTAAAAAAAATTTCAACAAAAACATGTACAAATGTAGTGCAATACGGGAAAATGAGAAATTACAGTCAAGGAAAGTTAGCTCTAACATTTTTATAGTTAATTTGACATCATTCAGTACAAAAATAAGTCTGAAATGCTGAAATGAAAGAATATTTAAAACTTTAAAACCTTAAAAAAAAAACCTTAAAAATTATTTTACTTAAGAACTGCACCATTGTGAGTTTGTATTAGCAGTAACTACTGTGTTTTTGCTTTGACGAATCTTCCCCAAAAGATTTTGACATTTCAGAAATGAGGCCACAGAAATAATCAGTGTTATTATTCTTAAGAGATTCTACGATTATAAAATTTTCATAATTGTTTTTAAACTTATCAGGGATAATACAAGAGTCAAATACCAACAAACAAAAACCTTGGTTTAACATCTAATTTACATGATATTTAAAAATCATGCATATGCGAGTCCTTTGAAGATCCAGTAGGTGGCAGAAATTTTACAAGCACTTTTGCCTGCATGCTTAAAGGAAGGGGGGGGGGGGGGTTCATGCTTCCCACTAAGAAATGCTTGTTCGTATATCAAGTGCAGTAATGGCGGGTAGTGTGTTCTTGTTAATAGGAATGTTGCATTATGATTTGTTATTTTTTTTTAAATGTTACTACAGAGAACTAAAGAACCTGAATCATTGTGATACATTTTATAATAACGATCCATACCTACACAATCTCTGAAATAAAAACCCAAGATGAAACTTAAATATTTATTTAGCAAGTCTTTAAATTAAAAAGAACTTAATTTTTTTAAGTTCCACACATATTTCTAAGAAGACCGCAGATAGTCACTCATTTTTAGAAATTCGGAAACCAAAGAATCAAAACCCTATTCTTACATTGCATGTCAGGAGGTGGCAGGGCAGAGTAGGGCGATAGCCCCTGGCCCATCTCCCATGCCGAAGTGGTGGGCATTGTCATGCTGCTGGGAGACATGGCCTTGAAGCGCTTGTTCTGGGCACCACAGGCTTCAACTAGAAAGAAATGACGTTTAATTAATTGTAATTTGAAGAAATTTTTCGAAAACATTTGTCATATTTAGCCCCAAAAGTATTCAACAAACTACCCACTGAACTTCAAAGTATCCCTTCTTTAAACAGGTTTAAAAATTCTATATTTAAAATTAGATTGTCAATAGACGATATTGATGCATTTTTTAATTTGTAGAAGTGAAATGTTTTTTGTTTATACATTTCCCGCTGACCAGAATTTTTGGACATTTGTTTTTATCATATATAGCATTGCCACATTTTTGTTTTTTCTTTTGTGTATATTTATGTATTTAAATTTAATGTTTTTGTGGGGTTTATTTTATTAACTTATGTGTCTTATTATTATTATTTTATTTTAGTCACATATACAGGGTTCTTGTTTTACCTCCTGGTGACGAAATTTTTTCTCTGTAATGTTTGTTCTGTATTAATAAAGTGTTTGCTTGTTGAAATAGTTTAGGATGTGAAGGTTAGGTTGAATTAACATCTCGCTAGAGCCTTCATCAGCAACCTGTGGCCTAATTAAGAAAAACTTTTACACTTAAATTTTTTTTATGTTAAGGGGGAATGACGGAGTATATCTAAAACCTAAGTGCCTTTGTGTTAATCCAATGGAAAAATTTTAATTTTCTAAGCCGCTTTTATCGTGAAATATTGTATGATTGTTACAAATGTTTTCTTTTATATGGTAAATGTAGAGTTTGGTTATCAGTTCTATAATCCCACTTGTTGAAATTGGTTTGAATACTTAGTTGTTACACTATTTAGCAAAAATAAAATATTGGAACCGATTTCAAAAGAGTGGGACTTTAGAGTCTTGAAAGTCAGCTACATTTATCATATAAAAAACATTTGTAAATATATTCACTTCACTACTGCCATATTATAATATACATAGAAGAGTCCTAAAGCCTTTAGGCGATACAAGCAACTAAAATTGTGTGATATTTTAAAATACTTGTTAATTTAACAGAAGGCAAGATGCAAGTGAAATTGTATGTAACTTTATATCTTTCAGTGTTACCTCCATCACTCTCCTCCTTGACAGCTTTAACAGGTACAGGTTTCCAACTTGCGGTTCCGTCAATGGTCACTTCCTCCACGTCAGAGTTGCTGAGGTTCGTCAGAATGCCCCAGATGTACTGATCCACCTCCAGGCCCTCCAACAGAGCAGGTTTACTTGAGAGAAAATAAGATAATTAGTACTATGAAATAGATGCATCCTTAGAAGTAATTGGTATAAGGTTAAGTTTCCTAACAGATTACTTTAATCAAGAATTAAAAAGAAAACTAGGGGTGCATAACACTACAAGACTTTCAATAATCTCCAAAGCATGTCAAAAACAGGGAATTTCCAATTCGGTAAGATTAGGTTTAAATTATCGTCAGAACTACACAAGGGCTATTGGCGACGTATTTTAGAACCACAACAGTCAAGTGACGAGCCGATACCTGAATAGGCACCCAAAGCAACCGATAAGGGTGACATCGTATGCAGCGACAGGACTTTAAAGGATATTTAACGTGCACTCCCTCCACACAGGATATTATTTGTCGGACATTTTCAGCTGCATGGGCCGTTTATAGTCTGGCAGTTACTTTGGCGATGCCCAGACCCAAACCTGGGACCTTTCGCATGCTAGGCGAGTGCCTAACCGATTGGGCTCCTCAGCCCTCTCTCCAATATGAATAGTTGCCACCATTGCAATACTCATTATCTTATATTTTACATTAAGTAATTGAAAGCAAGAAGCTGATAACCATGATTAAATCATGTAATTTATCAGAGAAATGTGGAAGAACTCTTCCAAATGTCTTATTGGTAAGAGTGACTAACAGAAAATCCTTGGCAGTGCAAATATATATTTTATTAGTGAAAAAAAATCAATATTAGTGTTGTCTTCTGCAGATAAATAAGCAATCCTTATTATTAGTGTTGACGTTTGAGATTTTTAAAGCTTTGTGGATAAAGACAATTTTGGCATTTGCAGAGGATCAAGAATTTTTATGTGCTCATGGTTTACAAGTACAATACGATGAACACAAATTTCATAATTTGAAACAAAAAGATAAACCTTTTCAAATTTGTTATCTAGAGAGTTAATATAAATAATAAACATATATAATAACATATAATATATAAACAAAAAACTATACATTTGGGAGGTGAGAAGCTCATGTAGAATGAAAATTATTGGGATAATCATAAATTGCTACCTACTTGCACACAGGACACCTCCAAGCACCTCTTTCACAGTTCAGTTGCAAGTAAGATTCAAGATCAAAGCACTAAAAAGAATTTAAAGAGAACATTAGGGAATAATACTTGCAAATGACACTTTTGTTAAAATAGGACCAATTTACATTTAAAAAAATGAAATTTGGCTGTATTTTTAGCTAGCAGACTGTTACACTAGATATCAATTGCATCGTAACTCGTCACAACAAATAATGTAGTTAATACTCAAGTCACACTTTTAGAATTATTAAAGTTTAAAATAGATTTTGGAATTTTAAGTCAATCTTAATGACAGATTAAAATTTTTGATTTTCACTGGGTACTATGATGGAATTATAATGCCTGTTTAGAACTTTAAGTTAGTGTTAATAACAAGAGAAAAGCAATAACAATGGTAAAACCCTAGAGCAGACTAAATGGTTTGCATGCTGTTTAAGAGCAGTTTTATTTCATTTTTTTAAATTTCAACCTTAAATACATATATTAATTGCCAATTTAAATAAAAAAATATGATACAATTCTATTAACAATAGTTAAAAACAACAATACATGCATAAAATAAAAAAAAGCTTTTCTTCCTTCATAACATTCAGATTTCATGGAAACAGTTTATCTGAAAATAAAAATATTAATTACCAACGAAACACATACTTTATTATATCAAAACCATTACCTGTATATGTTTACACTCCTGCCCCCTAGCGGGCAGCGTAATCCTCTTGAAAGTAATGGGACATTTCAGCGACACTTTGATGGCCGTCTGTTCTACGCCATCCTCCATGTTGAGTGCATTGTTGGATGCAGCAGCACTGGAAAAGTTTCTCTTGATTTTGGCAACACAGTGGTCGGCGGGCAGAAGACGTTTTCGCAGCAGACCTTGGAGAACGGATCGAACGGTGGGGCGGTGTACAAGTTGGAGCAGGAATAGATGGGACTGCAAGGGAATGGTGTATTTTGAAAGGTTGTTTATGAATTGAATTGAAACTTTGCTTAATATAGGGTTTGATTTTAAGTCTGTCAAACGTAATGTTCTCATGCTTTTCTTTTAAAGACAAAGAATATATGAATATTAACTCAAATTTTTATATCGAGTTATGATAGTGGAGGAAAGTTCATCAAATAGAAAAGGTATGCCAATTTCCAGCTATACACCATTTTCTAATTTAAAGCCTTGTTTGCCTGAGTTTATTAAATGTATAAAACAAAAACAAATATTTTAAACCTTTATTTACTGCTTTTACTTATAAGTAAAATTGAAAATGCAGCTGTTTCACTTTTCATTGTTCAATTTGGAGAAAAAAGGGAAAGATGGAGCTTTTTGATTGACATGTTCAGTTTTAGCACATTAAAGTCTATAATGGATAAGTAAATTTTTCCTAAAACTTTAACTTTAGTTATAATACGCAAATTTGTGATGCACCGACGGTACTTATAGGTACGACTTAAAAGGCTAATGTTTTACTTTTCATTGTTCGCTTGCAGGAAAATAGATAGCAGTGGAATTTTATTAATGCAGTATGCAGATTCAACACGTTAAAGACTACTGACCACATTAAGGACTAATTAATGTCATATTTATTCAATAAAATGTCATTGTTGGTAAGTGTAATTAAATAATTATAGGTAAAATGTAGAAAAAAAATAAAAGAAATTCAGGACTAAAGTCCATTTTATTTCACAACTTTTTTTAACCTATTTAAATTCTAATTACTTGCTATAGCTATTATTATAATATTCAAAGACAAATAATTAAAATTAAAACTCTACAGTGCATTCAGGGTTAAAAGTTAAATCTGTTGAGTTCATTTATTAAATTGAAAAATACAAGCAAATATATACATCTGTAGGTTGTGTTTTCACCAAAAATATAATTAAAAATTATAAATAATTTTTTTTAAAAGATCAGATTTAAAGCCAAAATAACAATGTAGCATCTATCAAAGTCCAACCATAACAAAACACTTGTAACACAACTACTACTGATAAGATCTAACAAGGTTATTTTAACACTAAAAAGTTCAACTTAAAATAAATCCGTACTACTCACACAACAACACGCAGTAACTGTAATCTGGATGGTATTTCTTCCAGGCTGACACACCTCTTTGAGGTACAGCGGCTTGTGAGAGGCTTTATTCTCCCCTCGGTCGATGCTCAGCGGCGTAGCATTGACCGACACCTATGCAGAAATAGAATATATATATATACAAAGGTAATCAAAACAATAAAAAAGTATTGGGAATCAATAATAATTCTATTGGGATTTTTATTTGTTACTTATGTAACTGGTAATTATCATTTATTGAAAATGAATTTCCCCTCATATTATAATTTCAGCTGTTTTTCATTTATTATGTTTTAAGAAACTTATATTTCATCTTTCTAATAAATCTATATAATAAATATAATTTTGTCAGCTAGCTAGGTCCTGATCATCTAATAAAGCCTGACCCTAGGCCACCAAAATTACGTAAGTTTCATGATAAATTGAATTACCCCCTGAAACTGTACATTGTGTCATTTTTTGGTTCCACATTATTTTTGAAGCTAATGTTTCAAACTTCTCCCACATAGTTAATGTTTCGAACTGCCATTCTTTAAATACTTTTAAATGGTTTCTTTTATTATAAATAGCTTTTAGGCCTCCATACGTCTCCTTAATAGAAAGAACCTAATGAATAAGTATGTTATGTGTAGTACAAGGTGAAGCAAATAAAAGTGGCCCCAACGTGGAGATAAGAATACGACAGAAATGTTGCCAAGTCAAAAACCAATACAAAAACAGGTTTGCTAACTGAAGCCTGAAGCTATTGATCGCTTAAATATTAAGGCCCAAACAAACGCTTGACGACTTATTTGAAAGCAACTACTCTGTGGTATGACAAGCTAGTTGAAAATGAAATCTAAACATGGTTTGTAGAGCTGATAAAAAAAAGTTCTCACTGGTGATTTTTTCCGTCGTTATTTATCCTATTTGTCCTATAGAATCGGACCTTTTTGTTTGTGTTAATACAAAACATTCTAAATTGATTGCAAGGCACAAAATTTGCATTATGGGCCGTTTTTATATAATACGCACTAAGATCTGAACTTGCCCATAGTCCATGAGTAGCTCTAATGTGAAGCTAATCTGATCCAACCAATGAAAAAACAGTTTTCAGGCAGCTTCAAGAGTGCCAAGCATTTCAAAGTATTCCCATCTCTAGACCTGGGCCACTTTTATTTGCCTCACCCTGTACCACATACGACATATTTCCCCGTACCTGTACAGAAGCTGGCCAGTTGGTATTCATCTGCCTGTCTTCGTGGTGAAAGCACTTGAGCTGCAGCTCGAGGTCTGTCCTCCACATGAGGGTCTGGTGGACCGATGGCTTCAGGTGGAAGACGTGATTGCTCACCGCCAAGTTGTGCTCCAGCCGGAAGGGCGCCAGAATGATGCCATCTCGGACGGGAAAGGTCAGGCGAAGTTCGTCATCTTCTGTTTCAGAAGAAGAAGTTAGTGAAATCTCTACTATTATTGTAAATGATATATCTATGGCCAATACAGTTTAAATTGTTAGTTAATCCTCACATACGCAATGTGGTTGAAGTGTAATTTTGTTTTAACTGCATGAGATTAGGGTAGACTGACCAGTGAATGAACAGGCCCCAGTGAATGAACATTTGGTAAATTAAAATATAATTATAAAAATAAGGATTGAAAATCATTCCACTATATGGATTGGCAACCCTGACTTCCTCCCATGTAGTAGGAAGCTATCTGACAAAGGTTGGCTGTCCTGGTCATTATATCCTGGTGTTCATTCACTGGCGAACGTGACGTCTTAAGCGTTCATTCACTGGTTAGTCTACCCTAACATTAAGTAAAATTATTAATTTCAAAAAATTAAGTGCGATAGAAAACCTGAAAGTCGGTTGATTGGTCTATAGATCTGTATCCCTCAGACAGTCAACTATCTAGCTATTAAAATTACCCTTTTGTTTCTTTCGGAATAAAATGGCATAATTTATGAAAAATTAATGATGATTTCATGGTAGAAAATTTAATAACTGAAATATAATCAGAATCTACATATATATAAAGCTATCTCCATGTATTCAATTAATCCATTATTCACAATACAGACCTAGGATGTAAAAAATTATGGATATATTAAAATATTTCACAGTTCAGAGAATATTTAAGAAATTTTGCATCTTAATGAGAAAAGGCATTTTAATAATCTTAAAATAATTGCAATAGATAGTTTTAATAGAAAGGTAGAATGCACAAAACAAAAAGAAGCTTTAGATTTGTATGATAGCGCAATGAGACTGTCATTATTAATGTTCCAATATAATAATTGCAATAGATAGTTTTAATAGAAAGGTAGAATGCACAAAAGAAAATGAAGCTTTAGATTTGTATAATAGCACAATAAGACTGTCATTATTATGTTCCAATATCGTGTCTATTAGGCTCCACTAATGACTCTAAATAAAAGCTGGAATACATGATATATTCATGACAATAAACATGTAACTTAAATTTTAACAAAAAGAAGGATAAAAAAAATTGAGTGTAAATCAACTTACTGGGTGGAGGTAGAGGAGTTTTGGTTTCTGGAAAATTGGGCTTGATGTCAGCAGTGGGCGATAAGTATGGCGGGACAGATGCAGGCGTGAGGGGCGGAGTAGGGTTGCCAGGAATCGGCAGAGGCTGATAATTCATGTTCCTCTGCAGAAAAAAAGCAATTATGATTTTTCAACTGATTGGCTTCACCCAAAACTTAACATTTAAAGCCAGGAACAGGAGTTTAAAAGTGTATCATGGAGAAAATAGTAACTATCATATTAATCTAAAATATGGATAAATTAATGGATGTGTTCATAATTTTTTTTCCAATATTTACAGAGGACTTCAACAACATTCACAAACGGCCACATATAAGAATGGAAAAATATTTAAATACTATTTTTTCTCATAAATAATAAATTTAAAGGACCTTGAGATCCCTACCAACAAGTTAGGTTAGGTTGAATTATTGTTGCACTTTTTCATCAGCACAAGTTTTGAAGTCTCAAATTTATCTTGTGCAATTTCAACGATCTTGTGCGATTAGGAAGAAAAAAACATGTCCAATTGTACACACATGTGCGCCTATATTGGTGTGTGTATACATATTATAAGCATAAACTATATACAGATTGTAAAGTATTTATTTTTAAGCATACAAAATATAATGGTTTTTACCATGCCTTGGTAAAAACTAGTTTTTACAGGTAAAAAACCAACCATGATTTAGGCTCACTTTAGAGAGGTTGTGAGGATAGGCGAGGATGTCATTTCCAGATGAATATTTTGAGCGAAATCTTCCAAAACCATGATAAAAAAATCATTTTCACTACAAAAACCAGTCGCAATAACCAAGACTAAATTAATTTTTTTGTCGCATTATCGAACGATTCAAATGCATTTTTCGGCTAGCTACTGTATATTTCAAACCCTGATTAAGATCAAAAGTTATGTTAGCAAAATTAGTTTTTTCTCTCATGCAAAATCATTCTTTATAGCGGCGACGTCATTGCGCTACATCGTAGATCGGGGACGTCACGGCTTGTTGCTGCGGAATCCCGTGTTTGTTTGCTCAACATGGCTTAAACGCCCACTGTTTAGATAACTATTACTGGAACTTAAAATAAACGATAAATAAATGTACAGTTTTAGCTAAAAAAAATTACTTTCATCAAATTCGTTTCCTGTTTCGTCGCGTTCAATTTATCATTTATTCAACAAGTCATCCCTACCTGCATATTCGGCTGACCAAACTGATTCTGGTAGTGTGGGTCGTACTGATTGTGGGGCGGGGCCCCGTTCATCTGCGACTGATGGTAGTAGTGGCTGGGCTGGCTGGAATAGGGGGGCGCGCTGGGCCTCAGGGATGATCGCATCTGCTGCTGGGATGGGTATGGCGAAGATGACATGTGCTGGGGAGGGGTGGTGCCCGAGTATGGCTGCTGCTTGCCATACTGGGATGGAGGGGGGTTGCCTGGGTATTGTGTGCAGCAGACGCAGCCCTGGAAGGGATGATTGGGTTATTAACTCGTATCAGCATGGATTGGCAAGAAAATTCGCTACGTTAGAATAAGCTAGCTTGCTTAATTTTAATTAAATGTAGAAAAAATAAGAGAAATGAAGGCCTGCTTAGTCTTAACTATCTATGTAGTACAAATTAAGTTACACGAAAAAAAGTAAAGTAAATGTTTTATTCTTAAATGAAGGTGTTAAATGGTATTCACAAAGCCGTCATTACTAGGCTAATAAAACTAAGACAAGAAAAGCTTATTTGCATTATTTTTTTCTGAATCAACCCAGACACTAATATAAAACTCGCAATCATCATTTCTGAATTTATTCCTAGTTTTGGACTGAAGTTATACAAAAAGTTGAGATGGAAAGGACAAAGACTTCTAGCCAATAAGGTTAAAACTGAATGAATTTATTTTCTCCTCAAAAACAAGTATTTTTTTATTATCTTAACCTTTTTAGTACTTTGACTGGAGTGTGTCAAAAATGACATGATGAGCAAGGAATTGTAAAAAGGCGAATGAATGATTGAGGCACCACACATTTATTAACTCATAAATATTTTGTCACTGATGTTGCTGTAGTCAGGCTTAACTGAACTTTAACTATTTTACTTATTTATAATTTATAAATTAACGCAATAGCAATTCCTTTATGAATACCATTAACAACTTCATTTCCAAATAAAAATGTCAACTTGAAGCACATATTTTAAGCAGGTTACGTAAATTAAAAAAAATCTCCACTTGCAAGATTAAAAAGTACAAGTTAAGATTTAATTCTAAAGCTAAATACTAGCTTATAATATTAATGCAGAGGTTTTCAGTTTCTGAAGTGATGTGATGTCATCCTACCTGTCCCGAATTGTAATTAGGTGGCGGGTTATTCCCATAGGACTGCATCCCAGGCCCACCGTACTGCGGGGACATCATATTGTACTGGCCAGGCCTCTTCTGTGCCATATGCTGCTGGGGGTTGGGGTATGGAGAAGCTCTAGTTCTGCCCTGGGGGGCAAGTCCTGGGTTGGTGCCAGAGTACATCGACGGGTGCATCTGGCCGCCCATGCCCATGGCCTTGGTCATGCCCATGGGCGGGCCGTTCATGCCCATGCCGTTGTTGGGCATGTTCATGGGCATGTGGTTCCCCATGGGGTTGTTCATGTGTGGGCCCAGTGGGCTGGCGTTGGCCCGCTGGTGGTGGGAGTTGTAGCCTCCCCCGGGCTGGAATTGCTGGCCTGGCATGCCCTGTAGGGAAATTAAGGAGTTTAGTTAGATTTTAGCGTTTGGATGAAGTTGTATGATTTTTTAAAAAAACAAAATAAAGAAGATCTTAAGGTTTTAAATTAATTTGAGAGAAATTAAAAGGAATAGATTTGTAGTGTCGCTGAATATGTTGCAACCCATCCATCAAAAGGTACCTTAAGACGAAGACCAAGTTATTTTGTCTTATGTAGTGCGATATAATATATTCTTAACAGCTAGAAGTAACACAGTAATAAATCAGCGCCATCTAGTGTGGGTGTTATTTAACTTTGTGAGTGTATGACAGACAACCACAGCTTTGACATATGTACTTGTGATGTGACCGTTCACATACTTGCGATATCAACTAGCTAGATAGGGTGCGATTACTCATATTATGTAATTTTTAATTCCCTACTTGTTTCCTATTTCTTTCACTATGTTTCAAAAATAAGTTTTTGAATACTTAATTAATTAAATGAAATTTGATATCAAATTAATCTTAAATTTCCCACACAAACAATATAAAACATTTGTTGAAAGGTTGTTGCAACCTAATATTTGTATTTGGCTAACATTCCATTAGCACTGTCAACATCTAACTAAAGAGTCCATTTCCCAAAAATAACAAAGTCTTGGTCCGGTTGTTGCAGACCAAACAACTAACAACTCATCTTCCAACACAAGCAGCAATTATTTATTAACACAAACAATAATTAAAGATATTCTTTAAAAAATTTACTAAATTACTGAGAAGATACCATGCAAAGATTGTATTTATAAAAGTAGTATTTATATTTGGTAATCATAAAAACAGAATAAAAATTCTTAAACATGAAGAGGATATTAGCAAAACCTCCCAAATTATGAAACTCACCTGATTATACTGATTATTCATGACGACTTCTTGCTGTTGTCTTTCCTGCAGAGCCACCACACTGGCCGTCGCAGTGGCTGTTGCAGTAGCGGCTGCAGCAACCAAAGCAGCCGCACTCAATGCAGATGAGGATGATTGAAACTCTGAACTATTATTGTGTCCTGTGTTCCCCATAGCGTTTGGTGTGTTCCCTTGGTTTGAATTTGCATTGAAACTGGAAAAAAAAATAGTACGATATAAATACTTAAAGAAGGCATATAATACCTTTTTATAAGATGGATCAGGTTTTTGAAAATTCTTGTAAGAAAAGTAAAGAATAATTATTAACTTAATTTTTACCTAGGCATGAAAATAGATAAAGAGGGCAGGAAGGTGTACAGAAACTGTGACAACTGCACAGATACGCAGCTTACACCAAGCCACATTTTTGAATGCCCGCAGACGCTGTTATCAAAATACTTTTTTTCATTTAACTTAACATTCACATTTCGGCAACGTCATAGACACAACAAAATAACTATGGCTACCATTGTGGATTGGACATTGGCTTCCAAATTCAAACGATGATCATTTGGTCAAATGTAACAAATTACACTACAGTTAAAATGTGATAGGGCACTTAATACAACCTAGCAGACACATCATGACATTGGATAATTTGGTTTGGTTTGAATTATCATCGCACTAGAGCTACACGAGGGCTATTGGCGACGGGCGTCGTATTTTAGAATTACAGTCAGGTGACGAGCCAACACCTGAATAGGCACCCAACGCAACCGTTAAGGGCGACATCGTATGCAGCGTTAGGACTTTGAAGGATATTTAACGTGCACTCCCTTACACGGGGTATTTTTCGTCGGACATTTTGGCTGCACGGGCCGTTTATAGGTTGGCAGCTATTTTGGCGATGCCCGGACATGGGACCTTCCGCATGCTAAGCGAGTGCTTAACCGACTGGGCTCCCCAGCCCCCACATTGGATAATAACAGGACCAAAGTGCACCAGCTCCTTGTACAGATTTTTTGATGAGATAAAGCTAATGAAATTTTTCTAATTTGAAACTAAAAACTGTTAAAACTACAAGCTGTATTATAAAATATTATTTACAAACAACTAATCTGAACGGAAAAATTACCGGACTGTGTCATGCTTTCTAGTAACATTCATTTAAGTTCCTTTTCAAATTAACTGCAGATATCAAAAAAAAATCTAATTTACACAATTTCAATTGTCAAAGTTTGCATAGATTATTAAATCAAGGAAGAATGCATTAATATAAAAAATGATAGTTATATAATTCTTTTTGATCAATTCTATGCGTAATAATGCAGGATGGTTACTTTAAATTAGCCGCACATATTAGCCGAATATAATTTGAAAAAAAAAAAAAAAAAACTTAAAAGTTCATTTTCTGCCAATTTTTTTTTCCAAATTCAATATACTACAGGGCCCATTATATTCGTAACTTCCGAACTTTAAAATTACTTTCCCCCCTTTAATTAGAAGACGCCCAACTTTAGAGACCCAATTTGATCAATAAGTTGATTAAATTAGACATCATACCACAGCTACAGGAGGGCAATAACAAATCCTTAGAAGTTGGTACTCTTTTTTTTTTCTTTTTTCTTATCCTTAAAAAAATTGCGTTCTTTTAGAACCTTGTAAAACCGTCACCAAAGAAATAGGTGTCGCGATCCTCGGCCTTATTGGATTGAATTAACATCGAACTAGACGAACTACGCGACGGCAAAAATGAGTACTTTAAATAAAGAAAATGAATATCAATTTCTAATCTATCATCTTATCAACTAAAAATCCTTTTAAAAAATCTGTTCTCTTAAAACCTTCACCAAAGAAGTAGGTACATATTACGATCCGCTGCCTTATTGGATTGTTTGGAGCCATATTGCATCAGCATCGCACTAGAGCTAAACGCACCGTGAAGCTTTTATTATTTTTTTTTATTTAATCATCGTCCTTTTCAGATCCTTTAAAAAAATCCGTTCTTTTAAAACTATTATTTCTTAACAACTAGTTATCCCGATCAACGGCTTTATTGGATTGAATTAAAATCAAACTAGAGCAACACGAGAGCAATAATGAGCACTTTAGAAAATTTATATACTTTTTTATCAATCATCCTACAAACTCAAATCCTTAAAAAATCCGTTATTTTAAAACCTTATAAAACCATCACCAAAAAAAAAAAAAAAACCAAGTTTCTGATGCGCGGCTTTATGGTGCTATATTGTAATAATATAGCACTAGAGCTACACAAGGGCAATAATGAGCACATTATAACTTGGTAATCACTTATTTTTAAAATTTAAGGGGTCATAGGAGTCTTAAAAATGTGCAAAGAAGGTTGTACTACAAAGTATAGTTTGATCTTTCATGAAATTTTTTAACTACTCAATATATAAGTATAATTATTTTATACGTAATTCTATAAGATTTATTAAAAAAAAACAAATATTAAAATTTATGAAACTTAAGCCAAAACTAAAATAAATGATATTTAACATAAAGCTATTTTAACACAGTGGGATTAGGCTTGCGCGGCAAATTTTGAGGTCAAAATTGAAAAAATGACCAAGAAAATGACTTTATATTGTACAAATATGTACAAACTAGGATTTATACCTAAATTCTCATCTCAATTTTAATTAGAAATTATTTTTAAAAAACATTTAAATCAAAATTAAAAAAATTTTATTAATTTTTTTAGAAAAAAGTTCTTAAAATGATTTCTAATTAAAATTGAGCTGAGAATTTAGGTATAAGTCTTTGTTTGTACATATTTGTACAATATAAAGTCATTTTCTTGGTCATTTTTTCAATTTTGACCTCAAAATTTGCCGCGCAAGCCTAATCCCAATGTGTTCAAATAGCTTTATGTTCAATATCATTTATTTTAGTTTTGGCTAAAGTTTCATAAATTTCAAAATTTGTTTTATAATAAATAAATCTTGTAGAATTACCTATAAAAAAATTATACTTATATATTGAGTAGTTAAAAAATTACATGAAAGATCAAACTAGGCTTTGTAGTACCTTCTTTGCACATTTTTAAGACTCCTATGACCCCTTAAAAACTTCACCAAAGTAGGTTTTACGATCCGCGGCCTTATTGGATTGTACATTGTTTGGAGAAATATTGCATCAACGTCGCACTAGAGCTACACGCACTGTAAAACTTTTTTTTTATTTAATCATCATATCCAACTCAGATCCTTTCAAAAAATCCGTTCTTTTAAAACTATTTAAAAAGAACTAGGTATCCCAATCAGCGGCTTTATTGGATTGAATTAACATTGAACTGGAGCAACACACGAGCAATAATGAACACTTTAATAAAAAAATATATAAATTTTCTAATCATCCTACAAACTCAAATCCTTAGGAAATCCGTTATTTTAAAACCTTATAAAAACCATCACCGAAAAAAAAAACAAGTTTCCGATGCGCGGCTTAATGTTGCCATATTGCAAGAAACATGTCGCACTAGAGCAATAATGAGCACATTAAACTTTCTAATCATTTATTTTAAAATTTAACCATCCTGCAAACTCCGTACTGTCTTAAACTTCTACTATCCTTCAAAAAACATCTCAAAACCTTGTAAAACCATCACCCAAAAGAAATAGGTGTCCCGAAGCGCGGCCTTCACGCCCTACCACGCAGCAAGAAACAAAGTGGCCTTGGACGCGGTCAGATCCATGCTAATCAGGCTGACAGGGAATTCAGGCAGGTGACGAGGATTCAATTACGACTCTGATTTCACAGATCTCCAAGATAATGATCGGAAGATTGGCGCCACATTAGAAAACTTTTTTGTTGTTTGTTTTAATTCTCGAAGGAAGAGTTGATGAATCAACATCGCTAGATACACTAAGGGCAATTGGAGAATGAAATAGTAATTTGGCAAAGGAACGATGCCGATTCTCGAAATGACGTGCAATACAACCTTATGACGATACCTTAAGCAGACTCGGGTTTTGGTTGAAATATTGTCTCACTAGAGCTCACAAAGGCCATTGGCGACGGGCGTCATAATTCAGAGCCACGGTAAAGGGACGGGTCGGCACCTTGAGTAGGGAGCCTACGCAAATTTAGGAGCACATCGTCGACATCGGGAGCTTATATAGAGTGCACTTCCTCTACACAGATTATTTATTCATCGGACCATTTTTTTATGCACAGACCGTTTATTGGTCTGCAGTTATTTTGGAGATGCCCGGACCCAATCGTAGAACTTTTCGTATGCAAGGTAAGGCCTTATTCCGATTGGGATCCCCAGTCCTAAAGAGTTGTTAAAATTAATGTAATCTATATGTACATAAGGGCTATTGGCAATAAAACTGGTAGCTTTGAACCTTGGTCAAGAAACGAGGCCGATTTCTAAGTTAACACACAATGCAGCCTTACGTCGATATCTTACGTTGCATCAGGACTTAAAGAGATAAAGGGTTGTTTGAAGAAACATCAATGCCATATTTTGAGTTGATTTTTTTCATAACCGAATCAGTAACTTTCTATAACTATCAGACACTTTGGTTTGGTTAAATCAACACCGTGATATAGCTACACGAAATACTACTGACTAAAAGCCTCGTAATTTCGAACTAAAGTTAACCCTCTAATGCATACTGTTACCGTTTGGTAACAAGTAACATAATCAACTTTATTCTATTAAATTAGAGCTCCTCCAAGACAAATCTGTGTTTTTTCATCTATTACATTTCATTTTAAAGTTTTAATTACTAATAATCCTCATAGATGACAGTAGTAAAAGTGTATTCAAAATTAAAGAGTGAGGACAGTGAGGTTATTAACTTTTGTGAAATTACGTTTTTGGCAGTATTCAAAGAATAATAATATTAGTACTAAATACTAATAAATTGTTTCGAAAAATTAATAATAGTTTAAAAGGGTTATTTTGAAATATTTTTAGTAGTTTTCTATTCATTATAATCAAATTTAGAATTTTGCAGTTGGTTTTTGTCACATGGAAAATTTTTTAAAAATTGAAATTATTTAAATCCTAATGCAGTTAAATTTTTTTTAGTATTTTTCGCATAATGTGTGAGTATTAAAGATACATATACATTTTTTTGGGGTGAAAATAAAAATTCATGCATTAGAGGGTTAAGTAACAATTCCGACACTTAACCCTTTCAGTCCCAATGACAATTTGGCATCATCCCCTAAGAAATTCTTTTCTGATCGTCTATAGCCATTTATGATATCAAAAAGCACACCAATCGATTCTTCAAACTTTTTGTTATAAATATTTGAGAATTGTTAATACTGAGTTTGAAAACATTTGTTATTAATCCCAATAGATGTCAGTCCTATTAATATTTTTTTTTAATTAGGATCAGAAACATGATGATGCTAAATGGCATCACTGGGACTGAAAGGGTTAAGCTATCCTAACACTACCATACAAAAAACCAAATACACTTACTTGTTATACCCAGGCCCAGCCTGCCTCGGGTTCATCGCCTGGTAGGATGACTTATTCGGCGGGCCCCCGGACCCCGGGGCCCCATTATACCCATTCGGGCCCTGGTTGTTGGGCGCATAGGGCGCTATGGTGGTGCTAGTGTTGGCCCCGAAAGAGCCGTGTGCTAGGGGCCCGCTCTGTGTGCTAGTGGAGACGCCCCAGACTGTGGTGACCACGGATAGCTGCTGCTGGGGGCCTTGAGGGGCCTGGGGCTGCTGGGCCACGTTGTTGGCCCCGGGCGTGGGGGATGATTGCCAGCCGCCCAGGGAAGGGTCACTGGAAGAGAAAAGAAAGATTGGTTGCAATAACTGTCCGGAATCGGATAAAGAAATTCAGGTGCAATCTGTGCTACCAACTTAAAAATCAAGGAACAAATGCACCTAACCTAGGAGCATTTAAGGAAAAAAAAATGGGAAAAAATACTTTTAAATGATTCACAAACTTTGAAGTATAAATGCCCAACTTAGCGATTGTAAGATTCACGACTTTCCAGAAGTTTAAAATTTTTAGCATGTTTCAGGCATAAGGGCATAAGGATGGAACTACCAAATAATGAAAATCATTAAAAAAAACAAAAACAATTTGTATAGTTTTGTCTGAAAATATTGAGCAGGCGACTTTTGCGCTTTACACTCTGAAATCAAAAGAGTGAAATCCACTCCATTTGGAAAAGTGCATTTTCGACACTGGAAGAGGGTGAATATTAACTCAGACTGAGTTAAAATCACTCGTTTGGAGTGATCTTGTTGTAGGTTTAACACACAAAGGATCCACTTCTTTCGGAGAAGTGCATTTTCAAGATTGGAGGAGTGAAAATTACTCAGATTGAGTTAAATTCGCTCGTTTGTTTTAAGAGTGTACTCCGTGTTATCTTTATATATTTAATTTTAGGTACAGATTAGAATTTATTAAAATGGCAAATCATTTTAAAGTATTATTCTTCATTAGTGATCCATCAATTTGTGATTAACACACTCAAAATAAAACGATAACATGTTTATATTAATTTCTACTAAAAGGAAAACAAAACTTCACTGATGTTAAATAACTAAAAATTATGTTGCAAAAATTTATTAAGTTCAAAATATATACTTAGAATGCAGTACATTTATTATAATAACTTCTATTATTATATACCGAACTTCGCAGATAAACGAGTTACACAGTACATATCCCTGATAGTTATTTTTTGTGCGCATTCAGTCTTCCCATAGTGAAACGGGTTTTACAGGGAGGGGGAACGTACTACATTACCAGGGGAAAAACAACATCACTAGGGCCAGGGAGTAGCAACTTCTTCAAGAAGTCGCAAGTAATTGAAAACATTTGCAAATATAGTATAAGTTGATGGAAGTAATAATAAGAACATTAATTTTACGTAAAAAAAAGAATTAAGTGTTTAGGCGTTCGAATGAAAACTTTAATTCCAATTCGTATTAGTTTCGAAAGCTTATTCAGTCTATGTCTAAAAAAGACTAGTAACAGCGACACAATCAACAAGCGTTTTGTTCATCATTTAAAGTGAGGCAGATTGGCATTTTTCAACGTCGTTTAACCCAGTTTGCATTACCTGGTTTACCATAATCATTTAGTAGCATTACTATTCTTCTCAAATATTTAATGAACACTACTTTTGAAATAAAAAAGTATAATAACTACTATAAAAGAAACTAAATGATAGTAAAGCTATTAGCCCAAGTAAAAAAAATGTGCCAAATAAGTTTTGTGAAGAGTTGACATAGTAGCGCATACTGTGTCGTCTAATTTTTCTTCTTTTTTTTAATACTAGAGCGAGAAAGCTATCAAAACATTTTAGGATACTAATTAAAATGTCTTAAAAATAAATATTAATCAATACAGTTACACTAACAGAGCGATGACTACTTGCTACAAATGTTAGCAAGTCAATAAATAACTACAAACGAATGACCTATTCAGGGAAAGTGATGCAGCAGTATTTTTAAACTGAAGTTATTCCAAGAGCGACACGGAAGTTTAAAGGGATTAGGAAAGGAAAACGTCTCGTATAAAATTGGAAGAGGTAAAAAAAAGCCAATTCTGCGTTTAATTAAAGACGATTACTAAATACAAATACACTACACTACACTCTTGCAACAAACGAGCGATTTTAACTCAGTCCGAATTAATTTTCACTCACTCCTCCAGTCTAGAAAATGCACTTTCCTAATAGGAGTGGATCCTTTGTTTGTTAAACCTCCGACAGGATCACTCCAAGCGAGTGATTTTACCTCAGTCTGAGTTAATATTCACTCCTTTCCAGTGTCGAAAATGCACTTCTCCTTTATGAGTGTATTTCACTCTTTTGTTTTAAGAGTGAACAATAAAATATTCAGTTCAAAAAATTATTTCTGAAATTTAGAATCACATTACTTAAACTTTATGGATTAAAACTTGTAAAAAATTCTAAATGTTAGAGAGAAAAATCTCGTTCGACTATTATATTTTATAAAATAACTAAAACAATGTCAATTCATATTTATATAAATCGAAATTTTAGAGGTTATGTCCCTTGGAAACCCTGAAAAAAAGTGAAAGTACAAAAAAAAAATTATTAGATTTAAAACTTTAATTTTTTATTCATTTCTTAAATCCTTAAGAATATCTGTACAACGCAACTGTTAATGTTAAGATACCGAAAATAACGGTTCCATAAAAACGACCGTAAATGTCAAAGGTATTAGGTAACAATAGCCAAGTAAACAATGAACTAAAACAGGCATTTAATTTCGCCATTACTTTTAAACCGAAGTCAAATCATTCACTTTTTTGACATGAATGTATAATGCGGAGACACATTGGAACAGGTGCAATGGATGTGCAATCACTTTCTACAAAGAATCAGCTGCCACAGCCCACGATAGGGTTAATATTCGGGTCAAGTGGAAAAAAGAATTGACAGCTTATTTTAGATAACAGTTTTTGCATAAATATGTTCTCACAATATTTTTTTATATGTTTAGATAAAAAAAATTATTTCTTTAAATTTTTTAAAATTATATTTCTGTTGCAGATGAAAAAAATGACTCCTTCACACTTTAAATAAATTTTTAAAAATAAAATTTTTTATAATTTTACTACGAGTGTTGCTGGGAAAACAGACATTCAGGACGGGTTTATACGTCTGTTTCACTCAGTGATAGTTTAATTATTTAAATAACTGTGCCATACTTTGGCAAATTTGTTCAAAGTTAGATTACCGTTAGCACAATATAGACCAATGGGCTTTTTGTAGAATGTCTTTGTATTTCGAACCATAGTCAAGTGAGGTGGTCAACACCTCGGAGTGGGGTCCAACACTGAAAGCACCTTTAAAAGTGACATAGTACGCGAGTTAGGACATTGGACACCAACGGATGTAACTTACTCTGCAAGTTTTCTCTCGGAGTAATTTGCGTTAAAATTTTGTAAATAAACAACTTATTGATGAAATGTATTGTAGTAGTTTCCGGCTGCCTACGTCTCATCTAGGAGCTTTAACACAGCCATTTACGCCTTGTAATTTGGAACCCTGGTCAAGTGACGAGTTCGACACCTGAGCGGGCAACCAACGGAAAGATTGATGAAAAAGCAGTTTGCATTTGTTCGACTGAAACACGACAAGCGAAGAAAAATTGACTTTATGTCTGAATGTTTTAAAAATTCTCAACCAAATAAAAGATGTCGGATCTACTACGTCTAAAAATATAACTACTTAAAAAAGTAGTCAAATTTATTTCGCTTTTATTAAGAAAAAGTAAATTCGATTATTTTTCCACAAAGCATTCCATCTTTTTGAAATCCGTTAACCAAGCAAACAGCCAGATCTCAAAACAATCTCAGTTACTGCAACTTTTTTTTTGTAACAGGTAAAATCGAAAAGATTAAATTTTCTTTCGTATCCCTTCATAAAGCCTCCAATCTGCGGTTGCCCAGGGCGACAGCTCACACGCGCTCATCACTTTTACCTTCGCGGCGCGTCCCTCGCCAACCCGGCCGATAAGAGCATGAATGTTGGCACCCTGCCCTTGGCGAGTAATTTGTTTGTTGGACAACAGTTTTTTTGGCGAGCTGTCATGTTGGGGAAGGATTCTTTGCCTCTTTTCCCCTGTGATGAAACAATCCGGCGTTGCGGCAACTTTTATGAGTAAATTGTATGCGTTTTTGAAAGAGTTTAAGTCTGTGGGTGGTATTGACAAAGTTGCAAATCACGTTTCAGCAAAAAATAAAAAGGTGTAAAATTTAAAAATAACTATTAATTTATTTTCACTTAAAACGGATTAAGAGGTATACACCGTATTACAAAACTCGAAGTTACAAATAAATAAATTTTAAAATAAACAAACTTTAAATGTTTACATTAAAAAGACGTGAATTATCACTATTTCTTCAATTCGCATCGACAACCCCATATCTCGATTGGGGTTCGAATTGTAAGTCTATGGGGGGAAAATTCATTTTGTTCCGGAAAAAAAATATTTTTATCTACATTTTTGATTGATAAAGCTCTAATAAAATTTTGATGTTCTTTGCGACTATTTTTGAAAAGTTATTTACTGTTCCTTAACCCTTTCAGTCCCAATGACAATTTGGCATCATCATTTCAGAATTTTTTTTTTCTGATCGTCTATAGCCATTTATAATATCAAAAAGCACATCATTCGATTCTTCAAACTTTTTTTCTATTCGAAAATATTTGTTACTTATATTTGTTACTTATCCTTATACAGGGTGGCTACAGAATCTGTGAAAACAAATTCCCTGACTTTTCCCTGATTTTCCAGGCTGAATGTAAAAATTTCCCTGATTAGCGGCAATGAACTATAATAGCATGCTGGTTTCTTTCCGGTATTTGTAAAAACACTTTCTAGTATATTTTACATTAAAAAAAGATTTTTTTTAAAAATAAATTTAGTTAATGAATATACAATGAGTTTTTTAAAACAAATCTATAAAAAAAGCAAGCGTTAAAGCCCATATAATAATTTTTCAGTTATTATAAGACTTTAAGCAGCAACTCAACCACTCAGGTGAAAGCCTTTTCCGGATTAAACTTTTTTAATCATTTCTTTTACCGGTTAAAATGGCACTTTTTGAAATTTTCCCTGATTTTTAACAAAAATCACCAATTTCCCTGACTTTTCCCTGATTTTTCCAGATTGATTAAATTCCCTGACTTTTCCATGATTCCCTGATTTCCCTGATCCTGTAGCCACCCTGTTATAGATGTCGGCCCTATTATTTTTTAAAAAAATATAATCAGAAACATGATGATGACAAATGGCATCACTGGGACTGAAAGGGCTAAATTCAAATTTTATACTCAGAGTAATATTGAAGTTAAAAGGGTCAAAATTAAGAGGGGTAAAAATGAGATATCATTCTTGTCAAGGTAAAAGGGAATGAAACGAAATGTCGAAAATTTTCAAATATTAATAAGGACAATATTAAACTTTTTTTTTTAAGATAATGTACTCGAAATTTTCTAAACGACACGCTCTAACCTCGGCCATCGCCCGAAGAATAAATCAGAACAAAAGAGCCAAAACTATCATTTCCAAAACATGTTGGAAAACACATTAGCGCTGAAAAGTTCATAATTATTGGAAACTTTTGAATCAACCTTGCTGGGTCTGTTGTTGGTCGACAATTTTTAGATTTGTAAGGCAAACGAAACCACATGTCAAATATTGTAAACAAATTAGATTACAATACAATTGAGTTGAATGTCGAAAAATATTAAAAGGAACATAAAAGAACTTTGAAGATAACGTAGTATTTGAAAGTAATTGTCGGCGGCCATCGCCCGAAGAATAAATCAGAACAAAAAGAGCAAAAACTTATTCTTTCCAAAACATGTTGCCCAGAAGATTATGTTTACAAGCCTTTATCGCTTCTTTTTTTTTTAGACGTATCGAAATAAACATTAGAGCTGAAAAGTTCATAATTATTGGACACTTTTGGACCAACCTTGCTGGGCCTGTTGTTGGTCGACCATTTTTATATTTGTAAGGCAAACGAAACCAAATGTCAAATACTGTAAACAAATTAGATTACAATTGAGTTCAATGTCATAAAATATTTAAGGGAATATTAAAAGAACTTTGAAGATAACGTAGTATTTGAAAGTAATTGTCGGCGGCCATCGCCCGAAGAATAAATCAGAACAAAAGAGCAAAAACTATTATTTCCAAAACATGTTGCCCAGAAGATTATGTTTACAAGCCTTTATCGCTTCTTTCTTGATACGTATCGCAAAAAACACTCAACTCGTTCAATGTTGAGTTCAGTGATCCGCTCAAAAAATTAAACAGGTGAGTTGGAGGAAAGGGGAAAAACTAGAATAGTTCTGCGTCGCTTTTTATTTATTATTATTTTTTTTTTTGATTTGAAGTGCAAATCGGTCTTAAATATAGAAAAGGTGGTCGCGAGTAAAAGAAGATTTTCGTGCTTTTCCGGAAAGTTTGTTATCAGTGTGAAGAGCTTACATCCGTGCCAACCTAACTTGGGTAAAAACAAAGAGTACAGAGGGAAAAGACCGATTGGTTCGTTAGTAGGAAACTCTTGTAAGGTAATATTTACATATAAAATGATCTGAATACAATTTAACAAAAATACACTTTTCGTTCTGATAAAATTGCAAAATTTTCTCAAACAGTATTCAAATCTGTTAGATCTTAAACGAAATTAATGTTTTAAACATGTTTTCTGGATGGATTCACAAATAATTGATGGAACTCTTTACATGCGCGGAAGGATCTCCTCCATAGCATATTTCTATTTGCCCAACTCAGGTTGGCAAGGAGTGTAGCGGAAGAACTTGCCAAGTGACAAAAAGGTGAAAATGGGAAAATGAGCTATCAAGTTTTTAGTTTGCACTCAAATCTGTTGAAAACGACACTTGCAAACCGTAAAACATATACTCGACCGAAAGTTTATGTAGTTTTTTAAAGCTTTTTCTCTCCCAATGATCACCATATAGCGATTTTTTTCCCCTCACTTAGAAAAAATTATTTCAAATAAATTTTTAATTAAATTCCCCATACATATTTCTTGAATAATTAAACAATGTTTGTTTTAGTTAAATGGAAATATGGAAAACATGGTAAAATAAAATGAATTTCAAAACAATTTAGATTCAATTAACTCCAAAACAACTATAGACAAGCAATCATTTGCATTAAAAAAAAACTTATAAAGGGTGACAAGCAAAAATTTTCTGTTTATTTTTTTTTATCAAAGTTTAAATATAAAATTATAAAAGTTAACAATAGCTTTCCTATATACGTAGCGTTAGATCGCACACACATATTACATCTTTATTTCACAAGAACCCATGTAATTTCCAAATCACTCATAAATATGTAGTTTTAGTTTGTACAATTATAATAGCTTAATTATATAGTATTATTTTGACATTTTTATTATTACGAAAATCGAGAAATATAAAAATATAACTTTTGGTGCAAGGAAAACTTTATCTGCTCAATCAAAATTCAAAGTAGAGTCAAAAACTTTTTTTCGATCGACACATTTCGATTTTTTAAAGGAAAATGTTGATGTTTTTTATTAATACTATTTTAATGAATACGTTAACTCTTACCCTACCTTTTCCTATTTTTTAACATTTGGATCGCGGGTCTCCAAAGCAAACTGCATCAGTGTTAATCCAATGAGAAAAAAATATTTTCTCTGCCACATTTCTCGGTTGTAGTGAATATTTTTTCAAATGGATTTTTATGTGATAAATGCAGCTGACTCACAGGTCCCGACAATCTCACTTTTTTGAAATTGGTGCGAAATTTCTTAAATTTTTTTTGAGTAAATAATTTCACAAAAAGTATTGGAAGCAATTTTTAAAAAACCGGTTGTAAAATATGCAATACAACCAGAGAAATGTGGCAGAGAAAATAGTTTTTTTCCCATTGGATTAACATTTTGTGGCACTTGAGTTTGGAGATCCCCGGTCCAGCGCGCCCATTCCCCTCAATCTTTTCAATTACAAACTTGGCAAAACTCAATAACAACTGAACAAAGCATAACATTTGATTTATGGGCCATATATTTATGGCTTCCAAACATGGCGGCGTCTTTGTGATTTAAGTCCATTACCAGTGTTGTCCAAAGAAAACTTGATAAGTCAATTGTACATTAAGTATTTAATAAGTCGGAAACAGGATGTTATCAGGGTATTTTTGATTGCGGGGGGACTTATAGTTGAAAAAAATCTGAGCATTTAGACAAGTATTTAGCAAATACGACAGAAACTAGTAAAATTTATTTGCCTTTTCGAAAAATAGATTTCTTTAACCCTATTGTTGTTTTTTCTTTAAATACAGACTAATATTTATATATATTTTTTTATTAAACAAAGTAATACATATAATAATAAATTCACAAGAACATGTCTAATTCTAAGATTGCCAGACGTCAGGCTAAAAACACATATTTAGAATTTTTAGACGCGTTTTTGGTGGGACAAAATTGATGTTAAAAAAAGACTTAAATATTTTTTGAAAAAAAAATGTCAAACCGTTTTAAGAAAAATGTTTTTCCAGCAAAATGTAGTTTGCAATCGTTCAATAAAGTTAAATCGCCGGCATAATACTTCAAAACAATAAGCTAGTATTGGAAAATTAATGTTTTCATATTTTATTAATTTGAATTAATTCTAGTGCACTTTTCTCATTGCTGGACTTTCTAAAAATCCTAATTGATTAGAGTGTTCGAGAACTTATTTACAAAACAATGATGCTACAACATAAAAGGAGTAGTATAACAAAGAAACTATCGAGTAATCCCTCTAGAACTACAATCGAGAGTTGATATTTTACCCCAGGTAGTTTTTTTTCTTTGTTAAGCAGGTCAGTGACAATAGGCGCGTTTACATGAGCCTTCGAATAGATTGATTGAAGAGCAAACTCAGCAATTTTTCCCTCTTGGGGATTTTCTCCCAGACAGAACCGGAATCACAGGGTTCATTGGGGAGTTTCACAAACCCTCCGATGAAGGAGGGGTTGATGTTTCATACCATGGATTCGGCCACAGACTATCATTTAGGTTAGAAATCCTGCTCGATCTCTTTTTCGCCAAATGGGGATTTGGCATTCCATGGATACGATGGCTCATGCAAACGCGCCTATTATTGACCACATTTTAAATCGATTTTTCACAAAGTAAACTTTAATAAAATTGAATTTGCTACTAAAAATTCTCTTCTGCATGAAAAAGCAATCTCTTTTACATATACTTAAAGAATCAAATTGCTGCTTTGAAAACGGTTTTACAATGAAAAAAAAAGTCCTAGGTGTTGATATTTATCTAGGTTTGTAGTTTATATCAAAAAAGGGGGTTTTAGGGTTAAAGAAGACCTTCAAATACCGATAAAAAATCATAGTCCAGTGTGACAACGACATGTTGTCAAGTCATGGCCGCCAAGTACTTTGCAACGTAGCACTTGGCTGAGTTATCGACACGGCCATTTCTTTTGTTTCCCATGCATATGCATGGTGAGACCCAACCTCCCACAAAACAGGCTGCATAATATCAATTGGCTTGAAACAAAAACCGCCAACGAACTTCCTTTCCATGGATGGGAAAGCAGAACCGTTTGTTCGTTTTCATCTAGTATTTAACACTTTGGTGAACACCATAGACGTGTCTTCCATAGATTCGCGTCTTTAATTGCGCATTGCCATTACAACATGCCCAATAAATAAGAGGTGAAGAGATCGAAATACAGACTCATACACCGTCTACAAAACTGCTTGATTCCTAGACACACTTATCATTAAAAAAAAATATAAATTTCATTTAGCATAAAAATTTTAAGAGGAGAAATAAACTATTTATCACAATAAAAATTTAAAAAAAATCTAATTATCATATTAATTAGTTGAACGTTGAAATTAAAACTCATGCTGTGAAAACATTTTTACACTCCAGTCAATCCCCTAAAAGAAGGGGGAAAACTATACCTTTAATAGTACAGAGCTTGCAGGTGAGAGGCCGTTTGTGATCCAACCAACAACGGAGTGAGGTAGACAGGCTTATTCAAAAGCAATATTACATAGTTTAAAGGTCTCTGCAAATAAATTTGCATACATTTTATAGGATTCGAAGCTCATATCTGGGGTACAATTTCTCGAATTTTAATGCATGAAAAATATACTAAATTTAAATTCATATGTAACCAATCAACTCTGGATGTTGTTAGTCGACCAAGAATTAAAAAAAAATGCTTTAAAGATGATTTTTCTTCTTTTTTAAATATCAACAATGGGCATGTTAACATGACATGGATCATTCCTGGGTTCCATAGGCGTTTCGGTATTTGGTGGTACGAAACGGTAATCTTTACCCTCTACATTGATTAACCAATCGACAGATTATTTTCATTCCTGTGGAACTATTGCCATTCAAGACGTGAAACATGCCTATTAGAAAACGAAGTAGATGCTAGCCTTACATCAGGCATTAGAAGCAGGGTTTGTTCTTCCATAAGGCCCGGGCCTAGGGGGCCCCTAAATTTCAGTTTGCATTATCCGCAAAATATCACTAAACTAAAAAATGTTCTGATACTCCACTTTGTTTTTTGCTCAATTTCAACTCAGAAGTTGACCTAACTTGATTGTTCTGATCAATGCTTTTAGGGAAGCCTATAAATTTTTTTAACAATTTGATGCATAAGTCATACAGCACCATCATTACTGGTAACCAAACACAACATTTTCCTTAAAGGGGCCCCCAAAATAGGTTATGCATAGTCTGAGATTTCCTAAAACAGGCACTGATTAGAAGAGAAATAAAGGAATTCACATACAACTCCCCTTCAAACCTACATAATTCCAAGCCGAAGAAGAACAACGGCGTTCCAAAAAGAACACGAACCACCAAACGCATGGCCGACCATCACGGTGGATCCCTTCATCCGTGGAACTCGCAGACAAACGCGACAATAAAACCAGATACAGAAAAGAAGAAAAAAAAGAACACCAACCAAAAAAGAATCCTTCATTCTTTTTCGCCAACGCCAGAAAGGGTTACTGCCGGGCAATCGGCGGGAAGGACAACATTCCAAGTGGCACAAAAGTGTGGTGGAAAAAGTCCATGAACCATAAAGAACGAACTGATGAACTTTTGCTGCAGCAGGTGATGAACAACTCACCTCCACTCGATGAGGAATAATAATAATAAAAAGAGATAAAAGTTTAAAAAAGAATAATCGGGATCACGCATTTGTTGTTAAACTGGCACATTGGATTTTGGAGGGCAAACTAGTTTAGTGTATTCTTTTTTAAAAAATTGTTAGGGTTTCTTATAATGTTCTACAGAAAGTTGGCCATACTGTAAATCCTTTGGCGAATAATTTTTGAAGTGTCTTAAGTGAAAATTTAGATTAAACCGAAGGTTTATCTGTAGGGGAAAAAAATCGTAATTTAATTATTCCAAAAATAGATAAAAGTTAAAAGAATAATCGGGATCACGCACTTGTTGTTAAAATGGCACATTGGATTTTGGAGGGCAAACTAGTTTAGTGGATTCGATTTTTTGAAGATTTCTTAGGGTTTCTTTTATTATTCTACATATTGTTGGCCATACTGTTAACCCTTTGGAGAATAAATTTTGAAGTGTCTAAAGTGAAATTTTAGATTTAACAGAAGATTTTTCTCTTTGTTAATCGAATGGGGCAAATTTTTTCTGAACTAACTGTCTGTTATAGACTGTTTTTATATGATCAATGTAGCTGACTAAGATGTCTTTACAATAAAATTTTAAAAATTGGTTGAATATTTTATTGCATATTAACTATGTTTTTAAAATAAATTATTGGGAATAAATTATGAATTTTAAATCAAATTTATGGGAACGAATTTTAGTGCTGCATCTTCATAACCTTCCGATAGGTCTGCAAATGGGCAAACATGTATTTTTTAAAACTTATTTAAAAAAAAAAACTTGAAGAAAAATCCGAATTAGTATCTAAAAATCCTTTTGAAAAAAAAATATATCAATATTTTTTTAAATTTTTAAATTAATGGTTATTGCTGGATGAAACAACGGAAAAATCATAGTCTAGGAGGCTGAAAAAATGAAGATACACCCATCAAGAACCCAACACTTTCTTAAACATAAATAATATCCATTCATCTTTTCCGACTTTTAAGTATTCACAATTCCCTCTCCAGGCAAACATAAACAGACTCCAAGCCTATTATCATTCCGTAAAGGTGGATCTACGTAAATCGGGAGAGATTGACTTTCGAGCAATAACTCCGTAAAAGCAACCGCCAGGAGGCTTCGGTAGAATTTAGTCAATATCTGAATAAGCCCCGACCGGAACAGCTGATCGCCATAGCAACGTGACGTCAGCCCTCAAACGTTGTAGGGTTGCAAAGTTCGGTTTCCGGATGGGGCATTTGGGAGTTTTGGCGATTTACCTGTGTCAATGGGATGTTTGTTTGGGGGTGCAGAGAAATATTTTTTTGGTTAGGGTTGTGTGGAATTGTCGTCGCACTAGAGCTACACGAGGGATGGGAGTCGTAATTTAGAACCACAGTCAAGTAACGAGCCGACATCTGAATAGGCACTTAATGTAACTTGTGAGAGTAACATCCAGTGGCGGATCCAGCGGGGGGTAAATGGGGTAATTACCCCCCCCCCCCTAAGATCTTAACTTTTATCTGTTTAGTTTATATTTCTACCCTTTTCGTCCATGGTTTTGGGGTAAAAAACGGTGTTTTTACAAAATTGTTTTGGCATTTTTGAGGTTCAATATAAGCTAATACTGTAGATAGAGAGACATGACATTTCAAATTTCATTAGAATCCGTTGAGATCTTGTTGAGTTATCCTGTCCGTCATAAACATTATTTGATTACATTTTGAATGATGAAAAATTATTTATAAAAAAATTAAGAATTATTAAAAATCATTTTTTAATATCCCCCCCCCAAAAAAAGAACAGAATCTGGAATACCCCCCCCCCCCCCCTCTATGGAGGAACTATGGATCCGCGGCTGGTAACAACATATGCGGCGTCAGGACTTTGGGGCATATTTCAAGTGAGCCCACTCCTTTTAGTCGGACTTGGGGTTCCGATCCAAACTGCCTATCTATCACAGACCGTTTATAGATAGACAGTTATGGCATTGCTCGGTCCCGAACCTGGGACCTTTTGCATGCAAGGGGGCTCCTTACCCCCCCCCCCCCAAATTGTTCAGGCGAATTAGACTGGGATCTACTCCTAAAATCGATCAGGTAAAGCCGAAAAAATTCAGGCTCAAACGGGATGGATTTGAACCAAACCAGGTACTTCTCAGAGCAATGTTGGAGAAAATCAAGTTAATTTCTTAAAAAACAAAAATTGCATGTTATTACATAAAGTATCAAAAAGGGTACTCGATAGAAAACTTAACACATTCATTTTAAATTTTAAATAAAATATAATTCGTTTTTTTTCACCTATATACAGTAGAAAACTGACTTCCGTTGATAAAGTTTAAGATAAAACGTACCAAAAATAGTAAACTTAATAAACAAAAAATTTATTGCCAGGTTCGTACATGAATTTTGTTTTTAATAGTTCGGAAAAAAGAAATCCTAAATTCATTCTAGCTTTAAACATATAAAGATAAAAAAAATTCGAATCTAAAATGAACTAAAACTAACACAAACTGATATACTAACACAACAAGAGATTAAATTATCATATCAGCATCCGTTTTAAAAAATACATGGGAGCACGTGTGCTTCAATGATTATAAAATTTCCGTTGATCGCCTCCGTAGACGCATGCAAAAAGTCCTTGAAATAGCAAATTAGAGTATCTATTTCATCCCACGCATTGCGTAATTCTTGCTAAATATCCATAGGTTGCAGGGTCTAGAACCTCCAGATGAGTAATTTATTCATGGGTTTCGTCTATTGAGTCCACGTGTGCCCTGATTTGCATTGGAGAAGTTGTGCGTATCGTTTTGAACGGGGCGGTCCCGTACGGGGCCGCCCTTGTAAAGGGTTGATCACACGGGGCCTCGCCCAACCACAAAAAATAAAAAATACAGGTAAACTTTTTTTAATAATTAAATACACCTTAACCTTTTCAGTCCCAATAAAAAATTCATCTTTTTAGAATTTTTTTTTCTGATCGTCAAAAGCCATTTATGATATCAGATAAGAACATCATTCGATCCTTCAAACTTTTTTTCTTTTTTTGATAATATTTTTTATTAATCCCATTAGATGACAGCTCAATTATTTTTTAAAAAATTATGATCAGAAACATGAGGATGCCGAATGGCATCACTGGGACTGAAAAGGTTAAAAATGGTTGAAGATTATTTCAAATAGAACGAAAAACGCAAAGCATAAACTGAAATTTCTTTACAGGGGAAAATAACTTAAAACTTTTTCCTATGTTTCCACCCAAAAATGCAAAATAACCCGACTTTTTCAGTTGGAAGGTAGGTTTTTATCGTCGCACTATAGCTACACGAGGGCTATTGGCGATGGGAGTCGTATTTTTAGAACCACAGTCAAGTGACGAGCCAACACATGAATAGGCACCCAACGCAACCGTTAAGGGCGACATGGACATGGCGCATTTTTAACGTGCACTCCCCTACACGGGGTATTATTCGTCGGACATTTTTGGGCTGCATGGGCCGTTTACAGGTCGGCAGTTATTTGGCGATGCTCGGACCCGAAAATGGGACCTTTCGCATGCTAGGCGAGTGCCTAACCAACTGGGCTCCCCAGCCCCACTTTTCCAGTCGGATAGACACGCTGTCAGTCCGATTGGTCGTAATGTATACACTCTAAAAAAAAATCTGTAAGGTTACTAAGAATTCTCTAGGAAACTCAGCTTCCATAAGTTTTTTTAGTAATGTTACATAAGAAATATGTGTATATATTACTAATTAAAGCTTAGTATCCAATACAATCATTTAAATTGCAAGCATACTATAAAAACTTCAGTAAACGTTACAAGATATATTCTAGTAATCAATACATCCACTTATGTAGTATCTTTACTAGTAAAAAGTTAGTAACTAGCAGTTTCAAAAATATTAAACAAGAGGGCGCCACTAATTTTCTTTTAGTCAAGAATTATTTCGACTTTTCCGGAGCAGGTCGCAGGATTCGAACTCACAACCTCAAGATTAGCTCGTCTTTCAACGAGAAGTAGCGCGCTTGTCCACGCGGTCATCGGGACATGCAGATCCTTTGCGTGTAAATAATGAGGTTAAAATCTTGATCGATATAAAGCTTTCGGATATGAAGTTTTATAAATAATTTAACGCAATTTGTATGTATGTACTAAAATAAAAAAAAACCACGTTTTTCGGTTTCTCATCGTTGCGATATTAATTCGTTATAATTTTTCGATGAAAAACACATTGATTGAATTTTCACCTTTGACCGATATCGAATCAGACTTTTATCTCTTAGTCTCGTACACTTTCAATTTACGGACGCGATCACCGGTTAGTTTTGCTAAATCCGATTGCCGATCGAACAAATTTCGAGAAACAAAACAATGCAATAAGGGAAACTACGCATCTCTCAAAAAGATAGCCAGGTGGCGCTGTAAGCGTTACAACAATTTACTTAGTATTGCTTAGTATTACTACAGTAGTTTCTTTAGGTTACAGATGATTTTCTAGTAAATGGTGAAAACCTGTTAAGTTACTAAGTAATCGTTAGTAAATTCAAGCCAAATTTTTTACAGTGTACGTGACCTGGACTAGCCCTAAACCGGAAAACTGGCAGAAAAGAGAATAAATCCTATTAGAACTTAAAAAAATAATTAATATCAATTTTTTTCTGTCCGTTTTCCTAAGAGTACTCATAAATTATTACCCATCACTCAGTCTTAAATTAGCCTTTGTACAATAATTCGCTAATTGCACCCCTTTCACTATCAGCTACACCAAAACCGACCTTAAGTTTGCAGAATACAAATGTTCTACGAGAAAAAGGGTAAATAGTTCTCATCTTTGAGTGCGAGAATCGAATACAAAAAGGTATTTCACATTCAATAAACACATTTTTTGTTATTTCAAGACATACATTTATTATTTTTATTAGTTTAGCTTCAGTTAGAGTGTAATTTCAATTATTTTCCCCTTCGATTTTGACGTAACAGTGCGCACGAATATCAGGGTCAAAGGAGCAACCAATCAGAGCAGGCGAAATCTCGGCGCCAGCAGCGTAGTTTACGCAGTTTCCTCCGCGTAGTACATTTCTCTGCTGCAAACTTAAGCTCGGTTTTGGTTTAGTTGCAATTTGGTTTTTGTTTGGACGTCACACCACAGCTACTGCTGCGATTGAATTTAACACTAATTGAATCAACAGTTTGCATAAGAAATAAAGACGCTTCTTTCATAGAAAGTGTTACAGTCTTTGAACTTTTATTTTAATGATCGCATCAATACAAATTTCTTTTAAAATAAGTTTTAAAAAATCCCTCATTTAAGAAATAACAAATAAAAGGTAGCATGCACTTTTAAATTTGATGCATGTTTACACTTCAAAGCAAAACTATCTGAGGATTAACCCTTTCAGTCCTAAGACATCATTATTTTAGAAATTTTTTTCTGCTCGTCTATAGCCATTTATGATATCAAAAAGCACATCATAATCATTCGATTCTTAAATTTTTTTTGTTTAGAAAATAGTTTATATTGATCCCAATAGATGTCAGCCCTATTAAAAATTTTGATCAGAAATATGATGTCAAATGGCATCACTGGGACTGAAAGGGAAATGTAAAGTTCCCATAGAAGCCTATACTTTCACTAAATAGTACTTTATTATATTTAAAACTTTATTTTATCTTGTACTAATGTTTTAAAATTGAATTTTAGGACCTAAACAACCCAGACTTATTGATTAAATTTCTTTTGAAAAATTAATAAAAAAAGTCATTTAATTATTTTTTAACAAGTCCCGCAGAACATGATGTTGTACCATTTACTCTGCCACAATATTGCAACTTAGGAATGATCCAGGAAAGATATCATAACGATATTATACAATACTGTGTGTTGCGCAACTTGTAGTTATGCAACCATCGAGAAAGATAAATCTCGTATCGTAATATTCAACATAATATTTTAAACATTAAATAAACAGTCCTTTTACAGTACTAAATATCAATAACAAATGGTTAAACAAGGGGGGAAAAAACAAACCGACACCTTAACAGTAACATTGCCTTGGAAGCAAAAAAAACGTCTCTTCAATTTTAACATGAACTGAAGAACGTAGTAATATAAAACGTTTGATTTAAATACAATCGCAGAAAGTATGTAATTTATTCGCCGAAGGTGCGGCCTTGGACATGAGACCCAAGATAAGATAACTTCTTGATAAAGATTCGCGCGACTGCTACAATTTTCGAACGAAAGAACACAATAGGATTTCTCTTCCAAACATGACCTGAGCTGGATAAAAGAAATGTTCTTTCAATCAATAAATCCATAAAATAACTAATCGTCTGAAGTATCGTTTTATTAAATGGTGTGCTTCTGGCTAGTATTGAATTGTTTGTTTGGGTTAAGTTTTATATTCTTATCATATAAGTTGATTGAACATTAGTTTTTTTAAGGAATTATTTTTAAAATTTACAATGGGAATTTTTTTTAAAAATTCCGATTACTTTTAATAAATAGATACTTTTTAACATTGTTTATGCATTACAAGTGTGGGCTTCAAAACTTTTTTTATGGAAGGATATTACATTATATTACCATTAGTTATAATATTACTATTGTAATTTTTTTCATTAAACAATCGACCAAAAGCTTTAATTTAAAATAGCTGTTAATTATGAATGACCTTTTTTATAAAATTAGCTCAAAGTTTAAGATTTAGAAAAAGTTGGTGATTTTATGAAAAAGATTCCACGATTTAACATTTACCGCCAACAAATAAAATTTTAAATGTTATAAAAACCATACCCGATACTTAAAGTTACAAAATTATTTTTATCACTTTGGTAGGATGCTACATTATCGTTATTAATAATTATGTAAGAGAGAAGAAAATTAATATATATAAATAAAATAAATTTACTATTAAAAAGTATATCTTTTAAATAAAATTAAAGTTTTAATTTCTGTTAAAATATTTAAATAAATGCTTTAAAATCAATATATTTCTAATGATTTAATGTATGTTGATATTCTTAAGTTTTTCATTCATGATTTAACTACAGCAGAGAGTACACATATGGTCCTGTTTAGAAGCAAGATTTTATTTTGAAACTTAAGTGGGAGCCGGTTCTATTGATCATTAACTTACAAATTTTGCAAAAAGAATATATTATATATTACACAAGTACTTATAATCTTACGTTATACAAGAGTATTATAATCGAAAACTACTTAGAGGTATTTTGTTGATCGCTAATATTTACATCTATGCTTGCTTGATTTTTTTTTATTATTACGGTATTTAATAAGTTTGCAATAATTAGGAGTGATTAAAGTTTTGCTTGTGTGCAATAAAGATTATGTAATAATTTGAGCTACAACTACCGAATTTAGAAAACTTTTCCAACTGATTTTGCAAATCTACATCAACAACATACGCACAAAAAAATTATTTAAATCCAGAAAAACACCAAAATCACCCACCTATACATGGGATCCTTCTCCGATCCATTGAACACATTGAAATTACTGAATCCAATCTTGCACTCGGTCTGCCAGGCCACATCGCCCAGTTCACCAGCACCACCACCAATAAACTCGCCACCACTGTTCACCCCTTCACCGCTCAGCATGGGGCTGAACGACCCCCGAAAGTCCCCCTCCCACTTGTCAAAAGTGGACATCACACCATAAACTAAAAATATAAACAGTCAACACACTATCACAGAAGGAGGCACTTGGACTCGCCCGAGTCACTGCGAACGCATGCTAGCACAACCCATCTCCCCTCTGAGGAATAGGTGAACCACGGCGGTGCCGCCATGTGCGGCTTCCGTCGCTAATGTGTACGGCCAACAAAAATGGCAGCGTAGTAGCGAGTGGAACCGGCTACTTTTAGGGCTGCCGCACGGGGGAAAAGTGACAGGCGGTCGCCAAGAGGTTCGTTGGCGCCGGTTTGAGGAGGGATGAGGCGGAAAAAACAACGTGAAGGGTTTTGCATGCGCTCTCTCAATTGAAAGAAGATAATTGGGACAGCGAGAGATTTTCATGTTTTTCCGATTAATATAGTTGACCATAAATTAAACATTTTGAAGGGGGCATGCCAAAAATATTTTCTACCAAAATGCAATGAAAATGTTTTGCTATTTAAATTAAAATCTCACGCAGTTAAAACGCATCACGAAGTTCTTTTGCTTCCACCAGCCTTTTCTTTTTTATATAGAACAAAAATAAAAAAAAGGTTGGAGGATGTAGACTGCACCAAAACACACCTTAAGTTTGCAGCATGAAAATGTTCTACGCGGAGGAAACGCGCGTAAGCAAACGGAATTTTGCCTCTCTGATTGGTCGCTCCTACGCGATACGTCAGCCCTGATATTCGTTCGCCCTATTACGTCAAAATCGAAGGGAAAAAAATTAAATAACACTCTAACTGAAGCAAAAACAAATAAAAATAATAAAAATATGTCTTAAAATAACGAATAAATTGAGTTATTAAATGTGAAAAACCTTTTTTTATTCGATTCTCGTACTCGGAAATTAGAACTATTTACTCTTTTTCCAGTGTAGAACATTTGTGTACTTAATCTGTGGCGAGGAATATATATCTGCTGCGGGCTAGTAAACTGCAACATCTAGAATAATGACTTGGAGGACTATGTTGTAAGCTCCACTCAGTAACTCTAACCTTTAACAAAACCAAACAAACCAACAAATTATACCAAATCGACTCATTATCTCTTGACAAAAATGGTCCGTTGCGGTTACAGCAGTTTACCTGCCCACGGCAAATATCTATTTAGGAACTGTGGTTTTAATTACATAAATTAATTTTTATTACATAAAGTATTAACTTTTCTGAACCATTTCCTACAGAAACAATATTTTATTAATTAGTTATTCCTTTGGAAGCATGTAAGCACGGGTAGACTCCAAATTTAGCAAACAATACCAGTTGAACCAACATTTCGAATTACAAAAACCCTCAAACAATTTCTGAAACCATTGTTTTTGAAAAAAAAAATTATAACAATAACAGACAACAAGTACTCAATAAAAAAGAACGTACGTCACCATGCAAGTGCGATGTTGGGTAAAAGTCGCGTACGTTAATAGAAGCGTATTTTTAGCACGATAAGGGTGAAGGTTTTTTATTTTTCCCCGTCAGTTTGCGTCCTAGCTTCTTTCGGAACGCTCGCTCGCTTTATGCTGGGAACAAAAATTTGGGTTTATTTAGGTGGGGTTTTGAAACTGTTTTTAGAAATTCAAGCCTTCCTTTGGGGGGAGGGGGGATGCAGAATGCATGTTTTGGTGAGCCAAAAAGCAGGGTAGAAGAAGTGTGTGTCTGGGAGGCAGAATATCGAAATATACATTCTGATTTTACGGTGCTGGCTTTTCGAATGTAGGCAAGGGGGATAAAATCGGGTATAAATATAGAAAAAAAAGTAAATTTTTCGTTATTGGCAGATGAAAAACCAAAAACAATCTTTAACCCTTTCAGTCCCAGTGATGCCATTTGGCATCATCACTTTCACTATTTTTTTCAAAGTGTTTATGTCCCGCTATGACATCCAAGCACACATCATTCGATTTTTCACACTTTGTTCCATCCGACATAATTTTACTTTAATCTCAATAGAAGTCAGAACTACTATTTTTTTTATTTAGAAAATAGTCAACAAGCGTTTCTCCTGATTTTTGATAAGTTCACTTCAGTTCCACATATTTAAAACACAATTTAAACTATTTCGGTTAAAATAATTACTAAATTGTTTTCAATAATATGGTCAGATACCTTAAAATATATAAATCGAAGTGTTTTTAGGTAATATATATATATTTATTTTGTTGTTTTCCACAGTTAAAGAATTTTTTCATTGTTTCAAATAACCATATAAAAAATTAAATGGATTTTTTCTTCTTATAGAATTCGTATATTTGATCTAAAATAAGCTTATTTTGTGAATATCAGATGTTTCTGTAGTGTAGTAAATTTTTGGGACTGAAAGGGTTAAATGGGTATTAACTTGTTGACAATAGTGGAAATTGAAAGTGGTGCAGTGTTGGACACCCCTAGTTTATTACAAAAATTAAGTATTCATAAACAATACTGGCGTTAACCCTTTCAGTCCCAGTGATGCCATTTGGCATTATCATGTTTCTGATCATAATTTTAAAAAAAATAGGGCTGACATCTAGTGGGATTAATTAAAAATATTTTCTGATAGAAAAAAGTTTGAAGAATCCAATGATGTGCTTTTTGATATCACAAATGGCTATAGACGATCGGGAAAAAACTCTAAAATGTTGTTGCCAAATTGTCATTGGGACTGAAAGGGTTAAACGGAATCACTCAGAGTCACATAAGTTCTTTTGGCTAATTCCACGTAATTGTCGTCACAATTTAAGGGGAGCTTACAAGCTTTTTAAATGCGAAAAGTTAAATACAAATAAATAAAGCACGTTATATTATTTATTTTTAATAAGTGTGCATCAGCTATTCCACTCATACGTTTTCATTTAATGTTAAAAGTTTTAGTTTTATCACTTTTTACACTTGAGACTTACACTACAAAAATTATAATTTTGAATGTAATTGATGAGTACACGGGAAGAACCGATTGATTTTGTACAAGGCTTTCCTTAATAGCCTCTTTGGGGATGATAGCGAGAAATCGCCTAAACTGGTGTAAAGAAACACCGGTTACTCACTTTGTTTATCTTTCGCGGCAACCCTAATTCACGCCAGAGTTGAGTGGAAAGAGTCACACGTTTGTACCGCAAATGAAGAACCATAAGCAAAACCGGTTTCCGGTCGCCAATGTCCGCCAAGCAGAGACAATTACGGAAAGACTCTAAAGAAATCAATCGGTTCTTCCCGTGCACTCTTCAATTGCTTTTAACAGAATACCAATACATAACTATAATTCAATACAAAAAAGTTCTCTACTACGAAGAAAAGTACATACAATAGTAAAAAGTTCTCGCATATTAATATTATTATTCTGGAAACCGAGTTACTATTGTTGACTTAGCTTATGCTCTCAACCGAAGCGAGACGGTGACGCGACGCGCCATCGAAACGCGGTCTTGCACAACTTTATCGCCAAAGAAAGTTCCAGACAAATTACTCGAACGATTGGCTCAACGATTCTATTTTGCCACTTGTAAAAGAAGTCTGTTGTGAATGAATGAAACTTGAAGTCGTAACCTTTAACTATTTTGCCACTGTAAGAAAAAATACAATGACTGCAAAAACTGAATTTTGAGAAAATGAAAACTCGTTTCATCTAACACAGATTCACAAGTTTCAGGGATTTTAAAGATACTTCAAAAAGTAACTCTTACAGTTACTTTAATTTAATAAGAAAAAGTAACTCATTACAGTTGCTTAATACAAAAAGTAATTAACCACTGGGCGGTACTTGGTATTGGTAAACCAAAGCTGCCTTGTTTTGCATACAATTTTGAACTTTAAAAAAAAAAATCATTCTTTTTTATGCAATCTTAATATGTTTGTATAGTTTTGTGGTCATTTGCTCATAAGGTTTGAAGGAAAAAAAACTTGCTTATTTTCCCCTTTTCATTTTAGTGTTACGATAAACTTAAAAATACTTTTATTCGAGTTTAAATTATCTAAAATAACTTTTGTATCGTGCATTCTATTAAAATGCATACGGTAGACTGACCAGTAAGTGAACAGGCCCCAGTGAATGAACAGTTGGTAAATACATTTAAAAATAATTATTAAAAATCCTTCCACTGGATAGATTGGCAACACTGACTTCCTACAATCTCGTAGGAAGCTATCTGACATCTGATTGGATGTAATTGGTCATTAATTAAAATCCAACATGTTTATTGACTGGAAATTTTTGTGTTCATTCACTGGTAAAAGAAATGTTCATTAACTTGGCTTTTGTACCACTTTTTATTTGGACCCCCAAAAGACCCAAAGCAATACAATATAAAGCCACCTCCTTTTTTTTGTAGAATTTGTGGTTGCTTTTGGCGAGCGAACTATTTTTCTACGCCTATGTGGCGCACGCACAAAGTGTGTGATGAGGTTCGTCGCTGGGGGGAGGCACACATCACTTCTTCTCCTGTGTGGAAAGAGAACGGACGCCATAAAACATAGCATAAGTAAAATCCTGTGTGGACTATTGAATGTAAAATGACTATGTGACTTCTGTGTGATTAATCTTGAATAAAATGAGGACCTTTAAAACGATCCACATGAACAACAAATGTTAGCAGAGAGCGTGGTTTATTTCAAACGAGTTACTAGTTAGCGTTTTACGGAGAAACCGAAAGCATGTGTTACACGTGGTTCTATGCGTGAAACGTAAACTAATTTAGAGGACTGTGTGAACTATTTTCGTGATGTCTGTGTGATCCAGACGACTTTACTGTGTGTTATACTAGAATAATGGAGAAACTAAATGTTCCAGAACTGGATGGTAAGAACTATTTTATATGGGCTTTGAAAATTCAGGCCGCATTGACACTGAAAAGACTAGACAGACAAATATTAGAAGAAAAACCCAACGATTTGAAAAGTGATGAATCCAGCAATTGGGATCAAAAAAACATTGATGCTGTTGCCTACATACAATTATCATTGTCCGATCAGCAAGCCCTCCAATACGCAACAGAAAAAAATGCAAAGACATTGTGGGAAAAAATTAAATCGAATTTCACGGGTCAGCAAGAAGATCGAAAAATCGACGTTGGGAACGAGTTAAAGAACTTAGAAATTCTTCAAAATGAAAGTGCAAACGACTACATTGCCAGAGCACGAGGACTAGCGACAAAATGTCGAGCACTGGGCCTGGAGGTTTCCGAACGTGAGCTTGTCTACCACACTGTCCGGGGACTGCGTGGCCGATTTGCAAAAGTCCGAGACATCTTGAAAACTCAGCGGGACAAGTCTATGGATGAGGTGCTGGAAATACTACGTGAGGAGGAGCTGACGAGTTCCCGAAATCGTCATTCCGAGGGAGGCAGTTCCGAGGTGTTCTACTCCAAGAAGAAGAACAAAAATGGAAAAGACGACCGAGTATGCTACAATTGTAGAAAAATTGGCCATGTAGCAAAAGATTGTTTTTACAAGAATAAGCATCAAAACTGGAACAACAACCGGGGACGTGGCGGCGGATCTGGAACCAGAACCAGAAAACCAAACCATATCTACAGCACGGAAACTACCGGCGAGGATGGTATTGCCACGAACGGGACCGCACTACAAGTTACGAAACAAGAAACTGTGTATGACAATATTTGGATTTTAGACAGTGGTGCAACAAATCATCTAGCAAAGGATACATTTTGGTTCAAAGAAATCCATCCGGATACTAGTGAGTTAAATCTGGCTGGTAAGGATATCCAAATAAGTACTGAAGGAAAAGGTACTGTTCGAGCTAAAACTGTAAGTAAATATCCTATTGATTTAACCATAGCTGATGTAAATTATGTACCAAACTTAAGAAATAATTTATTATCGGTACCTTGTCTTATGAAAAAAGGTTGTAGAATTAAATCCAATAGGAATGGTATTTTAGTATTTGATAAAGATGATAAATTCTTGTTTAAAGCTCATTTAAATGAAAATAGACTAGAAGTATATTTAAATCCATTGGATAATTTGGAATGTTATTTGTCTAATGAAACATATAACAACTATAAATTGTGGCACAGTAGATTATGTCATTTAAATTATAAATACATGTTTAAAATGAAAGATTATATTGATATTGATGTTAATACAAATGATGTAAAAAACTTTAATTGTGATGCATGTGATATAAGTAAAGTTACTAGAAAGTGTCATCCGACTGTTAATCACGAACAAAGTTCAGATATTTTAGAGTTACTATACTTTGACCTTTGTGGTCCAATGCAAACAGAATCATTAGGGAAAAGTAGATATTTTCTCATAATTGTGGATGATTACAGTGGAATGTACTTTACTTATTTCATTAAAAATAAGGATGAAGTGTATGATGTGTTTACCGAATTTAAAGCTAGATATGAAAATCAAACTGGGAAAAGAATTAAAAGAGTACGAAGTGATAATGGGGGTGAATTTGTTAATGATAGGTTAGATAGTTTATTTGCAAAATCGGGAATAATTCATGAAAAAACCATACCCTACAATCCCGAAAGTAATAAAAGCGAACGGGCAAATCGTACATTACTAGAACGCGCTAAGACTATATTACATGAAAGTCAATTAGGCATGCAGTTTTGGGCGGAATGCATTAATTTCTGTACTCATGTAACTAATTTGACACCAAGAAATGGTAAGGAAAAATTGCCACTTGAAATTTGGACTGGGAAAAAACCAAAAATTAATTATTTAAAGAAATTCGGATCAGTTTGTTACTATTATGTGGCCAAGGTAAAGAGATCCAACAAGTTTGATGTTCCGGCAAAAACTGGAATTTTTGTTGGTTATTCTAGACAGCGTATAGGTTATAGAATTTACGATATCTCTACTGGCGCAATAATAGAAGAAAGATCAGTTAAATTTAACGAGAATCTAAAAGGTAGTACATTACTATCAAAAAATAAAACAGAGTTATGGGAAATAGAAGATTTCGATAGCGTAATAGAAAATAAAAATAATGCGAGTCCAAGCGATTTCCCCGACAGCGAGGAACCAAATGCGAATAACCTTGACGAGACAACGAAACTACGGCGGTCTGAACGATTAAAAGAAAAAACAATAAAATTCGCGAATCAAACAGAACTTATTCCAAAAAATATCGAAGAGGCAAAAAATCGCGCAGATTGGTATGAATGGGAAAAAGCAATAAATAATGAGCTGGAATCTTTGAAAAAACATGATGTGTTCGAAATCACAGATGTTCCACAAAACAACAAAATAATAAAAACTAAGTGGGTTTTTACTTTAAAAGAAAATAGTGATGGTATTTTGATTTATAAGGCACGGCTTGTAGCAGCCGATTTTAACAATAAAAATTATGCTGAATCTTACTCACCTGTTGTAAATATGGAAAGTTTAAGATTATTGCTTGCAATTTCAGCTAAATTAAATATGAATGTAAAATTTTATGATGTTAAGACAGCATATCTTTATAGTGATTTAAAAGAAACCGTTTATGTAAATATTCCACCTGGCTGTGATGAAATATTTGGTAAAGATAAAGTGTGTCTATTGAAAAAGAGTTTATATGGTTTATCTGTAAGTGGTAAAAATTGGTATTTAAAATTAAAGAGTGAATTGCAGCGCATTGGATTAAAACAATTAGCTTCTGATAATTGTGTATTTATAATGACTGATAATGATGATATTTTAATTCTATGTTCATTTGTTGACGATTTAGGAATATTTTATACTTGTGAAAAAATGTATGAAAGTGTTATAGCTAAACTTAAAAGTGTATTTGAATTGTATGAAAATAACAGCTCTAAGTTTTTAGGTCTTGAAATTGAAAAACATGAAAATGGTATAAGTATTTCACAATCTAAGTATGTTGAATCATTATTAATTAAGCATAATATGGAAAATTGTAAAACTGTAAAAACACCAATTGTAAGGGGTGAAGATAAAATTTTTCCACCTAGTGATGATTTAATTGATCAAACTGTTTATCAAGAGTTAATTGGTGAACTTTTGTATTTAGCTAACAGGACACGTCCTGACATATCATTTGTAACAACCTATTTGTCACAATTCAATCAACGACCAGAAAAGCGACATCTGAATCTAGCAAAAAGGGTTTTAAGATATTTGCAAGGGACTAAAGACAAAAAATTGTTTTATAGCGATGAAATGGGTTATATTACTGGCACTTCTGACGCTTCATGGGGAAATGCTGAAAATGCCAAGTCATTCAGTGGGAGTGTAATTTTATTAGGTGACTCATTGATTTCATGGAAATGTCAAAACAAAAAAGTGTAAGTCTATCTACATGTGAAGCTGAACTGTTTTCTATTTCAGAACTGTGTAAGAATATTATTTGGACTGTAAATTTATTAACTGAAATGACATGTAAACAATTTATAAATGATAAAGTAATTTTACTTTCTGACAGCCAAGCAGCTATACAGTATCTTAAAGGTACTAGAGCTTCTAACAAGTCTAGACATATGAATTTGCGATTTCATTTTGTGAAGGATTTGTTGATGGACAATACTATTGAACTGAAATACCAACAAACTGACTTGTTACTAGCAGATTTCCTTACAAAGGCAGTAAATGAAGATAAATTGTTGTATTCTTTAAACAACATTTCTTTGATTTAAATGATTGTGTTCAGTAATTATTTTACTAGTAATTTTAAATTAATGTTTAAATATTTTGTTTAATTAATTTCTAGATTAATGTTATAATTGTTGTAATGTATTGTGTGTATGAAAAAATGTTGTAATTGTTTCTCATGTTTAAAAAATTGTTGCTCGCAGGAGGGGTGTGTGGTTGCTTTTGGCGAGCGAACTATTTTTCTACGCCTATGTGGCGCACGCACAAAGTGTGTGATGAGGTTCGTCGCTGGGGGGAGGCACACATCACTTCTTCTCCTGTGTGGAAAGAGAACGGACGCCATAAAACATAGCATAAGTAAAATCCTGTGTGGACTATTGAATGTAAAATGACTATGTGACTTCTGTGTGATTAATCTTGAATAAAATGAGGACCTTTAAAACGATCCACATGAACAACAGAATTTACATATAATGACAGATGTGTTCACATTGTCATTAACCCAGGAGCCATATTTTCTTAAAACAAATTGTGCTGAATCGTTCATTCAATGGTTAGTCTAAACTACAGTGGTGGCCAAAAGTGTGGACACTTTTTGAAAGTTTCATATTTTTCAACTTTGTGTGATTACAGAATATATTAACTGTATATCAAATTAAACAATTGTATATCAAATTAAACAATTGTATATCAAATTAAACAATTGTATATCAAATTAAAAGTAATTTAATCTTTATGTGAGGACCACTGTGTGCAGATCGCTGAAGCCTTCTATGAGACCTTTGGTCCCATATAATCAATATCCATGGACACAAAATCATAATCATCAAAATAATTTCATGTAGAATTTAAAATAAATACAGTAGTATCACAATATCTGTATTACGAAAAAGTTATGCAACTAATAGTATGATCTGTCTTAGTTTTGCAAGTCATTGAACCACCAACTTGTAGTGCAATTTCAGCATAAGAGAATCCATTGATTGTGCTTGTTTGTTCAACTAAAATGAGCATAACTTTATTTGTAATACAGATACTTTACTTCTGCTTTTTTAATGTAATTCTGCATTAAATTACCGTCAACTTAATATTTAAATGTTTGTATTTAAGCGAAATTTAACATATGCAAGAGCACAGGTAACAGCTGAAACACATGAAACTTACAAAAAGTGTCCACACTTTTGGCCACCACTGTACATAAACAAAATACATCAATTTAAAGTAAGAATGCGCTGTAATTGCATCACCTATTGCTGTTGCAAAACAAAGTAGAGAGAATAGATAAATAATCATCCGGGTCGGAGGGTTTATTGAGTAAATATTGCATCGGAATTCAGCAAGATAGGGCCCAGGATGCATTTTGTTCGAAAAGGAACAGAAAGTAATTTCTGTAACTGAATTTCAAATTTTTAAACTGTGATTGATCCTCAAATATATATTTTACAAGTTATTTACGAAATTTTGAGCATTATAATATAATTTTTTCCCTAAAAATTATTATAGTTATATTATATTAAATAATTCCCTAAATAGTATATTATATTTAATAATTCCCTAAAAAAATTATAATATTAGTTTTTTTTTATGAATGCAAGATCTAATTGAATATAACAACCACGTGCACTTGGCATGTTATTTATAAAACTAGTAAAGATTTCAAAGTAAACAAACTTAATACCGACAAGATAAGGTTAATACTTTGAAAAATCCGTACAGATGAATACACTTCATTCACAATTTTTGGAAAATAATGTTTTTTCTTGTCGTAAAACTGCGAACTTTAAGTTTTACATGTTCAAGGAGAATGTTATCTACATATCATTCATAAAATGTTGGTATCTAACAAAGCTGTAAGCATTTTGAATGAAAGAAAGAAAATGAAAGAAAGAAAACATATGGGGCTAATCCCATGCAACTGTAGTGTAAGTCACGATTTAAGAGGAGATAAAAATCTTTTTAAGTTTAAAAAATAAACGAAATTAAATGCATTACATTATTTAGTTATATTAGTGGAGATTATCTATTCCACATTTTTTTTAAAATTTAACGTTAAAAGTTGTAGAGACAATCACTTTTTACAAACGTTACTTACACTACAGATAGGATAATTTGAATGAAATTACCCATTGGTACTTTCTCAAAAATATTCAATTGGGTCTTGGAGGTTTAAATGGTATACCCGATGCATTAAAGAAATCATATAAATTTACTACTATTAATGCTAAAAATACTATTTAATTGACGAGCCAAAATATGGTTTTAATAAATTTTTGGCGAAATAAAGCTATGCAATATCATTGAAGAGTTTATTACAAGCATAGACTGTTCTAATAACTTAACATAATAGTGAAATAGGAATATAACAACATCGTCATTTTGATTCTGACAACAACAAAAAGTTATAGTCATAATTTTTTTTTTTACCACGTCACCATTAAAATGCCAGATTTTCACACATTTTCCAGAAAAACAAGTTTTATTCAACACGTTTAATGCGAAGATTTTGGAATTCCGCTTTAAAAAACACCAATTGCATCAATAGGCAGTTAGATAGATTCGATCATATACAATCGTTAAAATTATGATTGCTTGATTTTAGTTTTGATGCGTTATGCAATACATCAGATTTCACACAGATCCAAAATAAAGACGAAAGTACACTTATAATAAAAATTATTATTATTATTATTATTATTATTATTATTATTATTATTATAATAAGAGTTTCAAAAGATTTTTAAGGACCTGCGAACTAGAATAACAAATCGCACCATCATGCGATGACATTCAAAATTTAAGAATCATCGTGATGCTTCAAATTTTTTTTCAAGGTCCGTTAAGTAATACAAGGAACTTATTATCGAATGATATTTGCATGTTGCTACGCGAAGAGTTTTGAGCAAAACTTCATTAAAAAATATTCAACTACATGAAGATAAATTTCTAATCTCCCTCCTACATTTAAATTATGTGCATAATTTGTAAGAGCGACAATATTTTTTTGCACATATAATGACGTATGTACACTCTTAAAACAAACACTCCTAATTTAACTCAGCCTGATTGGATTTCACTCCTCCAGACTGGAAAATGCACCTCTTTTGGAGTGGATCCTTTGTGTGTTAAACCTCCGACAGGATCACTCCAAACGAGTGATTTTAACTCAGTCTGAGTAAATATGCATGCCTTTAGGGTGTCGAAAATGCACTTCTCCAACTGGAGTGGCTTTCACTCTTTTGTTTTAAGAGTGTAGTATGTATAGATAACATGTTTATAATAGAATTGGAAGGGTGGCGATATTCTGAAATCAAACTTTCGTTGGGTGTAACGAAATAGATGGAATAATGGGAAAATATTATGGGACAAGAGATCGCTCCAAAAACCAACATTTGGTCACCATTTTGCATCTTTCAACACTACTATACATTGACTTGTTCATTATATATCACAACCCAACAAGATCAAACGTCCAGTTCACCGCAGTGTAACTCCTCTTTTGAATGTCTAAAAATGAGCGTCACTGCTAATTTTCAAAGCTTTTTTCAATAAAATACAACGATAAAATTTTAAAACAACAATTTTTTTTAAAAAGTGTCCGTACAGTGTTAGTTTAGATATTTTAAATCATGTAGAATTTCAAATAATCGGGGCTGCATGATTATTATATAAATTGATATTAAATTAAATTAACAAGAGAAAATGACATTTATTTATTCGAAAATATATTTTAAAACATGCAATAAAGACTTCGCAGAGAAAAATCATATCATTCTCAGAATAACACAAATATTTTGTATAAAAAAAATAAAAATCCAAAACAATGTTTAAAAAAAACCGCTCATTAATTCCTTAACAATTAAAAATCCTGAATTGCCAGACCGAAAATATAGGGAAAATTAAGAATCTTTATCAGTAAAACACGATTGAAAAATATTTCTACGCTTTTCTGGTCAAATGCTGTTGCGTAATATGCATATACTCATTAAAGATACCGGAAGAAAAAAGATGAGCCTGTTGCCGCGAACAGTTTTCCTTGTTGGTAGCGAACCACTACATTAGAAAAAGATGCATGTAAAAGAAGATCGGCGTGTTTTTAAGCAGCTATTGTTTTAAGTTTCGATTAAAATATTATGTTTGTATTACCATATGTTTTTCACACTGTTTTAGAACTGCAACAAAAACTTGGTTATTTGTGCGTTGTTTACGTGAAAATATATATATATATTTTGTAAATGTATAAAACCTTATTATGTAAGAAATTATACTCAAAAAATATATTTTTAAAAGCATAGAAAATTATTCTTCTCTCCTAATGAAACTTCTATTTTTAGAATATTATCCATAACTTTCAAAATATTGCGTAATCAGTGCCACGTGCAATTTGAAAATGACGACTTTAATAACCAGATTAAGAGAATATGTTTTAAACTGCAAACAAGATTAAGAAAACGGTTAAAAATCGGAAATATTATTGAAACAATTTTAAAACAGTGGGAGTATGGGATATTTCTGTAAAAAGGACTTAGAAAAATGTAGTTTCGCTCAAAAATAGTTTTACGTGTGTACTATCTTTCTTAATTTCTTTTTCAACTGGAACTTTGGGTTAAACTAAAGAGTCGTGACCGGTTTTATTTTACGCCAAATCTGGGAACCCCGACTTATTGGTATTATGGCAATCTTTGGCGAAATTAGCAATGGGAAAGTATATTGTTACGTTCTCCATACTGCGGTCATTCATTGGTTGTTTCGGCAAGCTACGGGGTTTGTTGTCAATCGACCTGGCGATATTTTGAAAAGATGCCAAATTCGGCCATGATATTTACTTTAAACTTTATTTGACCTCAAGTTTGCTTTAATGAATCGCAATGGTAATCGTTCTCCATTTTTATCGGATATCGAGTCAGCTATATTTTCTGTCACCATGAATTTAACGAACAATTACAGCATTATTAGTTATTTAAGCAACTAGTGCCGAAATGAACACTTTATTAAGAGAGTGGTTTTTATTTTACGAGACCGTAGGTCGAGTGAAATAATGACAAGAGCTTAATAAAGTATTATTTGGAACGTGCTTACTTACAATATTTTTTATAATAAACGTGCAAAAGCGTGAAATTTGTGTTCTTACTTTTGTCTTATTTAATTTCCTTTAACAAATTTTGAGTACTTGTAGTTTCCATGGAGATATTACAAAAAAATGCAAAAGTAATGAACCAATAGAAATAAGTGAGTTTCATGACCATTTAGTTTCCATGGAGATATTCATGAAATCATTTTGTTTTTCTACCAATCAGATACTTTTATTTACTTTACCGAAAGTCCCACTTTCGGCGCTGTCTGTGAAGTAAAGTGTCATTTTCGCTACGATTTATGAATGTGATATAAAAAAGTGACCTTTTTTACATGTTGTTATAAAAATATTTTTTTCATTCCAATTTCACGTTCTGGGATACAAAGGGTTATCACAAAACAAATATTCGATAACGTATCAATAAAAGCCGTTTTTTCAGTTAAAAGTTGGTACCCTACGCTTCCTCAAACTTTATAACGGGCAACTCGACAGCTGGAGATATACTAAAACCAGGTGGTACAGCTGGGGAAAAAAAAAACGAATCACCCCTCGTTTCTCGGCTGCTATTGATCAAGTAATTTTGTGTAAGGTGTCAATTTTCAGGAAATAGCGTGAGAAATTGGGAACTGGCAACAAAAATTGTAATAGGGGTCGTCTACATATTAAAATGAGTACCAACTTTGAAAATTCCAATGGCAACACCCAATTTTTTTTACATAAAAATGTTCAGCACCTTCAAAATACCCCATGTATAAAAAAGAATTATTTATTTTGCATTATTTGCTGAGATATTAAAGCCTTAATTTTGAACTCGTTTAAGGGCAAATCTCCTAAGTGAAAAAAGGTAATATTTTGGTTGTGTCTTTTCAAAACGACAAGCTAAAAAAAGTTTAGCATAATCTCGCCAACGGATGCTAGAATTTAACTTTCTTCAGCAATATTGGGATTTTTCGAATGTTTTTTTTTTTTCAATTTAGGATTTTAAAATTTAGAAATAAAATAAAGGCTAGAAGATGAAAAGTTTTAATTTTAAATTAAGTCGCATACACGGTTATTTATAACGAACAGATTTTCAAATGCTATTAGTTACACTCAGATTGAAAAACATGATTATTACACTTATGGTTTCAAACTTTTTATGCAAATTTTTGTTTCATTCACATTGTTGCAAAAAGTTTGTTTAAAATTCGTTGCACTCTATCTGTAATGTCGGCCCAGTGGCTTAGTGGTAGTGCTTATTTGGCATTGCCACGCCACAGGTCCGGGGATCTAATCCCGGATTGGGCGGGGTTGACCCATCCTTTCATCCCTTAAGTGGGTCGATAAATTGGGGACCAAGCATGCTTGGGGAACTAAACGCTGGGGGTTCCGCGTGAGGCTTTCCACATTACCCTGACATATGCCTTGCACCCCAGAGCCCATGTATCACGAAAGCTGAAATGGGCACGGCAGGCCCTGGCCCACTAATGGGCTGTTTCGCCGATGAGTTTAGTTTTTTTTTTTCGTTAAACCACGTATTGCAAATTGAGGGTTACGACCGTAGCACGATATTTAAAGAAAGCAAAATAAAATTACTCAGAATGATTTGGTAATGATTTTTAACCAACGCAGTAGGCACTAATCATTTTAAATAATTAATGTGGTAACAATCTAATGTATTTAATACCCAATTCCAATAATATTCTAAGGTATTTAATTTTTAATAACACACTTTTTGAAATTGTATTGGAAATAACATACATTTAAAAATATAGTAACCGATATAATTTAATGTTAATTATACAAACAAAATACATTGTATGCACTTGAAATAAGGTAAGATTTTTAGACATTTGACAGAAATCGATAATTTGAATAAACATTTACCAACAAACACTTTTTAATCACCAAACGATAATGCAATTTAGGATCAAATTTGCCGAGTAATTTTTTACACGGTCCCTAAAATTCGTCTTTTTCAGTTTTTTTACAATAACTCGGCAAATAATTGTCATTGAATTAAAAAATTCGGGATTTTGGTTCTACTTGATCTACTTTATCGATTTATGTAGAAAAAAATTGGGGTTGCTATTCATGTTTTATTTTTTCTTATTTAAATTTAAATAAAAAATTATTAAAAATGAAAAATTGATGAAAAAACATATGTGATTTGTTTTTGGAAAATTAAGAAGTATATAATGAAAAAAAAATCTTTGTTTAATTCATTTTATTTGTAGAGGTATGAATAAAAGTTTGTGAAACTTTTTTAACATTATGGGCGTTCAACTTTGAATACTTATATCTCAGCAAATAATGCATAATAAATAATTCTTTTTTATACATAGGGTATTTTGAAGGTGTTGAACATTTTTATGTAAAAAAAATTGGGTGATGCCATTGGAATTTTCAAAGTTGGTACTAATTTTAATATGTAGACGACCCCTAATACAATTTTTGTTGCCAGTTCTCAATTCCTCGCGCTATTTCCTGAAAATTGACACCTTACACAAAATTTTTTGATCAATACCAGCCGAGAAACGAGGGGTGATTCGTTTTTTTTTTCCCCAGCTGTACTCTATATGCGCTGATGTTGCAGCTATCAATAATACAAAGTTGGTCCGTTGTACAGAGAAATACATGCTTTTGTTTCAGAGGTAAATGACACCGTTTATGTGCATGAAAAACAATTCAAATAAAACTGTATAATATTTATAAACTCGATTTAAAAAAATCTATTTGTTTGAAAGGTAAGGACACGAGATACTATCTTTTAAACTCTTTTTTTTGTCGGTCTTTCTATTCGTACAGTTTTAAAGAGAAGAATTTACAAAAACTTCAACATGCATTTAACCCTTTCCTTACGAAGGATTTTTGCTTTCGCGTAATATTTGATATGAATAACATTATCGAATCCTTAGTCGTTCGGCCATCGCGTCGTGGGCCGTTTCAGTGAGGAAACGGTTAAGCAATGGAAAAGTATGCTATTCTAAGATTTTCATGACTTTTTTTTTTGCAGAAGTCCTTCAAAATATTGAAGAAAAAACTGCATTTATACTTTATTTCATAGAGCTCTAAAAAAAACTATAAAACCTTTAAAAAGATTTTTTTTTTCAAAAATTACATCACATGTGATCACATATAGTCATATATAACTTAAATTATTTACATCGTACTTAATTCATTTGAATGACTGAATTATTGACACCTTACTTCAAGAGTATAAGGTAGAATCCTACATTTCATTCAAAAGATTCTTGACTTTTAAAGTTAAATATATTTGCAGACTCATATGAAAAAAAAATGGATTTGAAATTATTCAGGATCGTTTTAAAAAACTTTTTAAACTAGAATTGTTAAAATTCAGAGACGGACGTTAAAAAAGCCAACCTAGTTTCTGTACAACCCGTTCCTTTACAAGGGGATTTTTGTGGCAGGGAAGCCAACTTACTAGCACGGAAGTACAACAATCATAGTTTTACTTTATTATTTCTCAGTAAGGTCGGCTGGGGTAATTATGCCTAGCATCATTTTTTGAATAAAATCACCCAGTATAAAAATTTAAACTATTAATATTCCTACATACTTTTAGGAACAATGAAATCAAAAGGATTTTTCGCAATTTTTCTTATTGATATCAATAGTTATAAACAACTAAATTAACTTTTATCCAATATATATTACAAAAGTTTAATGCAATAATAAACCTTTTTCATACATTTAGACTTTAGAGGAGTATAATTATATTTAATAAAAAAAGTTCGATCATTAGTTTTGAAAATCAATTTAAAAATATGAATAAATTTTACCATGAAAATAACATATTGACACCAAACACACGTGAAAAGTACTTTAATTTGTTGATTTCACTCGTCTTGGTTGTCAATTTCCTTTCTTAAGAGCTTTAACACAGCCAATTACACATCGTAATTTAGAAACCCGGTAAAGTTAAGAAACATTACGTTAAAACAGCAGCAAAACAGTTAAACCAGCAGTCAAACAGAAACCCTAAATAAAAATTACTAGGGCGAATGCTAATTTACTGTGTCTACACTGTATATCTTCAGGGGTTTTAGGATTATTTACTGGCAATCCAGTTCCGCACGGTTTATTAGCATATATTCATCACTAGGAGCCCGTTCCAAGTTTTAAAGCGCTCTGGCAGCGTCCCAGACGGACGAACTATTTTGACGACAGAACCGGGAGAGCCCTCTGACGGGACAAAGCAAAAATACTGGGTGACGGTAACAAATATTGTTTGTTAGATTTAATAAGTTTCTTTTAAAACAATTTATGGGCTGGGGAGCCCAGTCGGTTAGGCATTCGCCTAGCATGCAGATCAGAGGTTCGGGCCCGTGCATCGCCAAAATAACTGCCGACATAAACGGCCCGTGCAGTCAAAAATGTCCGACGAATAATACCTCGTGTAGAAGGAGTGCACGTTAAATATGCTCTAAGTCCCAACGCTGCGTACGATGTCGCCCTTAACGATTGCGTTGGGTGCCTACTCAGTGTTCAGTTCGTCACTTGACTGTGGTTCTAAAATATGACGCCTTGTCGCCAATAGCCCTCGTGTATCTAGAGCTACACTCTTACAACAAAATAGTGAAATCCTCTCCAATTGGAGAAGTGCATTTTCGACACTGGAAAGGAGTGAATATTAACTCATACTGAATTAAAATCACTCGTTTGAAGTGATCTTGTCGGAGGTTTAACACACAAAGTATCCACTCCTTTCGGAGAAGTGCATTTTCCAGACTGGAGGAGTGAAATTAACTCAGACGTAGTTAAAATCGCTCGTTCGTTTTAATAGTGTACGATAATTTAAACTAAACTTTGAAACAATTTAATGAAGAATGGACGATTTGAAGGGGGAAGAATGTGGTTTGTTTGTGGGAAAGAAGACAATGCTTGAAGTAACAGTAGACATTCGAACGTTCTAGTGAGGGCGAATTAGCTGCCTGGTGGTTTATTTGTTGTGGTAAGACATCGGTTGACGTAGTTGTGGCCTCATTGTATGCATTATTGTTCTCGTTGTCAATTGCAACAAGTATTGGAAACTTGTGTAAAAATTTTAGACAATTTTAAAATGTGCACAAAACTTAAACGGTAAATATTTCTACTATAACTTGATGTTTAAATTTAGGTTAGGTTTGAATTATCGTAGCACTAGGACTACACGCGGGCTATATTGGTGTTTAAAAGAATCATTCAATGAAGAACAAAGATATATTTGAAAAGGCAAATTTCGGCGTGCCAAGCTTTCTTATTATTTGTTATTTTGAGGGGTTGAAAAGTAAATAAAAAAATGTGTAGGAGAGTAGCATCAGTTGGGAAAACGACACATAAGAAATGCACAAGTCTTTTGTGCGAAGAGCTTTGTAGTTTTGAATGTGGAGGATCAAAGGATTTAGTAAGACAATATCGTCCCCAAATAATTATTTTATTGCATTATATCCCAATACCACAAAATCTACAAAGATAAATCCATAACACAATCCTTTGCGTCCTAATACGCCAAGTCCACATGTAAACACCTTCTCAGAACCATAAAAAAAGGCCGGAGAAAAAAAATCAATCCCTTTCTTCACGTAAGAAATCCTTGCCAAGTTTTGGCAAATTCCCGCCAAATCTTGGGAATTCTCGCCACATGCTAAAAGGGCCTCAACGACTGCTCGACCCGATCAATCCCAACTATAGACGAGAAAAAAAAATCTTTTGAAAGAACAGTTACTTTAAAAGTGGTGTTTAATAAAGATAACTTTTGAAAACAAGCAATGAGCAGATAATAAAAACTTTATTTCACTGCAAGAATTAAAATTGCAATTTTCAACAAATTAATTTCGAAATAGTTTTAAAAACTATATCCCTGTAATAAAAGACTGCAACAAATCAAATTTTAAAACTGAATTAAATATTCATATTTAAGTTTTTAAAAATTATGGGGATATAGGAAAACTGACAATCAGACAGTTCGGTTCGTTTGTGTCTCTCAATAGGGGATTGTACCAATTCTTTCTTAAACACACTTTTTAAACTATAGCAAACTTACTACACTCCGTGCCAACCTAACTTGGGTAAAAACAAATAGCAAAAAGGCAGAGGGAAAAGAGCGAAGGGTCCGTTAGTTTTAAACTCTTGTAAGGGAACATTTACATACAAAATGATCTGAATACAATTTAACCAAAATACAATTTTCATTCTGATAAAATTGCCAAATTTTCTCAAATAATATTCCAATCTGTTGGACCTTAAAATGAAATTAATGTTTTAAACATGCTTTTTGGAGGGATTCACAAATAATTTATGGAACTCAATACATCCACGGAAGGATATTCTCCATAGCATATTTCTATTTACCCAACTTAGGTTGGCAAGGCGTGTAAACTTAAGATTTCATAGTAAATTAAGAAATTTTTAACTTAAAGGATAAAAGCATAGGTTTTAATATAATAAGGAAACAAATATTTTTCGGATAGAATTGAAATGCAAACTAAATTGTCTCGATAACTTGAATTTCTAGTATTTTAACCACTTCTTCCACGCTCCAGGTAAAATTTAAACAAACAGATATAAAACGCCAAAACCTTATTTTCTTTACCATCATCTACGTTTTATCGCAAAAGGATTTGGCGCATCTCCACACGCGTCACCTGACTCCCTCTCTACGTCAGAGGTAGGTGGACTTTTCGTCCCCCGCTCCGGCCTTCTGCTGGTCTAGGTGGCGTTGCCACTCTTTTTTTGTTTCTTTTTAACTGTAAGACGAAGAGACCAAATGAAGAGTTTAGTGGAAGAACGTGCTAAGTGACATTTTTGAGAAAATTGAGTTTACTTTAGGTGTGGTTTGAATTATCCTCACACTTGAGCTACACGAGGGCTATTGGCAAAGGACGTCGTAATTTAGAACTACAGTCAGGTGACGAGCCAATACCTGAATTGGCACCCAACGCAACCGTTAAATGCAACATCTTACGCAGCGAGACTTACGAGAGTATGCACTCCTTTTACACTGGGTATTATTCGTGGAGCATTTTTAGCTGCACGGGCCGTTTATGGGTGGGCAGTTATTTTGGCGATGCCCAGACCCGAATCTGGGACCTTCCGCATGCAAGGCGAATTCCTAACCGAATGTGTCCGAATATGTGTCATAATATTTGACAGGAATAACATTAGCGAATCCTTAGTCGTTCGTCCATCGTGGGCCGTTTCAGTAAGGAAAGGGTTAACAATGACAAGTTATTAGAAATTTTAAGTTAAGAATATTTCTTATGGTTTGCAAGTGGCGTTTATAACGTATCCAAGTCAGGGCCAGATCTAGAAAAATTCAGACTATAGACAACGCATTTTGGTGGCTCCTTTACGGTATGATTGCTCGTAATGATGATGCCAGTTGGCCGATTTAGCATATTTTTGCTATCATTTCATCTGCTTTCATATAAAGAGCACGGGAAAAACCACTTGATTTCGTAGAAGGCTTTCCTCAATAGGCCTATTTGGCGATGATAGCGAGAAATCGCTTAAACTGGTGTAAAGAAACTGGTTACTCGCTTTGTTTTTCTTTCGCGGCAACCCTGATTCACGCCAGAGATCAGTGGTCACGAGTCACACGTTTGTACCGCGAATGAAGAACTGAAAGAAAAACCGCTATCCTGTCGCCAAGCAGACACAATTACGGAACGACTCCTAATAAATCAAGCGCTTCTTTCCGTGTACTCTTCAAATAACATCGATCAAGACAATCACGTTTGTTCAATGTCTTAGTCAAAGTCAAGCTAAAACTAAAGTGGGGTCTATAAAATTTACTGAAGTTTTGGAGGTCTACCTACAGCATTTAGAATAATAGAAACTGCAATTTAGGGGCCCTAGGCCCGGGCCTTATATTAGAACAGATCGAGGTGTAAACGAAAAAAGGCATTTTCTCTCCGTGTTCACCTTTTTGTCACTAAGCACGTTCTTTCACTAAGCTCTTCACACGATCACCCCTCGAATTCGTCTGCGTAGGTGGGGCTGGGGGGAGGAAAGGTCGCATGAAATGTCGAGCGAAAATGGAAAAGGGCAGTCGGTTTGGATTAAAGGTAACAATAGAGAAAGGCCGAGGTCATTTTTTGAGGTTTGGGTTTTTTGATTGGTTTTATTTTGTTGGAATGCTCCTTTGAGAAATAGCTGCTTCTTTTGAGAAATAGTACAAGATAGAGATAGATTTTTTGTGCAGTTTTTATATATATATTTTTTAATTTGATTTTGCATCAAAATATATGAAAGGAGATGATAACCTTATTTATTGATATAACTTTTAAAGTACTTTAAGGTTAACTCGTCATAAACTACACTGTAAAAAATTTGGCTTGAATTTACTAACGATTACTTAGTAACTTAACAGGTTTTCACCATTTACTAGAAAATCATCTGTAACCTAAAGAAACTACTGTAGTATTACTAAGCAATACTAAGTAAATTGTTGTAACGCTTACAGCGCCACCTGGCTATCTTTTTGAGAGATGCGTAGTTTCCCTTATTGCATTGTTTTGTTTCTCGAAATTTGTTCGATCGGCAATCGGATTTAGCAAAAACTAACCGGTGATCGCGTCCGTAAATTGAAAGTGTACGAGACTAAGAGATAAAAGTCTGATTCGATATCGGTCAAAAGTGTAAATTCAATCAATGTGTTTTTCATCGAAAAATTATAACGAATCAATATCGCAACGATGAGAAACCGAAAAAAGTGGTTTTTTTTATTTTAGTACATGCGTACAAATTGCGTTAAATTATTTCTAAAACTTCATATCCGAAAGCTTTATATCGATCAAGATTTTAACCTCATTATTTACACGCAAAGGATCTGCATGTCCCGATGACCGCGTGGACAAACGTACTACTTCTCGTTGAAAGACGAGCTAATCTTGAGGTTGCGAGTTCGAATCCTGCGACCTGCTCCGGAAAAGTCGAAATAATACTTGACTAAAAGAAAATTAGTGGCGCCCTCTTGTTTAACATTTTTGAAACTGCTAGTTACTAACTCTTTCCTAGTAAAGATACTACATAAGTGGATGTATTGATTACTAGAATATATCTTGTAACGTTTACTGAAGTTTTTATAGTATGCTTGCAATTTAAATGATTGTATTGGATACTAAGCTTTAATTAGTAATATATACACATATTTCTTATGTAACATTACTAAAAAAACTTATGGAAGCTGAGTTTCCTAGAGAATTCTTAGTAACCTTACAGATTTTTTTTTTTGAGTGTACGTAAAGAAAACTTGACATACGGAAATACGAGTTTTGCTTTAGTGCATTGAATTGAACAAAGATGAAACGAATGAAGACTATAAGTAAAGAACCAATTAATGTAAGACAAAATAAGTCACAAGCACCATACAATTTTACAGGGTTCATACTATATCTATGACAATGAAATTCAGGAGTTTCTTAGGATGTTTTTCAGGAGTGCATCAATGTAAATTCAAGAGATAACGAGGAAAAAAATTAATACGTTTGTTGATTATCGTATTCGCCTAGTGACTTCACTAAACTTCAAATGATGAAACAGAAAAAGAAAATATTCCAAAGAGTTGTGCGGGGCATTCTGGGACATTAACTAGTACCACAATGTCCGAACTCTACTTTTTTGCCCAGTAGAATTATTCCGAATAAAATACGGGAAAAAACAACAGAGAAAAGAGAAAAACGATTCATGTTGATAATTTTTTTCGGGAGAGGAGAAAAATATCAGGTTTGGTTTGGTTTGAATTATCGTCGCACTAGAGCTACACGAGGGCTATTGGCGACGGGCGTCGTATTTCAGAACCAGAGTCAAGTGACGAGCCAACACCTGAATGAGCACCCAACGCAACCGTTAAGGGCGACATCGTACGCAGCGGTAGGACTTTGGAGGATATTTAACGCGCACTCCCTTACACGAGGTACTCTTCGTCGGACATTTTTGGCTGCACGGGCCGTTTGTAGGTCGGCAGTTATTTTGGCGATGCTCGGACCCGAACCTGGGACCTTTCGCATGATAGACGAGTGCCTAACCGACTGGGCTCCACAGCCCCGAAAAAATATCAGGAGCTAAGGAACAAATTCCAGGAGTTATAAGAGCCCTTAGGAAAACGTATGAAATTCAGGAGTTGTTCAGGAATTTCAGGAAGCGTACGAACCCTAAATTTAAAGGTTAACTTCCTTGTTTGGAAAGAAAAGTATTAATGCAAATGCAATTCTCAAATGGTCTTTATTATACCATTTCTATTTAGAATGTAAGCTAGCATTTTCTTCCCCATACACGAGTGCGGTTTTCTTGGAAACGGCGTGATTTATAGCTTTTTCCCCACCCTACCTGGGGAAATACTGTTTTGATTGTAAACCTCAAGCTCGCTAGGAGTAGATAAGCACCCCCCCCCCCTTTTCGCAGAAAACCCAGTGAAGGGATGGGGGAAGAGAGTCTTTTCAAAGCTTACATTCTGGCTAGAAATGGTATAGTGAACTGGTGGACTTATGCTACTGTGCAAGCAGGTTAAAAAAATTTCATTGAAAACTATCGCAAATAAGAAGTTGGCACGAAACATGGCCCTACAATAAAAACTAAAATATTACTGTGGGGCATGTGAATCCATCCAGAAAACATGCTTAAAACATTAATTTCGTTCAAGGTCAAACAGATTTGAATATTATTTGAAAAAATTTGGTAATTTTATCAGAATGAAAAGTGTATTTTGGTTATATTGTATTCAGTCATTTTGTATGTAAATCCTTACAAGAGTTTCCAATTAACTGATCAATCAATTTTTTCCTCTGCCTTTTTACTCTTTGTTTTTACCCAAGTTAGAATGGCAAGGAGTGTAGAAGCAAACGAGTATCTTGTTTAGAGTTTTAAAAAAACACAATTTTCAAATGAAAATCTCAATTAAAATATGTTTACTCCACTAACGATAAAACAGGAAGAGTTTTTAGATACCTGGCAATCGATTGCCGTGTCAATAAGTTTAAAATCGGCCGCTCATCTTCCTCAACAAAATAAAAAAAAATCTTAAAAACATTCGAAATTCGTTTCCTGACACTTCTAAGTCAAGTGAAGCGCGTCCAAAGAGGGTCGACGATTCCGAATTGAGTTCGAATTCCAGAAGAGAGAAAAAAGCGATTAGAATAGTGGCCGGATCAACTCGAACAAATATCAGTCTCACTATCGAGGATATTATACACTGCTCAAAACAATTCTAAGGGGAATGCATAGTTTAAATCCTTTGAACCCAGAATGATTCCATTTGGAATCATGAAAATATGAAAAACCTGGTAAAATAAAATTCCTACCTAAAAAATTTTAGAAACAAATTGACCCTAAATTCCTCACGTTTGCATTCTAAGGTATTTAAAAATTGGTTTTAACTTTTTGTTTAACAAATAGTTTCCAAAAAAATATTGTTATAATTTATTCAAAAGTTATGATTCCAACTTTGCCCTCCTCGAATTTTGGTTACAAAATTAAGATTTTTTTAATCTGTTTTTTTACTGTTTCATTCTGGATGCAAAATGAATCTTTTTTTCAATTAGTTTTTTTCACTTTATTTTAGGTATTTTTTTTAATAAAACCTTCTTAGAATAAGTTTCAAAGATATAAAAGGCTAAAGTTATTAATACACTTCTCACAACTATTAGGGTGGTTATTACATTAACATGGTAAAATAAAAGTCACTCTGAAACAATTTTAGAAATAAACTGACCCCAAATTATTCATGCATGCATTTTTTAGATGTTCAAAAATTGATTTTAACTGTTTTAACAATAAAGTTTTGAAATGTATTTTTATAATTTATTTATAAAAGTTATGATTTCAACTTCCCCTCACCTAAATAGTTAAAAAAAAAATTCCCCCCTTTTTTTCAACATTCTGAACGCATACTGAATATATTTCATAAATTTTAGAATTTTAGAATAAAAAAACAAAAAGTTGAGACTGAAAGGTACACAAAAGTACGCAAAGTGCTCCCTTAATTGTTTTGAGCTTTGTAATTTGCGAGCTTATAAGCTTTCTTATAAGCAGTGTTGGGCAAATTTTAATAGCAAGAACAATTAAAGATTAACAATCAATTGATAAATGTAACCACAACAACTAACAATTAATCAATTGTAATTGTGGAAAATCAAAATTAACAATTAATTGATTTTTACTTGCTTGTCAATTTTAATTAAAAATAACAATTAACCAATTTTTTTATTAGTCTTAAGCCTAAGACTTACAGCTTAATTTTCTTAAATCTTTACTCACTTCATTTTAATACATAGTTAATTGTTAGTTTTAATTATTTCACAAAACAAAAATTGCAATTATTTTAATTGAGAGTTAAAATTAACATACGTTAATCAAATTAATGTAATTGCAAAGTTGCAAGTGAAAGTTCAATTGCGATTAATTTAATTGTTATTAATTTAATCGCAATTACCTTTTTAGTCAATTAACAAGATAATTGACAAATTAATTAATTAATGCCCGACACTTCTCTCAAGTCGGATTGGAATGTCGGAGAAGCGCGGTCGAGTCGGACAATGCCGTAATTGTTTCATAAGACAACTAAAAAAGTTAATTGCAATTATTTTAATTGAGAGTTACAATTGACAATTAGTTAATCGAATTAATTTGATTGCAAGGGTGCAAGTAAAAGTTCAATTTCGATTCATTTAATTGTAATTAATTTAATTGCAAGGTGCAAGTAAAAGTTCAATTTCGATTCATTTAATTGTAATTTAATTGCAAGGTGCAAGTAAAAGTTCAATTGCTATTAATTTAATTGTAAGTCATTCAATTGCAATTACTTTTTTAATCAATTATCAAGATAATTGACAAATTAATTGATTAATGTTCTCAACACTTCTCTCTGGTCGGATTGGAATATTGGAGAAGCGCGGCCGAGTCGGACAATGCCGTAATTGTTTCATAAGACAACTAAAAAAGTTAATTGCAATTATTTTAATTGATAGTTACGATTGACATAAGTTAATCGAATTAATTTGATGGCAAGGTGCAAGTAAAAGTTCAATTGCGATTAATTTAATTGTAATTAATTTAATTGCAAGATGCAAGTAAAAGTTCAATTGCGATTCATTTAATTGTAATTAATTTAATTGCAAGGTGCAAGTAAAAGTTCAATTGCGATAATTTAATTGCAATTAATTTAATTGCAATTACTTTTTAGTCAATTAATTTAATTGCAATTACTTTTTAGTCAATTAACCAGATAATTGACAAATTAATTGATTAATGCCCGACACTTCTCTCTAGTCGGATCGGAATGTCGGAGAAGCGCGGTCGAGTCGGACAATGTCGTGAGCGCGGTTGTTCGCGCTTTCGGAGTGTGAACTTGACGGTGGAAGAGTCAATCGGGTTCATGCACACACAGAAATTTAGAATCAAGATGTCAAAGAAAAGAATAACTTGGTTGTTTTCGTACGTTTTTCTCTTAAAATTGTGTAAAGTTTAATGCATAAGGTCCTTTTTTAAAAACGTGGGAAAAAATAAAAATTTGCCAGTCACAAAAAGGTGTATTTTCAGATATTGCAACCAATTAAGCCTTCAGATAACCAACCAAGAAACAAACTTATTACCCCAAATTCATTTTCTATTTACACTATATGCTAATTTTACTGCCCACTTTATGTCACGTTTTTTCTTGTATTTTTCATTTTCTTCTTTCATAATGCAACAAAAATTTTAAACACTAAAAATGTGATAAACATTTTAAAGTGAATTTTAAGATATTTGAAATGTAAAACAAATTTGGGGCACACAAAAAAATTAAAAGGTATTTAACTATACAAGTGATTTGGACGCATGTATATCCAATTATAAATCAATACTATAGCAATGTTACTTCAAATACAGTGGACATAGATGACAGAATTCAAACGACATAAACTTTTATTAAGTTCTTTAGAGCCAAAAAATAAAACTTAACTAACTTTTGAAAAGCAAAAGACAAACTAAATTTTTAAAAGATAGAACTGCGCGATACGTTAGACAAGTCGTCGAGAGGGAAAAGAAACAAATTCTCACGTGAAATAATTCCGCACGAAATAATGATACGAAATAATTTCGCTACAGACTAAATACGAGTCTTTATGTATATTTTGAAAAACTAATTTATGAAAAAAAAATCAACTCACATAGCCAATATTGAAAACAAGTTAATACTTATGCCCGTTTGCTTATTAATCGTAGAAAGCATTAACATACGACAGCTAGTCTTTGAAAAGAACCCAATTTCCATCCACCCGTTCTTTTTTCCCCCCCGAGTCGTCCCGGGTATGGGCCTCAACTGGAGCGATTCGGTGGAAAAACAACTACAGAAGCCGTGGTGTGGATTGGCACGTAACACAGGAAAGGATAACAAATTGCACTCACCAGAGCGTTTGTTATTTAAACGTTGTCTGAAACTAGTTGGGGCATCCGGCTAAATTGCCTTTAAATAGCTTAGAATAGCTATTTTTAATTCAAAATCTATTTATAAAGTTTTATTTTTATTTTAGCAGGGAGAGGGTAATGGCTATTTAACCCTTTGTTTTTGTGTAAGACCAGTGGTATGTCATTCCTAAGGTCTCATTCACCCCTACACTCTTAAAACGAACGAGCGATTTTAACTCAGTCTGAGTTAATTTTCACTCCTCCAGTCTAGAAAATGCACTTCCCCGAAAGGAGTGGATTCTGTGTGTTAAACCTCCGACAGGATCACTCCAAACGAGTGATTTTAACTCAGTCTGAGTTAATATTCAATCCTTTTCCAGTGTCGAAAATGCACTTCTCCAACTGGAGTGGATTTCACTCTTTTGTTTTAAGAGTGTAAGAGAGATTATCAGTCCCCTACACTCCTTGCCAACCTAATTTGGGTAAATAGAAATATGCTATGGAGACGATCCTTCCGCGGATGTAGAGAGTTCCATAAATTATTTATGAATCCAGCCAGAAAACATGTTTAAAACTAAACATTAATTTCGTTAAAACAGATTTTAATATTATTCGAGAAAATTTCGCAATTTTATCAGATTGAAAAGTGTATTTTGGTAAAATTGTATTCAGATCATTTTGTATGTTAATATTACCTTACAAGAATTTCCAACTAACGGACCAACCACGCTTTTCCTCCTGCCTTTTTACTCTTTGTTATTACCCAATTGAAGTTTTATTAGCGGTTTTCTGACCAAGCTCACAAGCCTGAAAATATGTCTTCCAACCAAGAAATGACACGGAGCAAAATAGAAGAGTAAACCCGACTCAATGGACAAGTTGTATCAAACGCGAAAAGCAAAAATAATACGTTTTTCTGGTAGATTAGAAGCTAAACATTCCGATTATCGTCTTTAAAATTTTTGATCTAACCACACACAAAAAAAACATTTGAAATTTGCCGAAAATTACGTAACTGAAAACAATTACTGACGTCAAATGATATGATCTGGTGATTTTTCTAAAAGTGTCCTGATAGTTTAAATACACTTCATAAAATATGCAACCACTGCGAAATATCTTTTAAGAAAGAACAAAATAGCAATCAACACCAGTTCTCATTGATGTTTTGGAATAGCCTGTTCTTTGTTTGGTTGCAAAGTTCTTTGTTTGGTTGTAACGGGCCTTGTGGAAGAACAGGCCCTGCCTGCAACCGCTAAATACTGATCAAATACATGATCAGATTATTCATGCCATGCAAAACACGTGTTAAGTATGCCAAAACAGCATGGCTTTTTTTTATGTACAGCTCGCGTCGATACAAATTGTCAGCAGGCCAAATAATTGTTCACCTGCTGGCGACTCTAACAAAGGCACGCGTAAATCCGTCTGTGCATGTGAATACAGCCGATAAGTGATGCCGCAGTACACGTACCGAAAACCTCAACGATAACAGAAGTGTGGGGGAAGAGATAAAGTCATCTGTTGAAAGAGGCCTGGTTTTAAGACGCGAAGAATTAATGGTAAAGTGGGTATAAAGAAAGGACTTTTGGAAATGAATTCATCAAATATTGGCATAAACGTTTAGTAAATTAAAAAGTTAGAAGTGGGAACAACATAATGCTTGGGCTAAAGTTTTGGATCAATGTTGCCCTTACCAAGCCCACCCTACATACACAAATAGTATTTTTTTTTTATGAAGAAGCTGTTTTATAGTAGTTAGCAAGAAAAAGGCCGAACTTAGTTAAGTTCATTAAAAAATAGCAGTTGGGTAAACTCGCTTAAAAAAACCAAGCACGTATATAATGCTGCAACCTATAAGACCAGAGCTAATAACCAAGAATGTAACAGAGAAATATGAAAGGATTCTACTTCTCACCGGCAATTGGCCCACAAGAACGCTGTCCTAAAACCAAGTAGTTTCCGAGTTCATAACGTCCGGGCATCGGCGCAAAAGATGCAATATGATATCAAAACGATTTGTATAATTGAATACTATACAGTTTATACGCAAACAGTTTCGAAGGTAAAAGGAAACTACAAAATATCCCTAAATTGCTATATTTCTAGAGAAAATTACAAAGTAGACATTTCAGCGTCCCACCCGTCTCCCCGAGCGAACGACACATAGGGTAGACTGACCAGTGAGTGAACAGGCCCCAGTGAATGAACATTTGGTAAATACAATTAAGAAATAAGGATTGGAAATCATTCCACTAGATGGATTGGTAACACTGACTTCCTCCCATCTAGTAGGAAGCTATCTGACGTATGGTTGGTTGTCCTGGTCCTTATGTCCTGGTGTTTATTCACTGGCGAAAGCAGCTCCTTAAACGTTCATTCACTGGTGAATCTACCCTACCACAAGACTTTGAATACTTTAACCCTCTAATGCATGAATTTTTATTTTCATCCCCAAAAAATATATATGTATCCTTAATACTCACACATTATGGGAAAAATACTTTAAAAAATTTAACTGCATTAGAATTTAAATAATTTCAATTGTTAAAAAAATTTCCATTTGACAAAAACCAACTGCAAAATTCCAATTTTGATAATGATGACTAGAAAACTACTAAAAATATTTCAAAATAACCCTTTTTAACTATGATTAATTTTTCAAAACAATTTATTAGTATTTAGTACTAATATTATTATTCTTTGAATACTGCCAAAAACGTAATTTCACAACAGTTAATAACCTCACTCTTTAATTTTGAATACACTTTTACTACTGTCATCTATGAGGATTATTAGTAACTAAAACTTTAAAATGAAATGTAATAGATGAAAAAAACACAGATTTGTCTAGGAGGAGCTCTAATTTAATAGAATAAAGTGGGTTATGTTACTTGTTACCAAAGGTAACAGTATGCATTAGAGGGTTAAGCTATGTTTGATTGAAGCAACGTCTCACTAGATCTACACACAAATACGTTACGTTAGAGTAGTACTCACTTCTGCTGTGCCGCGGCGGAAGAAGGGGTGGCGGCCGGCGTCTTCTGGAGCATGTCGGCGGGCGACGAGGGCGTGGGAGGGGGGGCGGCGCCGTCACCCCGGCCCTTCTGGTGGCGCAACAGGAGCAGCCTACCGAGATCCTCGCACCACACGGACAGCAAAGCTAAAGCAAAAGAGAAGACACTGTTAGGACATCCATCCATTTACACAAAACACAAGGTTAATAACCCTTTCAGTCCCAAAAATTTACTGAACTACAGAAACATCTGATATTCACAAAATAAGCTTATTTTAGGTCAAAAATAAGAGTTCCATAAGACAAAAAAATCATTTTAATTGTGTTTTGGGTTTTTGAAATGATGCCAAAATTTTTTAACTGTAGAAAAAAGCAAAATAATTTAGAACCCTGGTCAAGAGAAGAGTTTGTTTTTTATAATTTCATTCTCTCTCTCTCTCCCTTTTTGATTAGTAAGTGTCTCAAGGTTTTTTTTTTTTGCATTTGGATTATTCATTAAAGCTACAGATCACTCCCAATAGCGAGCGTTATTTTATAACCACCCTGTAACCACCCCATTAATAATTAACAAAATCACATGGATGAGGTAATTCGTAGCTTCATTTGGACCGGAGGTCGAAAGTCTGGAGCACCCTGAATAAGTATACGAGCTAAACTTAACCTATTAACGACATTTCATGTGTAACTTAATTTGTCCTGCATAACTTTTCAGGGGGTCTTCATTTGTCTTATACATACTCAGTTGACTTAGATAAACTTAAGCAGAAATGTCTCTTTAGCGTGATAAATTTTCTTGCCATTCACCGATTATGGGTTAAGATAGAGAGCCTAAAGTTGAAATAATGTCCTGTATAACAGCTTCTACACAAGATTCATTCACATTCGAAAAAATTCAGCGAATACAGCAAGCATCCAGTTATAATTTAATTGAACTTATTATTTTTTAAAAAATTCTTTCGAATTAAAAAAAAAAAGTAGGCTAAAAATTATACACTGCTGAAAAGTTCTTATAATAAAAAGGTCGTTTGTAGGGGTTGAGATAACACTATGTCTCTCTGTACTTCATTTCAAGTTGCATAATCGTGCGATAAAGGAAACTGATTGCACAAGTCCAAAAATTCCCCCTCAAAATCAACAGACGCCTGTGTCATGTCGGTGGTTAGCCGCAAACGTCATTGGGACAATGATTGCCTCGTGTTAGTTTCGTTGTGGGGGCGGAAGAATGCGAAGAAAAGATTTCGCATAATGTATGAAAACTACCGCATAAAGTGGTCTTCGACACCGTCATATGGGGCTCCGGAAATGTTCGCTGTACAGTGTACATGTCGAGGAATAGCACTAGTAATGTTAAGTCAATAGGATATTTACACGTGGGTATGAAAAGAAATCGGACATACGGTTTTAATTGCGGTTTTTAATCAAGAAGTGGTAATTTTAAGTTAATTTGAAGTTGTAATTTTTAAGTGAAGTTTCATCTGCGGTTTTTAAATCAAGTCGTTATTATGTTAAACGCTGCTGCAGTACACTCTTAAAACAAACACTCCCAATTTACCTCAGTCTGAGTGGATTTCACTCCTCCAGACTGGAAAATGCACTTCTCCTTTTGGAGTGGATCCTTTGTGTGTTAAACCTCCGACAGGGTCACTCCAAACGAGTGATTTTAACTCAGTCTGAGAAAATATGCATGCCTTTAGGGTGTCGAAAATGCACTTCTCCAACTGGAGTGGATTTCACTCTTTTGTTTTAAGAGTGTAGCAATGTACTGCATCACGTATTTTCGGAACTTCAAACTTTCATCTAATTAAAAATTCTTGATTGAAAACCCCACATGTAAAACGTAAGTGTGGTTTTAGCTTCCGCCGCACTTGAAAGTTCCATAAACTTAGCATCATCACTGCCATTATCGCCTTGCATTATCCGGCACCATGAATACGTCACGATTGTGTCTAAAACAAGGCTAAGAGTCACTTTTGTACTCAAGGGGAAGAAAGGCGAGGGGACGGAGGGAAAAGGTGTAAGGACGGACAGACGGACTGATATTTCCATCATGTCAATACCTACTCTCCATTTTTTTTTCCAAATTCATTCGAACAAAGTAAATCATTCGAATATAGTTTCTAAATTCCTTCGAATAATCAAAATTCGAAAAAAAAGGAAAGTACACTGTAAAAAATTTGGCTTGAATTTACTAACGATTACTTAGTAACTTTACAGGTTTTCACCATTTACTAGAAAATCATCTGTAACCTAAAGAAACTACTGTAGTAATACTAAACAATACTAAGTAAATTGATGTTACGCTTACAGCGCCCCCTGGCTATCTTTTCTAGAGATTATGACGAATCGATATCGCAACGATAAAAAACCTAAAAACGTGTTTTTTTTTATTTTAGTATATAAAAACTACGTTAAATTATTTCGAAAACTTCATATCCGAAAAAAAAAATGAATCTTAAAATTTCCTAATCAATAACATAAAACGCCTTTAACGATCAAGATTTTAACCTCTTTATTTACACGCAACCAAAATGCAAGTCCCCGATAGCAGAGAGGACTAACGCGCTGTTCCACGGATCCCGATAATCTTGGGTTCTGTCCTCGGGAAGTTCGAAATAAAACCTGACTAACAGAAAAATTAGTGGCGCCCTCTGGTTTTAAACTTTTGTAACCAGTTTACTACCAGTTTCTTTGTAAACATACAAGAAAATCCCCTGTAAAATCTACTAATTTTTCTTAGTACAACTTACTAAGCTTTAATTAGTAATATATACACATATTTCTTATGTAACACTACTAAAAAAACTTATGGAAGCTGAGTTTCCTAGAGAATTCTTAGTAACCTTACAGATATTTTTTTAGAGTGTAGGCTAAAAATCATACCTTGAACCCCATTTTGTTTGTAAACTCAATGTAGTCGTATTAGAATGAAAGATAAAGAAGTGAAAACGAAGCAGTTTTGAAAAAAAGAACTTTGGATTATGACTGTAGTCGTGAAGTATATACTTGATAACCAATAGGAGTCCAGAAATATGAATATTCTAATCAGTAGTTTTTTCTGAAGGCAATTTATAACAACAATAAAATGTTGGAATTTAATAAATTTTAAATGACAATATAAGATATCTTACGTTATTTAAACTTAAACAAAATATTCACTTCATTTACTTAGTAGGGGATGGGAATTCGTTGTGTCTTTTGTTAATGTCATGTACGCGTGGATTGTCACTAAAAAGCGATGGGTTGCTCATGTGTCGACCTCGTCATTTTTTCCCGGTTCTTATTCACTAGGTCTGTATGAATGTGTTAAAGCTTCGTCAGAGGATACAAAATACACGAGGAAGTATCAACAAAAGTTTTAAGCAAATAGTTGGGTGAAGTTATAACTAATATAAAAATAGAAAACTACCAAGAGCAGATTTAAGTCGATGTTAAAGAAATTTGCATTTAAACAGGTAAAAACTAAAATCGAAGAAATGAAGAATAAGGTGTTTAGATACCTATCTACTCAAAACACAAGTTAACTAAAAAATATTTCTTTATTATGTTGTGATGATCGAGACCAACATTTTTCTCGGGAACTATAAAAGATAAACATATTTTGTTTTGTTATTTTCCCCCCAATAATAGCTCTTTAATTTAAAATGAGGAATTTTAAATATCTCTGTTCTTAAAAAAATCACTGTATTAGTATTTTTTTTTTAATATTTTGAAATATCCTCAGTTTAAATCAAAGAGCTTTATGTAAGGAACAAATATTAAAAAAAAAGTTAATAATAACATCTCACAGTTCCTGAGAAAAATAATAAGGACAATTAACAAGGACCAGATAGAACCATCCTACTCCCCTGAATCTCAAGATTTTAAATGTTCTATGGCTCTTTCTATGGTGCATTTTGTACTTAATAAAAAAATAGTTTTGTTTGATCAATTTATTAAACAAAGTCATTTTAACAGTGAAATTACAAAATTTGAAAATTCTCCGCGTAATAATGAATTTAAAACGCTAGAAACACCAATACCCATGCTGCCAATAATCCGAACATAGCGGGATCTCACAGACCCAATTCCTCCACAATTTCACAACCGCCGGTCACCTAATAGGGTTAATGTTGGGAGGGACACCGAAATTGTCACACCAGAAAGAGAAGAAAAAAATAAGTCCTCCGACGTAGTAGCAGTTCAAAAAAAGGTACATTATAAAGTCAAGGCCATCACACCTGTTTGCTTGCGTTACCCAATACGAGAGTTTTATTTCACAATGCGCAACAGCAGAAAAAGTGAAATAAAAAAGAAAATTAAGAAAGAAATTTCACTTTTCTTTTTCCCTCTTTTATGAATTAAGGATGGTTATGGATATAGTGTGTTGTTTTGTACCCGTTTTTTTTAACAGGGTTCAAACACATTTTTAAAAAAATCCAGGAGTTTTCCAGGACTATTCCAGGAGTTACTAAAATTTTTCCAGGAGGTACAGAAAACCAAAATGATTACAAAACGACTAATTCACTGCCATATTTATTACTACAAACACACACTTCAAAAGGAATGACTTTCAACAATAAATCCCCTTCTTTAATTTTTAACATATTTTAAATCTTCTTGTTCTTTAGTCCCCCAGGCTTTTCTTTTAACATCGGCTCAATCGTACTAAGAAGAGTCTGCTTTTCAGAAGCACTGCAACATAAGTTCAATTTTGAAATCAAAGGCAGATCACCTTTCTTCCTTGCCTCTAGTGTGTGCTGCATTAACTATATAGTTTACCGATTTTTTTTATTTGAATTAAAAAGAAAAAAATTCTACACTTTAAAAGTTAAAAAAAAAAAGGAAAATAACTATTTGAAAAATTTAACCATAAAATGAAAAAATCCAGGAGTTTTTAAAATAATTTCAAATTTCCAGGAGTCCCAGTAAAATTCAAGGAGTTTTTTAGGGCCCTGGAAAAAAAATTATAATTTCCAGGAGCTTTCCAGGAATTCCAGGAGGCGTACGAACCCTGCAATTAAAATATTGGATTGTGTTGTTACATGAAAACTCTAGTTGTAAAACTCACATTCTTCAAAGTATAGTGTCCGGTGTGAGCAGTGGCTATTTTGTCAAATTGAATTTACGACCGTCGAAAGTCGTTAATGAACGGATTCTGTAGCTTAGTTACACTTTAGAGAATTATGCAAATAGATACCAATTTGTATTTAAGATAATATAAATTGTCGAGTTGAAAAACTCACGTTAGAGCATAATTAAGATGTGGGGTCTGATCACTTCATTGTCGATTTCAATCTTTAGAATTTAACATTGTCATATCTTACTATGAACGGAGCAGGCCCTATTCCCTATATCTTAGCTATACTTTGTAAAAAGAGAGTTTTGCAACTGGAACCTTCATATACAGAAACCTGTATGCAATTTTTTTTTTTTTTGCTTAGAGTCAAAAGAACAATATATTAAATACAAATGTTTGATTGAATGATTGGACCAAATCCGCATCACGTAAATTAGCATTGGAAATAGATAAATTTGCATCAATAAAATATTACCATTCCAAAATATTGTACCAACAAATTTACTAGTTTTAACCTGCTGAAATCGAATCTTAAAATTAAAAAAAAAAATATTTTCAAACAATAATTTAAAGATATAATTATTTACAATCAAGATTAAATGTAAACTTTACACTATCTAGACTTCTTTCAATATAATTACATTACACATGGAATTTCCACCGCAAACTCTAAAGAACACATTATGTTGGAATAAAACCTCATCAAAGAAATCTATTTTAGACAAAAATATACTGAATGAAAAACTTCTGTATAATCAACATCGTGTAAAATCAAGTGCACAAAAAAATCATCATCAAAAAATCTAATTTCTCCATAGACATGTAAAATATTTAACAGGAATATCCTGAACCAAAAATTAAAACTGAAATAAAACAGCAACAGAGACAAACTGCTCCCACTAAACAAACCCAAACCCGACATTTCCATTCGGAATCGTATCGAAGGTCTCTTTTACGAAACCGAAAAGTTCCAGCGAGTACCGGTGTTGAAAGCTGGCTTTTTGCCAGCAAAAGCTACGTTTTCGGAACATTAGAACGAAAAAAAGAATATATTTTTTAAGTCCTTGTCTTTGATTATGTCTGATTAAGTTTTCCTTAAACGCAGACAAGAGACGAGCAGATTATGTTTGTGTGTGATTGAAGGCATTGTAAGTCTTCTTTACCTAGAAAAGGAGAGCGAATTCGCTAAATTTTTCAGGTATTGATTTCGACTGAGAGCGAATCCGAAACTTTTAAAATAGGTATTTTCAAATGAAGAGTTTGCACAAAGTGTAAAATAAATTTTTAATTATTTTTAAATGGTTACATGTTATAGTTAAGCGATTAAAAAAAAACACGTTCAGTCATGCAAAAGAACAAGTAAGCATAAAAGTAAGTACAAAAATGCCGGGCCACAAACACGGGTTAGGTTAGGTTAGATTTGAATTATCGTCGCTCTAGAGCTACACGAGGGCTATCAAACCAATACCACCTAGATTAGAAGGCCGAAGAACTAAGCAACACAACGTCACACTAGTGGACCAATTTCGATTTGCTGACCAATAACGTCGTACCTAAAGATGACGTCGCATCTTGATTTATCTTATCTTAAAATAGTATTCAAATACAAGATCTAGTCACGAATGATCATTGGTCAAAAACACAGAATAGGTCCACTAATATGACGTCAAGCATTTAATTCACCGGCCTTCTAATCTAGGTGGTATTGATCAAACACGGGTTGCAATCATCTGCCACGTCATCAATATGATACATTTAAAGAAGCATAACTCTACTACAAATTAATGCATAGAAATTTAAAAAGCAGTTAATATATTCTTTATCATCAAAAGTTCGGATATCTAAATGTCATCAAAATGATGATATTAGATATCAAGTTTTGTGGTGGGTGTTCATTTTTTTTTCCTCATTGACGACTTCTTTTTTAGGGGGAATTGCGCGCTGGACCGGGGGTTTCCAAACTCAAGTGCCTCAATGTTAATCCAATTTGGAAAAAAACTATTTTCTCTGCCACATTTCTTCGGCTGTGTTGAATATTTTTGCTAGCGGTTTTTTTTAATAATAAATTTAGATAACTTACATGTCTCTGTGCTCCCACTTTTTAAAATTACTAAGTATACTTTCTGTAAAATTATTTATTCAAAATTTTAAAAAAATCGAACTAATATCAAAAAGTGGGATTGCCGGGACCTGTAAGTCAGCTACATTTGTCACAAAAAAATTCAGCTTGAAAAATATTCAATAAAGCCGGAGAAATGTGGCAGAATTTTTTTTTTCTCTATTGGATTAACGGTAATGCACTTTGCTTTGGAGACCCCAGATCCAGCGCGTCCATTCCCCCTTAAATACCATGGACACCTTATTTCTGAATAAACACGGTAAATATAAGTTTTTTTTAATTCGCTTTTAAATAGTCGTACATAAATTGTGCAGGACTATCCAATCGTCGTTAAAGGGGTAATCCATAATATCTAAGATTTTAATATCCATTTAAATTGTGGGACCGGGGATAAGTTATATGAAAAAAGGAAGAAAAACTTTTATCAAGTAAATTTGTATCCCTTACTTTCTCGGAACTCAATATACTCGAAAACAAAAACTTTTTTTTCCCTTTCTGCAAGAAAAAAAAATTATAGAGAAACTATTGACGTCACAGTGAGTTTCGTAGACCGCCAAGCTACGTCAGCCGACAATTGCAAAAAGCCGAAAAAACACAAAGGCAAGTAATGCGATGAGCAAGAGAACAAACACCTCACGTGGGTGCATAAAAGTGTAACAAAATAATATATTACTAATTAAAACAAGTATGAAAATAAGGTTTATATAATAAGGGTATATATGAGTTATTTTACAAGGTATATTTGAAGCAATAAACATTTTACAATTTCAAAGATTTTCGATATGTGTTTTCAGACGTGAGAAAAGAATGGATGTGTGAAAGGGACTGTAAAACGGATGTGTCATGTTGACGAGCTTAAGTCGGACTTCCTCCCTTGTGGCGCTCAATAAAAACGAAAGCAGCCCCATTTTGCCTTAACCCATTCAGTCCCAAAAATTTACTACGCTACAGAAACATCTGATATTCACAAAATAAGCTTATTTTAGGTCAAATATACGAATTCCATAAGAAAAAAAAATCCATTTAAATTTTTTATATGGTTTTTGAAACAATGCCAAAATTCTTTAACTGTGGAAAACAACAAAATAAAAAAAATATATATTACCTAAAAAACACTTCGAGTTATATATTTTAAGGTATCTGACCATATTATTAAAAAAAATTTAGTAATTATTTTAACCGAAATAGTTTAAATTGTGTTTTAAATATGTGGAACTGAAGTGAACTTATCAAAAATCAGGAGAAACGCTTGTTGACTATTTTCTAAATAAAAAAAGTAGTAGTTCTGACTTCTTTTGAGATAAAAGTAAAATTTTGTCCTATAGAACAGAGTGTGAAGAATCGAATAATGTGTGTTTGGATGTCATAGCGGGACATAAGCATTTTGAAAAAAATATTGAAAGTGATGATGCCAAATGGCATCACTGGGACTGAAAGGGTTAAAATAGGGTAGTTTTCTACTCTGCGTTCGGTTACCGAGTGGCATTAGAAACAACAACATAATTATAGTCTGTTCATTCCGATGTTTTCCATGCAGACTTTTAAGAAATTGTTTATGTGTTAATGTTCTTACGAAAACCAAAGTCATTGAAATTTTTTATTAATAAAAAATTTTATAAATTGCGCAATAGGTTTGTTTGACAACGATCTGGATATTTTTTTAATATGTCATTTGGAAGTTTTCAAAGCTATATATGTGTTCAAATTGTTAACTGATTACGTGTCTTTTTAAACTCTTTTTTAGTGTATTTGCATTTTTATTTTGGTGTTTTAATTGTGTCTGTTTTTCATTGCACCCTCTTTAATAGGATTCTTTTATCTATAGTGTGCATTTTATAAACTAATAAATATAGAGAAGACAACCACGCATTGTACACTCCAAAAAATGAATGCTCAAAAACGACGAAATTTTCCTTAATTTTGACGATTCCGTTACTGGCAAATGCTCCGAGTTTTCGTTTTCCCAAAGTGAAGAAATTTGAATAGTCGTTGAGTATTTGAATGTCGTCTAATCTAAAGAAATATTTCGTCATTTTTGAGCATGTGAGTGCAACAATGAGATTCAGTTTCCTCAAAATCAAGATACAGAATCGTCAAATCACGATCGTAAAAGTGAGGATTCGCGTTTACTCAAAAGTCACGTGATAGTTTGACGAAACAATCCTCAAAATTAACGAAACGAGGCTTGAGGATTCATGAATCGTCAAAAATGAAAGTGTTATTTCTGAGAGTGTACTCGGCTAATCGTAGAGTGAAGAAATCCGATTAACATTCCATTTCGATCAAATACACTGCTCAAAACAATTAGGGGAGCACTTTTTAATTCCAACTTTAACTTCACTCCCAACTTTTTAATTTTTATCCTATAAATCTAAAATTTGTTAAATAGGTTCACTATGCATTCGAAATGAAATAGTAAAAAACAGGAGAAAAAATCTTAAGGTTTTAATACTTAAATTTAAAGGGGGGAAATGGAATAATAACTTTTTAATAAATTACAACAATAATTATTTCAAAACTTTTTTGTTAAAAAGTTGAAACATACTTTTAAACATCTAAAAAATGCACGCATGAAAAATTTAGGGTCAATTTATTTTCTAAGACTGTTTTAAAGTGAAATTTATTTTGCCATATTTTTCATATTTTCAGTAATATAAAAAAAATTAAATTCTTTAAAATACGTTATTCTTCCATCTAACAATGTATCTAACGATACATAAGTGGCTAATTTATCTTAGTCAGAAAAAAATCACGAGCTGATGATTCCCAATGGAATCATTGGGAGCGAAAGAGTTTAAAACATGTGCTCCCCTAATTGTTTTGAGCAGTGTACATCAGTTACACTTTTCTCAAACCAGAGCAACTGATTCTGTCACACGGATACTTCGGCTTTCACTTTTCAGGAAGAAAGCGCTCTTCTAGGAAGGGTTTGGGTACTTTTCGTTTCTGATTTCGATCGATACGACGACGAGATGCCTGGCTACCTTGTACAGGAGTGAAACTCGAAGTAGAGTCCTCTGGCGATAGGGTCTGGAGATGAAAAGCATTGCTAGGAGGAAAAATCCCGGAATTTCTAATATTGCAGCGAAATTTTATTATTATAATTTTGCAGAACAATTATACACTGAATGCAATTAATTCCTTTTTTATCATCTCAAAATAATTATTCATAACAATGTTTAGTTTAGTGCGAATTATCATCGCACTAGAGCTACACGAGGGCTATTGGCGACGTGCGTCGTATTTTGGAGCCACAGTCAAGTGACGAGCCGACACCAGAGTAGGAAGCCAACGCAACTGTTAAGGAAGACATCGTACGCAGTGTTAGGACTTTATTCAACGTGCGCTCCCTCCACACGGGGTATTATTCGTCGGACATTTTTGACTGCACGGAGCGATTTATTATAGGTCGGCAGTAATTTTGTCGATGCCCGGACCCAAACTTGGGACCTTCCGCATGCGAGGCGAATGCATAGCCAATTGGGCTCCAAAGCCCTTCAACACCGTAGGAATTTCGTCCCTTTCGGGATTATGTCCAGTCGGACTTTCGGCATTTCGGCTGTCGATATTATGTCCAAAACCGCGGAAAAATGTATGTGTTGACATCATTCACAAAGCAGTCGTTAATATGTAAAAAGCTATTAATATTTGAAGAGTACACGGGAAGAACCGATTGATTAATTAGGCGGACGCCCGCAATTGTCTGCTTGGCTGACATTTGGCGGCAGAAAACCGGTTTCTCTCTTCTTCGCTTGGTCCAAGAGCCGGGATCGTCAATCGCCTGAATCTTGGTAGCTAGGAACCACAGAGATCGTAGTTAAAGTATTAGAGTGGCAGATCACGTGACCAACAACAATAACTTCATTGGGGCTCTTCTGGGAGCTCCTTGTGCGCCCCGTCGTTAGCATTGGAGGTCACGTGATCTGCCACTCTATTACTTAAACTATGATCTCTGGTGGTGTGAACTGATTTCCTTACACAAGTTTAGGCGATCACTCGCTATCATCGCCAATGTGGCCTGCTAAGGAAACTTCTCTACAAAATCAATCGGTTTTTCCCGTGTACTCTTCATTTATAAAACCAGGAACAAAAAAAAAAAACCCACAGGTGTCTTTCGGTTCTCATTGTGTGTACGCAAGCAATCATGGCGAAGACGGATGGGAAATAAGAGACTTGTTATGAGCCGTCTAGCCGCTCGCGGAGAAATGCGACCCCTTTTCCGGGATTACCGTGCATCACACTTCAGGAAGTGAGGCAAGAAAGGAGGCTTTACAGGGGGGTTTGGAGTCTTTCCAAAGAACGGTTTAGAAATGGTTTTATAGGGTCCCCGAATATTAAATCCGTAGAAACCCGTGATCAACCCTCTAATGCATACTAACAAGTAACATAATCTACTTTATTCTATTAAAGTAGAGCTCCCTCTCGACAAATTTGTTTTTTTTCATCTATTACATTCCATTTTGAAGTTTAAGTTACTAATAATCTCTTTTGAAGTTTAAGTTACTAATATACATGACAATAGTAAAAGTGCATTCAAAATTAAAGAGTGTGGTTATTAACTGTATATAATATTAGTACTAAATAAAAGTATAATAATATTAGTACTAAATACATCATATAAATTGTTTTGAAAAAATAATTATAGTTGGTTTTTATCAAATGGAAATTTTAAAAAAAAATCGAATCTTCAAATTTGTGACACAGTTTCAAAAATGATTTAACTACAAACAAATCCTTTTAGAAATAAAAAAAAAATACTTAAAAAATAAATGACTAATAGTAACAATATAACGAAGCAATCTTTTCTTCAGCATCCTTAGTGACTCCTTATCCCAAACCCTTTGGAGACTTAAAAAACATACGCGCCTGGAGCTAATTTATTAATAGGATGAACCCAACGAACGGCGCTACTAAAATTAGCATCCAGGGATGTTAAATGCGTGCGATTTTACACTACCAACCAGAAAGATTTGGTTTTTTTAAACACATTCCCAGGATTTTTCTCCGTTAAACTGGGGATTGTGCCAGGTTTGGTCGCGTCAAAACATCGCCTAGGTTATTTACAAGTACGAATCTTCTACTTGAGTTGAATAATTAAGGAAAATCGGGACGAATTAAACAATGAAATATTCAACGTCTAATTAAAGTTTAACAGTAATTAATCAATTTAAATACAGTCAAATTAGGTTACAACGAACGTTCTAGTGGAACACCTAGCATATTCGGGCCATAGTGCTATTTGGCGACTTTTGGCGTTCGGTTCGGCTAGTATACGTTTTCGCTACTTGGCTGCAAAAATTAAGCCGCCAAATCGAGACTGGCCCAAATACGCTAGCAGTACCGTTTTAGTTTATATAGACAACTAGCTTATAACGTTAAAAACAATCGGTCCCTTGAATTGAGAAAATATTTTAATGTTATAATATTTTGCTTATAGCCACAATTTTATTATGCTCTGCTATATTTATTTTATTATAATTAAATCATTGGTTATAACGCTGAAAATATACGTCAATACGATATCCCAAATGCCTTTTTTTTATCGCTTTCACTATTTAAGTTTTAATTTATTCGCCAAATGATTCGAAAAGTCGCCAAATTTGAAATTAATTTCCCATTTAAAAATTATTGTAAAATTTGAAACTTTTTAAGGATTGATTACAATGAAACTTTATCTTCCCAATGTTCTAAATTTCAAAGAAAATCAAACAGTATTTTGTTTGCGGGTCTATTTTTGAATAATCAGAATAAATAACAGTATATCAATGGTAGACAAATATGACATCAATTCCAGAAAAAAAAAAAACAAGAAATCGAGTTATGATAGGACAAGCTACAAGTCAAAATTCCGTTAAATCTTATCAGTAAACAGAAACGAACTTTAATCCATGGTACAAACCCACATATACTTGCTTAATCATGAACATTTATTTAGAATAGCCTCAAAAATGAAAATTTTATTGTAATATATCAGTATTTTTGCCATATCAGTATTAGCTTAACTTTTGCTGAATTTGTTTGAACAGGTAGTAAGCAATACTAACACGATTTGAAGTAAAATATGCCGAGGATACATAACACCTAGTTCTCAAATTAGTATACATTTGTCAAAGCATATAATTGCGACAAGGTTCACTTTCCTCTTTTAAATAAGTTTTAGGGGAGAAAGGCAATATTCGCTTAGAGCGTTTTCCGTATTTTGTGCTTTGTTTTTTTACGATAACTTTAAATTTTAAGAGTTAATAATTAATAAGATTTAATTTATCATGCACTTTAAGAATTAAGCGGTCAGTGGCTGAGAGGTTACACGTCTCCGCCTCGTAAGCCCAATATTGCGGGTTTGAGCCCCGGTTGAGTCGACGGATTTTCTGGATGGGAAAATTCTGGGCACGCATGTCTTATGATTATGTGGCATGGAAGATATCCCTGGAGGGCCCATTCGGCTTGGGCTCTCTCGGCAAAATTAAATCTCCCCATACTTAAACATCAACAGATAGCTCAGATTCATTGTAATCAGCGTCAAAATTGGTAGCGAGAGTTGCCTAGATGGTGCCACAAAAATGGCTCTCAGTTCTGGGGAATATGCCGAGTCTGCAAAAGGATTGACGGCCAATGTTGCAGCCCCATTAGAGAAAAAAAATCATGTACTTTTATCCATTTGGAAAACTTTGTCATGTCTTCAAAAATACCCAATTCGTTTTTTTAATAAATACTTTAGGTGAAATAAATTTAATTTCAAACTTATGCAGCGAAAACAACCATGCATATGTACCCACTACCAGGACGTTCGACAGGGGATATAGGTTTTTCTTCGACCCATAAATTTTATTTATAATATTGTCATACAAAACGTAACATTATTGATTACTCAAGTAAAAACAAAAGTTGTGCAATTTGAATGCTAGTAAAATTATTACACTACATGAAACACGCGGGCATTTGTTACAAGCAGATGGATTGTCAGTAAAAACAGACTGTTTGAATGACATATGTAACATTGCGTGATAAAATTGCTAGAATTTGGTAACAAGCGTTATAAATATGGAAAGCCAAATAATGCAAAAATTAATAATACATGAATCAGACAGCCGGAAACAGTAGTTTGCGAATATTTCATTCACACGTTACTAAGTATTAAAGGGACGTGTTAAGTTTGCTTGATTTCAATAACATATTACTATCCAGATCAAATAAAGAATGTACTGATTTGTATAGTTGAATTCGGATACAGTAAATATAGCAGTGTTTATAATTACGTTATAAACTAGCATAGAATGTTTTTCTGATTTTGTATAAGGTGTCGGTTATGATAATTGACTAATTTTTTCTTGAAAAAATAAAATTCATATACATAGATGGGGTAAAATTATAACCGATGTTTGTTATCGTTTTATAATAGAACTGCATAATTTTTCTAAACATTGAAATAAGTTATATTTAATAATCTAGAATCTTCTATGTTATCACATAGTTTAGCGACAGAAAAAACGTATGATTTTGACAGACAAAACAATGCATTTGCCAATAATGTCACACTTGAGAAGGAAGAAAAACTGACACTATATTATTTGAGATTTCCAAATATGTCATTTAACAAATTGATGTGCTTAAAGTAACAAAAGGTGGAAAATAAGAAGTAGACATAAAAAAAGAAAGAAAATTAAACCACATTTTCAATGAAATAAACGCAAATAAAGTATTTAGTTTTAACTGGCTTTTATAAAAAAATATATTAACGGTAGTAACAGTACATTTAACAAACAATTCCACGCCATTTTCCTGTCCAGTTTTTGTTATTTAATAACTGTTATTACTTTCAATTACCTAATATGTAGTAAGGTAATGAAGGAATTGAATAAAATTGGAAATGGAGAATTTTATGGGTGTTTTTTTTTCAAGTTTTTGAACATTGGTCCGTCCGTCTGACTGAAACCAATCTACAGTTCGAACTACAAAAGATACAGACTTCAAATTTGGTACACAAGTACCCATCGGTTTAAAGATAAAATTGCGCATGTGCAAAACGAAGCTGAAGAATGTTTTAGATTTAAAATTTATTGAAATTATCTTGTGACGGTCACATTTAAATGCTTGAATTGATTTATTGAGAGTTTTGGTTGAAATAACGTCAAACTTGAACTACATTATGACTATTTTATTAGCAATATGTGTTGTAATTTCAACCCGTTTGCAAGTGAAAAGGCAAGGCACATATATGGCACCCAACCGTTTGCAGTGACATCGCATACACGAGGGCTATTGGCAACGGGCGTCGTATTTTAGAACCACAGTCAAGTGACAAGCACATGCTGCGCCTGGACTTTTAGAACACGACCGATTTTAATGTACAGTTCCGCTTTAATTATTAGGTTTTTTTAATGTTCAGTCTCTCTCTTAATTTACAGATGGACAGGCGAAGATAGAACCTGCAATAACACCCCTTAACCCACCGTGCTACGGCGTCTTCGGTGAAAGACGTAAGTCGACCAACAACCAAAACGACCGTTAAAATCCGCGATGAAAAACAATAAAATTTGCTGTTTTCAGCAGGACGTTTTCACCATGCATTTTGTCTCAAATTCACTTTCTTTTACCTTCGAATTAATGCGTCGCAGCGACTCAGGTGAGGCAGCTGAGCAAATCCAGGAACTCATACGGAATTGGTATGAAATAATGGTAACTGATAAATTTGTCGAAAATTGTTTTAACATTCGTATCGGTAGTACAAAAGGATGATTATGATAATAATGTTGACTAAATGCGTTTATTGAGAACTTTTGGTCAGAGAAATTAAGCAAAATTTAACACTAACACTAGTGAGATAAATTTGTTTGGGCAAATCATTAAGGCCAAAAAGTCCGCAGAAATATAGCAACTTTTTTTCTAATGAGTTTTACACTTAGAGTAAAAGCTACCAATTGATTGCAATTCAAAAAAATAGTATGATGGCCACATCTTGTCAGAACGTAAAAATTTCCATGAAATAACTTCCTCAATGAAACATAGTAGAATGCTCAAAAATGAAGAAATACAAAACATTAAACCTTAAAGGGAAATGGGAATGCTGGATCACGGGTCTCCAAAAGTGCCTCAGGGTTAATCCAATGGAGAAAAATATTTCCTCTGCCATATTTCTTCGGCTGTATTAAATATTTTTTTACAAACGGATTTAAATGTGTTAAATGCAGCTGACTTACAGGTCCCGACAATCCCACTTTTTGAAATTAGTTCGATTTTTTTTTAAATTTTGAATAAATAATTTTACAAAAAATATTCGAACCAATTTTAAAAAGTGGGATTACAGGGACCTGTAAGTTATCTACATTTATTATTTAAAAAAAACAGCTTTAAAAAATATTCAATACAGCCGGAGAAATGTGGCAGAGAATATAGTTTTTCCCCCATTGGATTAACATTGAGGCACTTGAGTTTGGAGACCAACGGTCCAGCGCGCCCCCATTAACAGCTTCTAATCATATCGGAAGGTCCACTTGCTGACACTTCCTCTGAAGAACAACTTAAATATGCAAAAGGAATTTTCGTATTTTAGCTTCCACACTACGTTTATAACGTAAAAAGTGGAAGGTATTATGATTGTTCAGTCCGTCCGTCTGTCACCCAGTTTTCTAGCATTCGTATTCCATACCTTCCTTGATTTTTAAAAGAATTCTAATCAATGGTTTTCTACGCACCTATTCTCTTTCAGCTTGCTCAAGATATGAATAGTTATTACAAATCCAGCATTGCCGAGTAAAAACCAAGTTGGCTTTTTGTTCATAGAAAAAATACGCTTAAAAGAAAAAAAGATTTTTCCTCATTTAAAAGTTCTCAATTACAATATTTATTTCAAAGTATTTCACTCAAATCAGCAGCTTCCAAATTAAAGCGAGAGTTAGTTAAACTAACAAGTTTTTTTTTTTAAACTTCCTCAGCACACACGATTTTGGTGTAAAATATTGATGCAAAAAGTATTAATAATATATAATATAAAGTATTAATAATATAATTACTTTACTAACCAGTAACACAGTCATGGATTTATTATACATTATTAACACAAATTGTATAAACTTTTACATAAATGCAGCAATTTTATTATTCAACCCTGGTTACAGTTATGTCACACCAAATGAAGAGCAGAGTGCGATATCGCAATCGCCATAGCAAAAAAACAAAGAGAACAGGGAAAAATCCGAAAAACCTTTTACATCTGTCTCAATAAAAGGATGACAAAACATTTTCAAGGAAACTTTGGCTTTTTTTTTTCAGCGCAGCAATTTTATTTTTGTTTTAATTAATCGGATTCCTGTACTGCGAGAGTGAGGTGAGATAGGGTGATATTTCCGTCATTGAAAAATCGGACTGAATGTCGAACTATTTTTGCAAATAAAGGGAAAAACTGGAATAATTAATCTAGTTACACAGAACAAATCCATTTACAAGTAGAGGATTAAAGTAAGACAAATCCCAAATACAAAAAACTAAAAGGGTACACCAAAAGAAAAAAAAAGGAATAAAAAATATTAAAATTAAAAAAGCCAGTTAGATCAATTATAAAATATTTATAAAAAAGCGAAGTTGCAAATAAAGTTTACAATAAATGAATTAATAAGGCAAGATATTAGACAAGCATATTTTTTTTAAAAATCAGTATTAGACAAAAAAAAAAATTGTCAACATAATCCTGAAGACCATTAAAATTTTTATAAAATTTAAAAAGTCAAAAATTCTCAATATAATTATATTTATTGGGCAGGGACTTGAAAATGGGAAATAATCGGGTAATTCATGAGATCAAAACAGGATCACATCCCTGTTAATCGCGGTTCGATTCTAACAGCGTTAACTGTTTGGAACTGGTTGGGGGGCGATGCGTAAGATGTGCTTCTGTAGAACTTATGGCAAAGAAACAAAGTGCTACATTCGATATTACTTTAATTAATTTATAAAACAATACAAAATGGTTGTACAAAAAGAACTCGAACATATAGTGAGGTAGCAACTTGCTGGTTTACAAAATTTCGTTAATTCGAACAGTACGAGAGCTTCTCTTCTCGAGAGAGCGAGTGAGAGTCACACACTGGGAAAGAAAACACGTTCACTTCCTTTAAATTAAAAGTTCCGGAGTCATCTCAGTTCACTTCACGTGGTGGTGATTTGCATCAGTATTTTTCCGAGACTGGTGGAGTGAAGCGTGGGTCGTGTGGTAGCTCTTGTGCAGACCATCCTCCGCCTCCGTTGGACGGCTCGTCCAACTCGAATCTTCGGGAAGGGGACAGATCTGAGTGATGGGTCTTCTGTACACTCCGGAGGTCGTGCGGACTTCAACAACCCGCACGTTACCGTCTTGGCCAGGGAAGGTCTTCTGTATCCGGGCTAGGTTCCATTTCATCGGTGGCTGGTTGGGGTCCTTGAGAAGAACTAGCTGGTCAACCTTGAGGTTAGGCTGAGCAGTTCTCCACTTGGCTCTGGTCTGAAGTTCGTTGAGGTAGTTAGCGCTCCAGTGTTGCCAAAACTGTAGATTAAGAGCTTGGATTAGCTGCCACCTAGTAACGAGAGACATAAGAGTTTGAGAATCAGGGTTGGGCAAGGAAAGGAGTGGTCCACCGACTAGAAAGTGTCCTGGTGTCAAAGGTTCTAGATCTGTTGGATCAGAAGAAAGTGGTGTCAAGGGTCTTGAGTTTAGACAGGCCTCGATTTGCGTGATCAAAGTGTAGAGCTCTTCAAAAGTTAAAATGGCTGCTTTGGCAATCTTGAGCAGATGGGTTTTGGCTGATTTTATATTGGACTCCCATAGTCCTCCATGGTGAGGTCCACGTGGGGGAATAAAATGCCACTTGATACCTTCTTCTGCAGAATAGTTTTGGATAGGGTCCGATTTGTAGATCGAATGTTGTTCGTCAAGAAGAGTTTTACAGCCCTTGAAGTTAGTGGCGTTATCGCAAAAAATATTACTGGGTCTTGACCTACGCGCAATAAATCTTCTTAAGCATGCCAAAAAAGCTTGAGTACTTAAGTCGGAAACGACTTCCAAGTGAACTGCTTTTGTGGAGAAGCATATGAAGATTGCGAGGTAAGATTTTAAGATTACTTTAGAGCGTTTCATGTTAGGTTTGGTGTGTATAGGTCCGGCAAAATCTAGACCTACATTTTGAAATGGTCTCGATGGGGTAACTCGTTCTTTTGGTAAATTTCCCATGATTTGAGAGGGGTTTCGAACTTTGGTACGAAAGCACACCATGCAAGAAAAAATTATTTTTCTTACCTTATCTCTTCCCGATTTAAACCAATACCTTTGTCGAATGAGGGATAAGGTTGCTTGTGTTCCTGAATGAAAAGCCTTCTCATGATAGTACTTGATAAGGAGATGGGTGAAGTGGTGATTGTTGGGCAGCAAAATCTGGTGCTTTTGCTCTTCTGATAGCGTTGAGTGTTCAAGACGACCACCTACTTTAATGGATTGGAAGTAGAAGGAACATACCTCCAATTGGCACTTGGCAACTTGTCGTGGATATCAGCAACCCTGTTTGCCACGAAAGGTTTCCAGCGACTAGGTGGAGCTCTGAGCCAGGCCAGTACTATTGTAGAGTCTGTCCAGGCGTAGATGCTGTTGGGCGATATTCTTAAATCTGTAAGAACTTGAAAAGTTAGTTTAGCACCTAAAACTGCAGCACAAAGTTCGAGGCGCGCAATCGAAACTGGTTTCAAAGGAGCAATCCTTGTCTTTGAAATCAAGAGATGTGTAGAACGGGTGTTACCATTTTGTACACTTATGTAGACTGCAGCGGCGTAAGCTTGAGTAGAACTGTCACAAAATACATGAAATTCAATAGAGGAATTTTGGTCTGTAATATATCCTACCCAACGTGGGATTTTTAGAGCCTCTAGCTCATGTAGGTTTAGCGCGAAGCGAGTCCAACGACCTTTGATCTCTTCCGAAACTTCTGCGTCCCAATCCTGGCCGGTTAGCCAAATTGATTGCATCAACATTTTTCCGATGACGGTAACTGGCGTGATCCAGCCTAAAGGATCGTACAGCTTGCTAACATCGGAAAGTATGGAACGTTTGGTTGGAGAGTCAATCTTGGGTGTAAACTTAAACTTAAATTGGAAAGAATCTTCTATAGGGTGCCAATGCAAACCTAAAGTTTTGATTGTAGTGCCACACTGCATTGATTTGCTTTTGTTTATTTCTCGTTCACTTAGGGGGACGTCGTTAAGGACGTCGTTTTCATTACTTGCCCACTTTTTCAAGACAAAACCGCCTTCATTTAAAACGTCTATGATTTCCGACCTTTTCTTTGTGGCATCGTGAAGGTTATCTGCCCCCGACATTAGGTTATCAACGTAAAAATCGTTAGCTAAAACATTTGAGCCAATAGGAAAGCTTACTTTTTGATCTTCTGCAAGCTTCTTGAGAACTCTGATTGCGAGATACGCAGAACAGTCCATGCCAAAGGTTACTCTCAGCAATTTGAAGTCTTTTGGTGGATCAGACGGATGGGGTCTCCAGATCAGTCTTTGGAAGTCCGTGTGATTTTCAGAAACTAGGACCTGCAAGTACATCTTCTCGATGTCGGCTGTAAAAACAATTCTGAAAAGTCGCCATCGTAGTAAAATTGCAGACATATTTTCCTGAATATTGGGACCGGTCATAAGCTTATCGTTAAGAGAGATGCCACTTGTAGTTTTTTTGGGAGGCGTTATACACAATACGAAACTTCGTCGAGGAGCTGTCTTCCTTATGGACAGAATGATAAGGAAGGTAGTAACCTTGAAACCCAGAGTCGTCTACTTTGAGATCGATCTTGGAAGGTTCCACTTCAACCATGTAGTTAAGTTGCAAGTACTCGTTAAAGCACTTCGAATATTCCGTTCGAAGGGACAAATTTGTGTCAAATTTACGTTCCAAATTTAAAAGTCTAGAAGTTGCGAGGCGTTTAGATTCTCCTAAGGGGCCTGAATTTTCCCTAAAGGGTAGATCAACTTTATAGTGATTATTTACTTTTACGCAACTATATTTAAATATCTCTTCACATTTTAGGTCTTCTTTAGAAAATGGTTTTTCTTTAGAAACCTCTTCTAATTCCCAGAAAGCCTGAAGCTGTTTGTGTAGATTCAAGTTCGTATGCAAGTTGGTAACTTCGATAGTATTGTCCCCAGATGCGCTAATTGGCCCTGTTAGTACCCATCCTAATTTAGTGTTCTGAGCTAAGGGTGAAAGTTGTGGGCCTTTAACTAGTCCATCTGATAGAATTTCGGGGTAAAGGTCAGCACCGATGATCAAGTCAATTCTACCGGGGTGAGCGTAATAAGGATCGGCTAAAGTTAAACCTTTAAGATGATCCCAGTCTCCCTTGTTCACCCGCAAGTTTTGACCGTAGTTAGTAAGAGCTTTTAGTACTAAGGCTTCACCTTTGGAAGTGATAAGCTTGTCAGACATAGATTTAATGCCAAAATTGACGATCTTGTTACATCTTCAGAACAGGATTTTCCTATACCGGATATGCGAGCCGAAATTGGTCTGCTCGATAACTGTAAGATTTGGGATAGGCGTTCTGTTAGAAAGGTAGATTGGGAACCTTGGTCTAGTAATGCACGTATTACGATTTCGGATCCTTCCGAATTGAAGATCTTGACTAGAGCAGTACTTAAAAGAACCTGTTTACCTTGATGGTTTTCCTTTAAAAAATGAGCAGAGATGTTAGCTGTTTCTGTTGACACTTCAGGTGGAAGGTTTTGGACATGAGGTTCTTTGCTGTTCTGGATTCCTTGATCATGTATCTGGGTGTGGTGCCGCTTCTTGCAAATGGAACAAGAAAACTTACTAGGACACTGCCGGACGTTGTGTCTAGAAGAAAAACAGTTGTAACAAAGCTTTTTGTTAGTTATGAAGGATAACTTGTCTTGCCTAGACAAATTGGTAAACTTTTGACAATGTGCAATTCTGTGCTCACCGTCACACAACGGACAGTTTTCATTCCTAAATGTGTGATGAGAACTTGTGCGAGTTTGTTTGCTGTAAGGGTTGTGGTCAGCTTTAACGCTTGTAGGCCCTTTAGTCGAAATCGCTTCAAGAGTGCGGAAACGACCAACTAGGAATTTCTTTAGTTCGTCAAAGGTTGGAATGTCGGTCTTTGAAACTAAACTTTGTTCCCAAAGCTGCAGGGTTTCGTGTGCAAGTTTTTGGGACAAGATGTACACCAAAATAGCATCCCATTTGTCAACTGGTACACCTAAATTTGAGAGTGATTGTACACAGCGCTCGGATGTATCTACTAAACATTTAACGTTTTGCGTGTTGTCGTTAGTAATTTTGGGTTGGGATAACAAGATTCGCAACTCCGAATTAATCTGAATCCGCTTATTTTCGAATCTCTGTTTTAACACGTCCCAAGCCGACTCGTAGTTGGAGTCAGTAACTTGATAATGCTTGATCAAATACTCTGCTCTCCAGCTACGTGAGCCTTTAAGTAGTAAAGTCGCTGTACGTTACTTAAGGACTCATTATTATCAATTAAACACGAGAATAAATCTCGAAATGATGCCCAATCTTCATATTTACCCGAAAAAATAGGAAGTTTGATAGTGGGTAGTTTTTCCTCGGACCTACGCTCTGACTGAGAACTAGATTGCTGGGTGTTTCTAGACTGCGTTACGGGGTTTTCGGGGTAAGTTAGAGAAAATGACTCTTTAATTTCTGCTAGATTTTCTATGTAGTATTCTTCAACTTCGTCATAAAGGTCACCTTTGAAGTAAGGTTCTTCGCCAGTCAAACTTTCCTCCGATAGGATTTGATCGTGATTTGTGGTAAAATTTGTACCATAAATCAGTGAGAAGTTGTATTCGCGTTTCAAAATAAGATTTAGTCTTGCGCGAGACGGAATCTTTCTTGTAGTTACGAATAGATTTTTTCATGCGCTCGTAAATATTCGACTGTTCTTTAAGTAAGGCTGCCATAGTTCAAAAGCAAAGATATTCTTACCACTGGTTCTTTTATACTTAGCTTGTGATGTGGCTTCCGACGGACCAACTGGTTGGGGGGCGATGCGTAAGATGTGCTTCTGTAGAACTTATGGCAAAGAAACAAAGTGCTACATTCGATATTACTTTAATTAATTTATAAAACAATACAAAATGGTTGTACAAAAAGAACTCGAACATATAGTGAGGTAGCAACTTGCTGGTTTACAAAATTTCGTTAATTCGAACAGTACGAGAGCTGTCTCTTCTC